>OX346257.1:26343161-26710661 GCA_947049275.1 Epinotia bilunana
ATCTGCACGTTTTCTATCAGACCGTGATTCTATTTTGCCGGCGGGTTTGCGAACGTTAGGGTGTGGTGCTAGTTACAGCGGGTAGCGATTTATTCAAGTGATTTGCACAGTCGAGTCCATAATATATACATGTACAAACGACAACACTGTTAACTGACCATCCTGTGTTTATATAGAACCTTATTACAAGGCACTTAAGGTGCACCGATGGTCAGTTAGCTGTGTTGTCGATAGTACGTTCCCAAAGTTTTAATAATATCAGAGCAACCTAATATTTTTGATCACTGTCCGTGAATATATATTATTTTGTGAACTTAGGTTGTTTTGGGTGAAATTGTAAAAAGCCCTTTGGTAAACCAGTAAACAGTTTAAGAACAAAAGAACTTGCTCAGAAATAAGAAATTAAAAGATACACAGACATTTTTTTTTACTTATGGACTTCAAGCCCCTGTGCAAGTTAAATCGTATTTTTTGGAAACCATTTAAATTAAGTAAATTGTTATTCACTCACACGCGAAGACTTGCACGGATATTTTCAAAATTAAATCTAGAAAATTATATTGAGGGAGGCTTATGTTCTGCGGTCAAGTGGACGTCTTTCGGCTGATATGATGATGTTTTTTCTGCATTCTCGCCTCTCTCTTTTAACTCACGCCGCTACCGGCCCGAAACGGCGTTTATCGTCGGCGTCGAAATTTCCGCTTGGTGCCGCTACACACGACACGCGGCACGCGCGACAATCGACCTTCAGACTGATTGTCCACGTGTGGCGCGGCCTTTATCACGACCCACGAACCCACTAGAGGTGCTTACCATTAAGCGGTGGTCCACGTCCACTTAAATAAATAAATGAAATAAATCAATTTTATTCTGCAAGTAGGCCGTAATGGCACTTTAACAAGTCAACATTCTACCAGCGTTTCTGAAAAAGAAGACCACTTTTAAGTAGTGGCCAAAAAAACTTATTACAATAATAGTTCTCAAAATATAAATACAAAGAAAAAAAACATCATAATGCGTTGTTCTACAAGAACACATGTCCGAATAATTTATATCAATACTTAAGCTATTTTGGGCTCTGGTTTGGGCCATGCATTTCTGTCAGTTAGATAGTCCTCAACCCTGTAATAAGCCTTCGACAACACTGTAGACCTAATGGATTCATGCAACTCGAGAAGTATCAGAGCTGTAATTAAGAAACTGTTTAAACGAACGTTAGGAGAACTCAACTGTGACATTCCCATACAAATAAAATTGTAACTACCTTACGTACGTACAAAACGTTGCGCTATTATTTACACCAGCACGGCTACATACAGTCTAGGTTTTGTAGAATTTCAGTAAATACTATAGTCTGATCACGCAGAGCAGAACGAGCACGATTTTTTCCGAGGGTTATATATAGTTCAGTTTTGATTCAACCGTAGGAGGTTGGAGCACAAGGTATACTTTCCATTTTTGCAGGTAGGGGCCTTGATTTAAAATTTACTTTCAAATGGTACCTATTTTTTGTTACGTCATTTTTTTTATTAGTCTGACTGACCAAGAAATAAAATAGTTTCACTTTCCACGTTACAAAAAAATAACCAGTGTTCCTTTAGATCCACTTGTAAGTAGTATTTTTCATCAGTGCTACTGTACAAGATGCGAGGTTGTATATGAAATATATACCTATATAGTCCCATCTTATATTTTTAGACTTTGAATACTTAGTACCTACTCGTATATTGCAACTAGGTGACAGTATTAAAATTATTAGCGTTAATAATTAGAAACAAAGTCAAGACAAAGTCAACCTTAATAGGTTTGCGCATAAAGTTAGTAGTTTTTTGGCGACTGATAATTATGCTAAAAGCTTTGCACAATAAATTTATGACATTTGCTATTTATACTCTCAAAAATTATGGCTAAATTGTATGCGAACTAATTTATGACTATTGTCGTTTATGCGTAATGATGATTATAACACAAGTAGTTATGCCTATCGGCCTTATGACTACAAATATTATGCAATCCGATATGGACCCAATAATTTCTTGTGCATACTTTGTAATTGGGCATTTTTTTTTAATCGTGTACCCAATTAGCGTGAGAACTGTGTCAGTTTTGTGATGACAGTTAAGCATTCCAATTATGTGAAATTGAACTTGTTTCACACGTAAAAACGTGTATATGCATAGCATTTATAAATTGAAAAGAAAAAGTTAATTTGTATACAAACTGTATACTTAATTGTCGTCACAAAACTGACACTGAGTTAATTTTTATTTAACATCTCACGCTAATTGGGTACACGAAATTTAAAAACGGCCAATTGCAAAATTAATGAAATGTCATATAAAAGTCATTAGTGTTCCTCCAAAGCAGATTAGGTTATCCAGTATGGATGGAAAATTATTTTTTTGCATTTGTGTTGCTATACTCCGTTTGAAATAAAACAAAACTTTATAAAAAAGCGCATCATAATTATACTTCTTCGAATTTGCAACGGGTCAGATAGCTTTGTGGTAAGTCTTTCTGTATTGTTAACGGGCGTGGATTCAAATTCTGCCAGATTATTTCCTTTTTTGCCTTTCTTTGATCTTTGATTCAATATTATTGAATTACAGAAAAGGCCGCTCTGAATTCCCTTTCATATCTCCAGCGGACGGAACCCGACACTTTCTAAACCTTCATTCGTTGCCAGACGTAATTAAATCGGGACCCTACGTTATGCGTTATTGCCTCTTCGCACGACAGTGCCCGACATCGCGCGTCCTAGTCGCACCTGGCAGTTGCCGTATATTATGTCCTGTTTTAAGCGAAAGTGAGTTCATTCGGAATTCCCATTATTACGGCTGGTATTACGGAGGGGCATGCAGTGTTTTCGAAACTCTGGTTTTTGCCTCATTATGGCGTGCATTGGCAGGTATGCGTACGTGGGTTCATCGGAAGTTATTTTCATCAAAGCCAAATCATATCGGTATTCTCTTATGTTCGTGTTAGGGGTGCCCAGGTAGTAAGCCTTATAAGGTAACACGTCGCTATTCTTGTAGCATGTAGCACTTGAAAGTTAGTAATACATACCTATGTAATTAAGAGGTGTACATTTTTCATAATCGATTCGTCAGATAAGTTAAGAAATCATATGAATGCACCGATATACAATACTTACACGTTTCTACTAACTCTTTTATAAATAGGTAATTAACAAATTCGTAAACACACCTATACGTTTAAGTTATGAAGTGACCTACAATAAGATTTTCTTTTCTGTGGAACACCGCCTACTGTATAACAGTAACTCTGGCTTTGGTCCAGTCAAACGACATTTTTGAATAATTTAAAAATTTGGAGGTCAAATAAAAAAGGTATTCTCAATTTTCATCAGTCATTTACAAGTCTGCGTAAAAATCTTTGAATGTCACATAAAAAAACAATCAACGTCTACTTTTAAAAGCTCATTCAAAAGGGCTGGTTTATAACAACGTTCAAAACAAACTGCCATTCAGTTTTATTGTAGTTAGGCGCAGTTTTCCTTATCGCTGACAAAGGGTCCGGGGTTGCGATTTCGGAACAAGTTTTTAAGGTGTCTAAATCATTTACAAATCGTCTACTTTCGCTTGCGCTCCCTTTTTTGCAAGTGAATATCTAAATAGGTATGCTTGAGAGTGACCACTGATATTGAGGAAGATAGGAAATAACATAATATTATATTATTATTTCACAAAAAAAATGTGGCTTTACTTTCTGGTCTCAGAATTTGGAATGTTAGTTTTGCCTACTCCGAGTTGATTCTGATAAAGAAAATAGTATCCCCAATATCCTGTTCCGTTGTTCAGACTTGTTGTACGGTCCGGCATAGAATGGAAACGTAATAAAATAGTTACATAGAGTAGCGCACGTAAAACCAAAAGAAAAACAAAAATCCTAGGAAAAAGGAACACATATAAACTTCTTAACGAAACAAATTATTTGATTAAATATTTTTTGTTTCGTGTTAATTTAACGTGGAAGTTACCACGATAAATTTTTTAAACGATATGATACAGAGAGAGCGAATATATATTCGTTCTGTCTGTATATAAACTATTGTTTGAAAACGCACAGTAGCAAAATGGAGGCCTAGTAAATTCGGTTCGTTATCGCGCGCACTAGGACCCCGCCCGGTAATTACTTGATGAAATGAATGAAATATATTTATTCACGAAAAAAGCAATTCAACACATAGTTGCCATGGTTCCACACTAGGCTAGGCCTGTCCCGTGGAAACCAAACAGTACGCGGCTTAAACAAAAAGCAAGACAAGGTATGAACTTTTACAAACATGGTACTTAGTATACTAAAAAGAAATAATAATAATGATTAAATACCTAAATAGCTATTATAATTAACCATTTTGAGGAGTCCTAGTAAAAGTGAAGTGGAGGGTGTACAATTGTATATATGTTTGTGTGTGTGTGTGTGTGTGTGTGTCTGGAAAGATAATGGCTGTATCATCAGCATAGCACTGCATATCACTGTTATGAGTTATATCACTGTCTGTAGAGACAGAATATCATTAAGGTACGTAAGAAAAAGTGTGAGGCCCAGAATACTACCCTGCGGGACCCCAAAAGAGACCCTTTGTTCGCTACTGATTATTCGAACTGTTTTAAAAGTCGGGTAAAATGTTATTGTTGGAAATGCGCATTTGTCTTTGTGTGTTAAGCGTATTGCGTATTGTTACCTGAATATGTTTAATGAGAGGTACTTATACTCGTACGTCTAGTTAATTTTTTATTTGGTTAAATGTAAAGTTACTATACATTGACTTCATTTATGATATTATGAGAAGTTATGTTCAAAAAACACTTTTTTTACCTGTTCTGAAGTAGTTTTGACAGATTCATAAAAATACACACTTTTTGTTCATCTTAGTTAAGTATCTAGACTATAATATTCTCAAATAGACAATGGTAGGAATGCTCTATCCCTAAAGTTTGCATCTCATTTTACACGCGCATCGCTTGGCGTGACGCCACGCGAGTCTATAAATACAGCCTTACCATAATGACGAGTAATCACAGACCAATGGGTGGCTATAAATCATTGAGCATTAAGTGATTTAGATTATTGGTCGGACGTGTGCGGTCGTATATCAAAATAAGATGAGTTGTTACTAACTTATTGGGACGAGCGAGCGAAGCGAACAAAGTTCTATGCTTCAGCTTGGTCCGAAAATCTTTGATCTGTCCAGTGTCCAGTGTCCGTGTTTGGTGTCTGGTGTCTGTCCCGCTGTTCTCCTCTACAGGTCGCATTTCTCAACCGATTCTCGTGAAATGTACTAAATGTACTACTCAAAAAAAGATAGTGGCCAAAAGTCTGGTGACGTGAAAATTATATTAAACAGGAATATATCTTTTTTCCAGCTAATAGCTAGACTACCGGGTAGACTTAATATACACCAGCATGAAAGAGGTTGGGTTCTGAAATGCGGGACATCATTAATTAGACACTTAACAATTCGTTTAATGTGTAATCAAACAATATAATAGGGAAAAAAAAGTTAATTAATGGCTTTAGCACTATATAAGATCGTGAAACTCGGCAATGATTGAATCATAGTGTTAATGAAGGGATTAACAAATAAATAAATAATTCAAATTATTTAGAACTAAAAAAAGCATAAAAAATAAAAAGTGGCCCGTATTTTGTTTTGAGCAGTATATGAACCCTAACCTAACCTAACCTAACCTAACCTAACCAAAATAATGACATTTCTACAAAGAGTTAATAATATTACAAATTTAAATATAAATTATAAGGGCCGGAAAATTGAACAAACTGACATTACAAAATTTTTAGGGATAAGTGTTGATAATAAGCTATCGTGGAGAAACCAAATCGACATAGTATGTAAAAAGTTAAATAAATTCTCCTTCGCACTATATCAATTAAGAAAAGTTGTAAACGAAAATGTAGTTTTAAATGCCTATCAAGCATATGTAACGTCAACTTTAAGGTATGGAGTTATATTCTGGGCAAACTCGGTTGATAGAGAAATTGCATTCAAAGCGCAAAAAAGGTGCATTCGATCTTTGTGTGGTCTACACCATCGTGATTCTTGTAAATCATACTTTATAAAATTAGGAATTTTAACTCTACCTTGCCTGTACATTTACGAAGTCATATTGTTTGTAAAACGTAACTTGCATTTGTTCCCGACCTTTAATAGTACACGTCTAAGGAATAAATTAGTCGCAATGTCCTGTAAAACCGCTCTGTGTCGTAAAAGTGTGCTTGGTACAGCACCTACAATGTACAACAAGGTTCCAAAAGAAATTATTAATATAGAAAGCACAGCTGATTTTAAAAAAGCATTGTTTAAATTTCTTGTTAGTAAAGCCTATTATAAAGTGACAGATTTCTTAACAGACACCATGTAGTTAGTGGAGATGTGTACCACACAGCCTCCACCAAATTACACATAAATTTTGTATGCCTGAGGGCCCAACATAGTGATACTGTATTTAATTTTTAAGACCCTTATGTATTTTAGCACATACCTATGTTGAACAAATAAACAACAAATAAAATAAAATAAAATAAAATAAATGAATCAACATAGTGCAACGTAACTCCCATCAACACTGTCATCATCATCATCATCATCATCATATCACCCGAAAGACGTCCACTGCTGTACATAGGCCTCCCCTAAAGAGTGCCACAATGGCTGGTCCTGTGCCACCCGCATCCAGCGGACTCCCGCCCACCAAATTGATCCCTAACACTAAATCATAACTTTGCCTCACACCTCAAACCTACCATTACCCAATCCACTAAGACTTAATATCGCTGGTATTCGCAATGCTACCAAATCGCCTCAGAACAACCAGCTTAAGTCATATCTTCAGCTACGTGTAATTGTTACGAAGCTCCGGTTCAAGGTTTACTAGGGGCGTGTGGTAAAGAGGGAAACGGGTTATGAATTGTATATTAGAACAACGTATTATTATGCTCACAGGAGCGAATTCAGGGCGATTAAAATAATAACAGTGTGCGGCTGTTTGTTTTAAGCAACATTAAATCATGGTCCATAGGCCTCCGTTAGTAAAGAAGGGTTCAAATGGGTGGTAATGACGGTATTTAGTAAGTTTGAAGTTTAAAATTGCAAACTGATAAGGCGAACCTTGAATAATAAACTGAAATTGACCATTTTCGTAGTAAAACAAATTGTCCTGTAGCTAACCATTTTTCTACCAATTGGCGTATAATTCTAAAGAAATGGATGTCCGTGATATTGTCCTTAAATTCGCGGGTCGACTGAACATATTATGTTCAGTCGACGTGAAATATTATGTACCTACTATTATGCTATAGTTTCAATGAACTAAGATGCTGAAGTGTAAACATATCTTTGACGCCGATTGTACCGTCAGCTGTAGAGAAACGTGACCTCTGCATGCACGGGTTATGTTTATCTGCAGTTGACTGTTATGTACCTGTGTATGTGTTCTTACCCAAAGCGGCGCGGAGGGCTGAAGCTGCGACGCGAACGCCATTCGGAACGCATCTCCCACGAGCGAGTTCAGTTCTTCCGCCTGCAGACAAACATACATACAGTAAGGATTTCCAGTTCAGGAATAATCCTGTTACAAATTGGGAATTTTCGGGAAAATTCCCGAGATCGGCGTACAAGATTCCCATACCAGCCAGCTGAGCGGTACGTTCGATGTGTTTAGGGTTCCGTAGTCAACAAGGAACCCTTTTAGTTTGGCCATGTTCGTCTTGCCGCCTGCGGCTTAGCTTAATGACCCTTACTTGTAACTAGAAAGCTGTAATTTGGCATGGATATATTATTGAACACGCCTACAAAATGGTAGAATAACATTTTGAAAAAAAAAAATTTTTAGGGAGATATCTCCCCATACCCGTAAAGTAGTGATGTAATCTTTGTCTTAGTAATTCCATGCTGCGGGGTATCGTTTAATAGCCTGTTTAATATATTAAGTAATATAATATAAC
The DNA here is from genome assembly GCA_947049275.1 of Epinotia bilunana. Classification (NCBI taxonomy): domain Eukaryota; kingdom Metazoa; phylum Arthropoda; class Insecta; order Lepidoptera; family Tortricidae; genus Epinotia; species Epinotia bilunana. The sequence continues at coordinate 26,351,151 of OX346257.1, forward strand.
GGTTCTCGAAAGCCATTTTTCTACATAGGGTATTGTTTGTGTGATACTTATTGTGTTTTTAAAGCCCTAATTTTTATTGAAGTCAAGTGTCCTCCCCCCGCCTGGCTAAATGGTTACAACGCGTTATGTGACAAAAATCTAGTACATAATAATCATCGTCATCCTCCTGGAGTCCCGGCGTTGTTCCCGGTTGTGGCCCTAAAGGAGCCCGGGGTTCGTTTTGACACCTACATAAATTCTAGTACATAATAATGAATTTAAAAGGAAAACTATCACGGATAAGTAGACATAACTATTCGTTAAATACGAGTAATAGTTGACCAGCTCCAAACTGTACTTGGAAATGCCAATTATCGTACAAATTCTGGCGACGTAACCGCAACGTTAAGTCAGCGCGCGCGTGTCTGTCTAACAAACACAGACATGCGACTAACGGAACCCTACATGCACTGCGCGTGGCCCGACACGCACTTGGTCTTTTTTTATGGTTCCGTACCCAAAGGGTAAAACGGGACCCTATTACTAATATTCCGCTGTCCGTCTGTCTGTCCGTCTGTCGCCAGGCTGTATCTCATGCACCGTGATAGTTAGACAGTTGACATTTTCACAGATACTATTTCTGTTGCCGCTATAACAACAGATACCTACTAAAACACAGAATAATATAAATATTTGAGGGGCTCCCATACAACAAACCTATTTTGTTGCCGTTTTTATACATTATGGTACGGAACCCTTCGTTCGCGAGTCCGACTCGCACTTGGCCGGGTTTTTAGAAGACATCTTTCATCCGAAAGCCGTGTTTTGGCATGGCAAAAATAGATTTCATGAAAATATGTTGAATAGCATAACTTTTGTCCGAATTAGTCTTGGAAATCAAGTATAGTTTGCAGTTGATTGCACTTCTACAACAACAGTGTGTAGGAAAAGGAAAGCTACCATCTCCATACTGGGTGCGCCAAAGTTCATATAAAATTGCAACTTCTCACATTCACAACTACTTATTCATGGAGTGGATAACCTGCGATAAATCAGTAATAGCCCCTCGAGCGTAATTTTTAAGATCGTCGGCATAACGGTGATATGTTGAGACGATGTCACTAGTAATGAAATTAATGAAAATTGAAAAAAAAGAAGGAATTGGATCAAACCATATTAAGCTTTCATGTTTCAAGTCGTATATCTACGTCAAAGTGAATTTTACACTATTCTCTTCGAAACGACTTCAAGCATGTCAAAACGTTCGTAAAATCTTCGTGTGACACAACAATACAATTTACTACAACCACGTTATATTACAGAAGTTACAAAACACCTCACAACCGATAACTGTAAATACCTATGCAACCCACGACATCTTGTGTACAATTTATTTCCAACAAGTGCTAACACGCAGACAAACCAACAACCACATTTTTCAAAGGAATGTGAGACTAAAGCAGACAAACTCTACTTCCATAAACATTGCTCTGGCACTATTATTAAGGCATCTCATTTTCCCAATCACCTTTACAACCAATTTATTCAATTATAACCTTTAGCACTATGGTTACAAGAAACTTGTGCAGACGCAAGAACACTACAAATAAACGTTTGCCGTTGTTTAAGAAAAAGCTAATCCTTATATCTTGACTAATAAGGCTCACAGTTCTGCAAATGGAAAAGTTGTCACCAAAATAACGTATGCAGGTAGTATAAATAAGTTGAACCTTAGGCTCATTTATTGAAAGTTGATTGCGAAAGCATGTTGTGGTTGTCGTGAGATATGACGACCGCCCACGTGGGTCGTGAGGGTAGAAAGTGCGGCAATTTGTTGTGAAAGGACTGCACGACTGTGTTCTGACATATTTGGGACGCAAATCTTTAAATAAGGTTGGTTAAAAACAGTACTTTATCCAGCTGAAAGGAGAAGAGTTACCTGTTGAATATTTTATTGAATATTTAAAACTTCTAAGGCCCGTATTATTATTTTAATTATATTTTGTAATTTATACTTTACTAGCTTCTGCCCGCGACTCCGTCCGCTTGGAACTCGTCTTTATCGTAGCTCCAAACAAATTTTTACCCTTAGGGGATGATTTCCGGAGTAAAAACTATCATTAGGACATAAATGATAGTTTTTTCCCCTGAACTCAAAATATCTCTATGCCATATTTCAACTAAATCGGTTCAGCGGTTTAAGCGTGAAGAGGTAACATACAGACAGACAGACAGATAGACACACTTTTGAATTTATAATACTAGTATGGATTACAATAACTTGATGTTCTATTATCCATTTCAACACTAAGTTATCAATTTTAAAACGAGGAAACTTCCCTATTGACCAAGCTACTTACAAAGCTAAGTCCATAAACGTGTCCCTTTTTTCTCATAGATAACAAGAGATTAACGCCTTAAGGGGCTCCCATACGCTAATGACCTTCGATCTGAATCCCTTAGTTTTCTAATGTTTTTTGTACCTAGCTTATTAAATTAAGAACAACGGCTTTAAGCAATATAGTATCCCATATTTACTATAAAGTTCATTGTTTTCGATATATTTGGCATCAAAGTTGAACAATTTCAGGTTGGTCTAGATGGGTGTACCGCAGGGATCGATATTGGGCCTTTTTTCTGTTCCTTATCTACATAAATGACTTGCCATACCTCGTAAAGACCCACCATGATATAGTATTGTTATTATTAATTGTACCCAGGTATTGCTCCTGCATATTTTATGTATTGTTCTGTCCAAATTTTAAAAAATGTATACGTTAGTATTAGACATTTTATTAATAAGACATTCTGTATATTGTGAATTCCATTATGATTTATGATTATGACCTGTAAATAGATATTTATCAATAAAGAAACTGAAACTGAAACTGCAGATGACACCTCACTTATTTTCAAATTCCTAAGACAGCAACAAGCTTGCAATGATGTTGCTTGCAAACAATGCTATTTCTAAAGTAGTAAATTGGTTTAATGTTAATAATTTATTGTTTAATGAGAAAAATACTAAATGTATTAAATTTGTCACGAATCACGTTAAGCATGAGCATGGGAGTGTCTTTGTGAGGGATTAGGAATTGGAATTAGTTGATAGTACGGTTTTTTTGTTAAGTATAACGTTAGATTCCAAGCTTCAATGGGGTCCCCATATTCCTAATCTCTCGAATAGACTGAGTTCTGCAGCATTTGCAGTGAGCAAGATCCGTCAATTAATAGACGTAAAAACAGCTCGATTAGTATATTTTAGCTACTTCCATAGCATTATGTCAGATGGTATTTTATTGTGGGGCAGTGCTTCGAAGATCTTACGATTTTTGTTTTGCAGAAACGGGCTATTCGGGCGATATATAAATTGAACCATAGAGACTCACTTAGAGATAAGTTTAAAGATACTAATATAATGACATTACATTGTCAATACATCTATGACAATATTGTGTATGTACATAAAAACATTGTCAATTTTAGGAAAAACTGTTACATACATCATATTAATAGGTAGGTACTAGAAATAAGCATAAGCTCGCGGTGCCCACCACTCGGCTCCAAAAACTAAAAAAATCATTCATGAATTACCCATGAGGTTTTATATCTATCTTCCAGGAAACGTAACTGAGTTATATATTAATAAATTCAAGAACTATGTGGAGCGTAAACTTATTTCGAAAGCTTATTATAGCATAAAAGACTACATGAATGATAAAACTCCATGGGACCAGTTGTGACAGAATTTTTAGGGTTCCGTAGTCAACAAGGAACCCTTATAGTTTCGCCATATCCGTCCGTCTGTCTGTCTGTCTGTCTGTCTGTCTCTCTGTCTGTCTGTCTGTCTGTCTGTCCGTCTTCGGCTTAGCTCAGTAACCCTTATAACTGGAAAACTGCAATTCGGAGTGGGTATATAAAACAATCACGCCGACAAAACAGTAGAATAAAAACCTGTTTTTTCTTTATCGTGTATCGTTGGATAGCTTGTTCAAAAATATTATGGGTTTTCTAAAACTATTTTTCAACTCAATTATGCGTTTGCGAGATAATGGGATTTAAAGCCCTAATTTTTGTTCGAGTCATGTGTCCCGCCCCCCTGCCGGCTAAATGGCTACTACCGGCTAATGGGACGTCAAAAAATTCGGGGCAGTAGTACATATAATGAATTTAAGAGGCAAACTATCACAGTTAATTAGACATAACTAGTTAACGAGTAGTAGACATAACTAGTTAACGTTAACTGGTAAGAAATGAACTTAATTTCGGGTGCAAATACATTGTCATTGGAATTTGAACCTTTTACCGTGGACGGTAGAGTGGCTTTTTCACGGCACGGTGCTTCTTGCCCGCGGCGAGCGCGCAAAGACCTGCCCTGCGACGTGCCCCCCCATCCGTGGCAATGCTAAAACTTAGGCGGACTTACGGCACGGTGCTTCTTGCGCGCGCGGCTAGTTGTGATGTGCGGCTTGATGCTGTTCGGAGATTCTCGTAATTATTTAACGTAAATAACCTGTTGCTGCTAAAAGTTTGCGATCTGCGGTTCGATTAGTTTTAAAGTTGTGTACCTAATTACCTACATCGTATGAAAAAACTGAATGTACCTACTGACCTCGTTATTTCAATTGAGAAGTTGTGGTCCCTAACAACTGAGTGGTCGCTAACCGGCACATGAAATTAGGTGGTCGCTAACCAGCGAAATGACATTGGTGTGTAATAAAAATAATCATATTTACGATTATTTACGAGGGTAAGCTATAGCTAATTTTATTATAATAAAAAACCCCAAAAGCCCCTTTTAAGTCCGCATTCTGTGACAGACGGGCCACTACGGAACCCTACCCTGCGCGTGCCCGACACGCACTTGGCCGCTTTTAATTAATTTATATATATATTTCATTGCATGTTTGAGGAAAGCACTATACCTAGCCTACATACGTCGGTGTGGGAAAGGATTGCCAGCTTTATTGTAACCGTGTCCGGCCTCTCTACGGCCCACTACTGCGGGCTGAAAATCGGCTTTCATAGAAATGGAAACAGAGGTCTCATATATTCTTTTTTTTTCTTGAAATCGCATTAGGTAGTCATGATCGTACTACTAAATGAGCCTGAGGTAATTTGGACTTGTTATTTTTTTATAGACATCTTAATAAATAATAAGTTTTCAAAAATTTCATTTTTGGTACAAGCTTTTATTGCCGACTGTACTTTTCTGTATACCGTCATCAACTTCTCATTGAGACGATTCTAACGAGCCCAAACTCGATCGAGTTGTGTGATTTTATTACGGAGTTCCTATGGCCACCTTCCAGCTCCATCATCAGATCAGCTCCACGTCATCATAATATTGCATTGTCACGCGATTTGCATATTCGTGCAAAATTTCAACTCAATCGGAAACCGGCAATCAGATCAAATTTAACTTGCAAGATTTGATTACAGACAGACAGACGCAGACAGACAGACAGACAGACAACGGGACAGGTGAAACTAAATAAAAGCTTGTAAAATATATATGGAGAATAAGGGTAAAACAGGTGAAGCTGTGCAAGTGCATGTTCCACACAAATATCCTTGCAGATGCGTGTGGGAACTATTATTTGTGGTTTTTTGTTATTCTTGGAATTTCTCCCCTGGGTGCACTTTTTTTAATCCAAAAAATTCAACAATTATTTTTAATTTTTTAAATTTAAAATTTGATCTTTGTTTAATTGTAACCTAGGAAATTTATTGACAAGCAATTCAAAAGATAAACGGATATTCATAATATTTGTTTAATTTTCTAGTCAACATGAAAGATTAGGAATATTTAGTAAACTACCACGGAAAAATACCACTATATCCTAAAGGTTGCCATGTTGTTGCACTTTAATAACATATATGTAATAACTTTACAATAAATATCCAACCTCAATCCACCAGCTATTCATTTGTCTAATAACAGACTAGGCATAATCCTTGTTCTACAGGTTCTACTACACATCGCAAATACCACCTTACGACACTAACAGTGAAGTAAAACAAGCCTGCATTTACAACTTTTTAGTCATAAATATCAGTTACAAACATGACAGGATAAACTGAACTCTGCCAGGTTGTAATTAGGCTTAATCAATCTGCAGCAGATAGTTGGTACAGGCCCTCGGGCTGAATTTCTATAATTGGAGCTAAATTCTAAGTAGCGACTGTTAAATAGGTATGCTCTGTGTATTCGTTTTCACCGTTCCATCTTCTATGTTTTGACGATTTTTTATGAGTACAAAAATTACTTTCTTACATAACATAGCATTACATAGTACTATATAGTTTAACTCTTTATAATACTGTATTTGTTTATAGCAGTAAACACAAAAGAATCCCCCAATCAACAAAGGACCAGCAATCGAGAATGTTCGAGTCAGGAGCCTATTGGCTACGGCGGCGGCGGTAGCACCAGCACCAGGCAAGTTGTAACCACCAGCACCAGGCAAGTTGTAACCACCAGCACCAGGCAAGTTGTAACCACCAGCACCAGGTAAGTAGTAACCACCAGCACCATACCAGTTGTAACCACGAGCACCAGGCAAGTTGTAACCACCAGCACCAGGCAAGTTGTAACCACCAGCACCAGGCAAGTTGGGTTAAAGTTTGGCGCCTTCGTAATAAAAAATATATACAGCCAACTGCATCAGTATCTGACTAGACAAAAGGACGCACGTTCCTTATGGATTTAGAAATAGAGTTTATTGAGCTTGTTCAATCATAATACATATCAATGTAGCTTTTACCCGCGACATCATCCGCGTTAACTTCTATACTTCCTATTTTATCCTCTTACCATTATTGTATTATTGCCGGTAATTTGTTTTTCTATATACTATTTATTGATTATATTACTTTGTTATGTTACTATTATAAATATAATGTTCTTTGTTTTTGACGATCTTGATACAATAGTACATTACGTCACACCTGGCCATAATGTGGCCAGGTGAAGACGTAAAATTGTGTACTCACCACGGATAGTTAAAAAGAAAGCCCTCTATCGCATATATACATTACAACCCTCGCCTGCGGCTCGGGTCACAAATACCTGCGATTTCGGGCTTTCTTTCTTTTACAGCCCCTGATAAGTAATGTACTATTGCGATATAAGTGAGGTATGATGATAATCATATCAGGTGCGGAATTATGTAATTAAGCCGAGGATGTAATTATCAAAGCTCACGCATTTCATACGACGTTTTTCAACATATTTTGCGAGGAAAAAATCCTTTTCATAAGATGACATTTTTATCGGCCTGCCAAGTTATTTTCTTTACTTATTGATGGAAACAGGTTTTTACTCACAATGCCAATGTTGTATATATCGCCAAGAATTTCCAGTGGCCTCCATTCTTTTTATCATTTTTCTAGTCACCACGAGTCAACCTTTTTGTTAATAACCAAACACGCGTTAACAATGTTTACAAATATCTGTGAAATAACCTATAATGGCGCGCAACAGTTTTTTTTTCGTGAAGTTTGCCCAGTGCAGCGCGCATTAGATGAAATCTCTAAACAGCCAATACAAAATAAAATAAATATTTTCGTTTTAAAATGCTATGTTTATTAATTCATGTAAAATGTTATAGAAAGTGAATAGTTTTACTAATATAAACGTTTCTATATCATATCCAAAAAGAAATAAAGAGAAAAGTCAATAAAAAAGAATAGTCAATTAATTAACAAAAAGGATTGAATTTGTTTACTCGAGTAAGACTCCATTTGCCGAGAATTAAAAAAAACTGTACATTCTGTACAACCCTGTTCAATTAAGAATGCACCGTGTGCATGCATACCTTGCTGCAAGGTGCCAACGTGACTTAATCGGGATATAACCATAACAAGTGTCGTAATAATATAAAACACGCGTGGTTAATATCCAGGATTATGAGCCTAAAAGCGACACAATAAGAGGTACGTTACGACTTACGAGCAATTATGTTGAAAATGATTATAGTTTTGACCTGTACATGCGAATTTATACTGTAATTTAACATCACGAAATAAATTATTTTATCTAATCTTATCATACTATGGGCTTGACTAAGGATAGTGTACCTACACGTATTTATGAGTTCTTAGCTGCGTCTATTCTTCCATCACCGCTCCCGCGGCGCTCTCGCATCCGCACTTAATTATTCCCAACATTATTTCCATTTAGCAGAGCGCATGTAAACTGGCGTTTATATGTGACGACTACGACACGACTTTTAAGTTTAAGCAGCACGGCGATCATAGATTTCAGAACGCTTAGAAAGAGAGGGTTAGTGTATGTCGCCGCGCGCGACACGGCTCGCGGGACGTTATGTGCAGACTGCAAAGTTGCATACTTTACTTCATCTAGGCGCGTATAGCAAGAGTATCAGTAAAGTATGAGTAGCTAGTTGAATGAATTTGATTTAAATTTATGCATTTTGTTGTGCACTAATTGTAGTCATTCATATGCAGACACCTGAGATCCTCACGTAAAACTGATTCGGAAGGCAACATGTAAAAAGCCATGCCAATAGTAGCAGCCAAAAACAGTTAAAAATAATAAATAAATAAAAAGAAATTAATTTAAGAGCGTGCAAACATTTCGTTACAACTCGACAAAGTCGCGATCGCCTGCGAGCGGCTATGATTAGCAACCCACACTACGATGTTTACTGTGTGCGTGCGGTTCGAGTGCTGCCGTGCTGTTGGACCGACCCTTCTTGATCATTGTTATACTTTCACTTTATAGTGAGGTAGGAAATAAAAATCAGTTTTAGTTGTAGTTTTAAATGTTTTTATTTTATTAAACTTACGCACTTATTTACTTACCATAAAACTAGTGCCTATGCCAAATCTTGGGATTAGGTGTCAAAGCGGAGCCTGAGCTCCTTTAGGGCACAACCGGGAATAACGCTAGGGGATGATGATGACGCACTTATTTTCTTATGTCATACGGTATAGTTTTGTATGGAGACTCGACTGACTCTGACAGTGTTTAAATTACAAACACAAGCCGTACGAATATTGGTCCGAGTAAACTCGAGCCACTCGTGTAGTTTAAAATGTTTAAATTAATAATAATTTAGGTATAAACCTATAGACGATCTTTTAGTGAATGCATTTTATTTTTGATGTAAAATAAAATAATCATGTTATTTCTAAAATAAATAAATGAGTATCTATATTTTAAGTTTCTCCTAGGTAAGTATGTCCCTAATTAACATTGACCTACTTTCCTCCCATCAACCATTTCCTTTCTTTCAATATTAATTTTGGCTCCATCTTCACCTTCCAAAACCAGTCATCTTTATTCATTTTTGCAGTCTTACAGCTGGAACTCTTCTTCTGTCCACACCGAACTGGCATTACATATGGCAACATATATTACAAAAGAGCTCTTTTTGGAGTTCCTTGATTGTCTTGTGCAATATCCTTTGTTTTTGCAGTATCACATAATTATCATCATCATCATCATCATCATATCAGCCGAAAGACGTCCACTCCTGGCGAAGAATTTGGTCCTCACGCATATTCGACGGGTTTTCTATTTTTTTTTCTGTCTGAAAATAAAGTTCATCTTTACCACAAAAGTCATTAACAAAAACATTGATTTCCCTTGAAAAGTACATTTTCTAAGTTTCATAACCGTAGGTTAAATATAAGGTTTTCCCACTCAAACTTCCAACCCCTTTTTCAGCATTCTATGGGTGGAATTTTCTAAAACAGTGAAACATGATATGATCTTTTATATCTTTTGAAGACTATATTCCCAGTTATATGATCGTAAGTTTAAAAAACAAAGTTTTTTTAATTCAGAATTCCACCCCCCTTCTCATCCCCTATAAATTTAGCCTTACCCCTAGTACAAATCATAAAAGAAACCTCTATGCCAAATTTCAGCTTTCTATGTGTAAAGGTTTGGGCGCGGCGCGCGCCGCAGGCTAAGATAATGATGATGACGAATTTTATAAAACGATTAATAACTCGAAAATATTTCATACAATCGTTACATAACCCCTAGGCAAGTGCGGTATAAACATAAATAATATGAATAATTAATTAATTAAATTAAATTAAATTAAATTAAATTAAAATTAAATTAAATTAAATTCATTTATTCATCAGACAACTTTGGTCCATAATTAATTAATTCGTTACAGAGACTTAACCTAGATGTTAGTACTTATATACAAATGATATCTTATTCTATTTCCTATACACCATAATATGAGAGAACTGGCGCATTATGGCGGTGTTGGTGTTATATCTAACCGCCACTGTTGTCAGAATGGGGTTAGAGCTGACCCATACTCTACTAAGCAGTGCCGCGAGTCTTTTCCGCATAATGGCATAAAAGTCATCAGTGCGTGCCTGCGCAAACATACCCGAGGCACTGCAAAATCGAGGCAGCCCCAACAGCATCCTGAAGCCATTGTTGTATTGGACGCGTAGGGCACTAATGGTCTTCTGCGTGAAACTGGACCAAAGGCTGCACGTGTAGAATACCTGACAGTAGGCTTTAAAAAGAGAGATCTTTACCTGTTCACTACAACGTGCAAACCTTCGGACAAGCATATTGCATCGAACCGCCAGCGCCCTACGCTCCCTCTCTATATCTATATGGTCCTTAAGGTCGTCGGTGATATGATGACCGAGGTATTTAAACTTGTAAACTCGTTTGAGCTCTAGACCGTTTAGTTTAATGGATGGGACATGTTCGGGTAATTTACCTCCGACGGCCTTAAAAACCATGAACTCACTTTTCTTCCCGTTATATATTAGGCCGTGCTTTTGTACGTACTCTTCACATATGTGCAGGAGCTTTCTTAACGCTTTGACCGTCGGACTGAGCAACACCATGTCGTCGGCATAGTTGATATTGTTAATACTAACATCATCTACCCTGCACCCGACATACGCGCTACTCAGCCCCACGAGCAAATCATTTACGTACAGGTTAAAAAGTTTGGGAGAGGTTATACCACCCTGCCTCACCCCACACTCCAACCTGTACGAATGGGAGAGCGTCCCTGCCCATCTTACGCTATTTTCCTGGTTTAGGTACCAATATTGAAAAATACGAAGCAGCTCTTCGGGTACCTTTCGAGCTCTCAATTTGCTCCATAGGACATCATATGACACAAGGTCAAATGCCTTGGACAAATCCAGGAAGCAAGCGTAAATGGGCGTATTACGTTCTGTGTAATACTGTACCGTATGCTTTAAGCTCAAGATGGCACTTTCCGTGGAAAGCCCCGGCTGAAAACCAAACTGCGTGTAGTGCAGGTCCAAATATCCCTCCAACTGACTATCTAGTAGACTGTCCAACACCTTAGCCAGGACAGTGGCCAAGGAGATGGGGCGATAGTTGGACCTGTCAGATACATCTCCAGTTTTATCCTTGACAATAGGTACAACGACCGTTTTTATAAGATCTTGGGGAAGGTATGAGTGAGACATGCACAGTGAATAAAACTTAGCCAGAACGTCATATATGCGTTTGCCAGAATATTGCAAATGTTCTATACTAAGCCCATCGTGACCCGGCGACTTCCCTCTTGTCATTTTTGTGATCACCTTCCTGACATGTTCAGATGTAAAACGCACAAAGTCCGAGTCACGACAAGCTCCATTCTCAACCCTTTGTTGCGCTGGACCTAAAGAGGATTCTATTTTGAAATGATCTACAAACATGCTGGCAATAGCCTGCGGCTCACTCGCTCCTCCGACACTTACGGGCACGCCAGGTCGACCATCAGATTTTTTAACAGCCTTCCAGAAGTTTTTGAAGTTTTTATCGCCATGATGCGATGCTAATCTATCCATTTTAATTTGATCTTGTTGAGTCTGGCACCATTTTAATTTACCTTTATATATTCTACGGCTCAGGCACATGTCTTCATATAGTTCCCCAGACATGGGCTTACCACTCTCTAGCCATATTTGGTAGTGCAACCTGGCCTGCCCGTAAGCGTCCCGGACGTGCCTGTTCCAGCCCACCACTTGCCCGCCCTTTCTTGGGCCACTGCCCTGATGGGTTTGCACTGCCGCCTCCGATAGAACATTAACAATTTGTTGGTATAAGCAATTAATTAAATGTCTGTGACTAATATCATTACAATTTAAATTACTACATATGTCAAAGTCCTGTGGAAAGTCAATTAAATTCAAATTATCATTACATAATCTATAATAATTGTCTATTTGTGAAGCGTTCCTATCGCCCCATAATACTTTATTACATTCAATACTATTTACTATCACCTTCGGCCGAACTAAATCTAGATAACATTCAATACACAATGGATAATGATCCGAACAAAAGACATCATAAATAACACTTATATTGCTTATCGTATCCCGGGCGGATTGCGTAACTATACAGTGGTCGAGCCAGCGCCGACAGCCGTGCGCCTCGCTCACATACGTATAGGTGCTCGACGCAGAGCCTAATTTGTTTAAATCTGCACATTCTAAGTTTCGTTCAGAACAAAAGTTTAAAAGTTCAATCGCAAACGGCTCACCCGGGTGAGCATTCAGGTCCCCCACAATATAAACCGCTTCCACGTCACAACAGTCAACAATAGCATGTAACTCACCGAGGCAGTCTATATACTCAGGCATGTTGTCCGCTGTATCGGTTGGCATATAAACACTACACACAACATAATATTGGTGACTTAACTTTTAACTTGTCTGGCCGTACGTAGTACAGTCACGAGCTTTAATTTGGGACCCATTTCCATTAAATATTGTTAGACCATTCATAATGCAATAAGGTCGAAAATTTAGTTTGATAGTGTTGAATGTCAAGTTAAGACATTAGTTATGACATATAATGTCTTATCGAATCGACTCTTGAAATAATAACCTCTTTGCAAAACGCTATCACTGCGGTTTTCTAATTACGAACATATGTCGTGTCAGTGTCAGTGAAGAAAACAGATTGAAGACAGGACCAAAAACCCCCTTACCCAAGTAACAATTAATGGGAAAACATCGGAAATGATCGTTTGCCCTCGCTCCAGTTGACGTAATTGCACGGTTGCCCATAGAAACGTAATGTTGTCGATGGTAAACATTATGACATTGACGTTGCGTTAAAATATTAGCTCTAAATAGCTTAAGTTTGCTCCACGATATTCAGCCTTAGGTAGGTCCCAAATTAAAGCTCGTGACTGTATTATTGGATTTTTTCATCCCAAATAATGTTCGTTTATTACCCATTTCTATAAAAAGTTATATCGACGGTGGAAAGGAAGAACCACTTAAGCGACATCTTGGTTGAAAATGAGTTATATAATCACTTTAGTGCTTTGTGAAACAATAAAATAAATAAACTTACTTGACATGTAAAATTACTTACCAAGTATCAATCAGTAGCGGACGCACTACAGCTAGTCAGGCGTGTGTCGGATACGCTCGGTCACCGACCTTTCGGCAGCGACGAGAGCGATATGTCCGTTCTTTGGGAAGGCCCAGCGCGTAATGAATTGAACAACGTTTTCGCTCACGGCTTTATAGTGGTTTTTAAAAAATGGGCTAAATTAACTGGGTCACCCAAAAGCGTAAAAAAAACACGTAATATTAAACAAGTCCTGTAGTTTTATAATAAAATGTTTGATTTCCAAAACATTATCAAATACGTGAAAAAAAAATGTTTAAACTAACCGAATTAGACATTATGTAGTGCTATTTTTGAATAGGAAAAACCAATATTTTAGAACTAGTGCGATTGGTATGTACTAAAAGACTATATATTCCATTGTAAAAGGCAAACCTCGATACATTTTTGAAAGTTTAAAATGGAAATATTCTACCTGAAAGATAGCTCTGACGCGTATTTTTGCAAAACACTCCGACGAAAACCTGGTTGTTTGATATAACCGTTTATATAAATAGAATTATAGCAATGGTGTGGTCTAGAATAAGAGTTTATCTATACAAAACAGTAGTTTAACAATGCAATCATTTGAACGAAACTATGGCCTTTGAAAAAGCCTTACGTTAGCTAAAATACGAACTTTTTGTTTGCACGCTCTTAACAACACAAACCAGTAACAAAGGTGATAAGACTTAACAGTTGAGGACATACACCGACCCTTTCTTACTTTTTAGCGTAAATAAGTACAAAATATGAATCTCGCGATTCGGAATTGCACACAACACACCCACACACACACACACACACACACACACACACACACACACACACAATGAAATAAACCCGTTTCCTTTCTTAATCGTCGGGTGTAAACGTCTCTCGAGAGCCAACTGCCAGCTCATTTCATTACTATACACATTATACACATTGTTCTAAATGTTCTAATCAGACAGAGACGAGGCTTTATTGTCTGCTCCGGCTTTACAGATGGCTTAATTAACTTTATTACGATTGTGACATTAATGTCAACTGATTACCATTTAAGATAAGTTAGTGATGTCGCTTTGATAAGCAGGGGCCGATTCAAGAAGAAATATGTGATGTCCTCGTTATGTGTTATTGGGATATCCCCGTGAATATTCTCCAGAGGTGCACAAAGCTATGCTTTTATAAATTGGACACCTAGCTATCAATTATGCAAGGTGTCAATGTCAAATAAAAAATACTTATATAAATAAATCAATACTTAAAGGCATAGAAAACATCCATGACTCAGGAACAAATATACAATCGTGCTCATCACACAAATAAATGCCTTTACCGGGATTTGAACTTGAACCCAGGACCTCTAGCTTAGTAGGCAGAGTCACTACCAAGTAAGCTAAACCGGTCGTCGTCGGTAAAAATATATTAAAACATCTGCACACAAGGCCTGAATCACCTGACGCGGCCTGCGGTGGCGGTCAATAGTAACTTGACAGTAATTCTCCACAGCAGCCGGTTAAGCCTGAACCACGCCAGTATGGTTCAGGCTTAACACTAAATCAGGGCCGCGGTTATAATTGAATGTATTATCCCGTGGACACTATTTTTATGACATACGTATCATGCTCGTTGGAACTTTGAAAGGCATATTTGTTTATTTATTTGCATTTAGGCAACAAAGGCCCATATTTACTAATACCTTAAAGACTAACATACATATCAACATACAGAACCCCAGAACACATTTCCCCTATAGGGGAAATGTTGATGTTGCTAAATAAGAATTTAAGTGTAAATCTCATAAAAAATGTTAGATTTAAGTAAATAGGTTACTAAAGTATAAAGCATGAGCGTTTCTCTCCATCAAACGTCACAGTTTGGCGAGTTTTTATATTAAGGTATAAAATGTAATTTCTTCTTTTTGAATAAATAAATAAAAAATAAAAAGAGAACCTAAATAAGACAATAATATATGAGTTGGTGGGACATGCCTACGATAAATCGGGGATGTCACATTTCGTCATCTCAAATTAGGCGCCAGATTATGATTATACCTCCAGATGTAAGATTAGACGCATGGTTTATAATTGATGTCATTTTGGTAACGGTAGACGGATGCGTTTGCGTTATTTGGGAATGTGAACATAGCTTGAATCGAAATATCGAACTCAATATATCCATTCAAGCTAAAGAGACTAAACTTCCATTGATATTATGTTTGTAAAATAATGTACTTTTACAGTTTAAACATAAACAAATAAATATGAGGGGACAATCTTACACAAATCGACCTAGTCCCAAACTAAGCAAAGCTTGTACTATGGGTACTAGACGACGATAAACATACTTATATAGATAAATAAATACTTAAAAACATAGAAAACATCCATGACTCAGGAACAAATATTCGTGCTTATCACACAAATAAATGCCCTTACCGGGATTCGAACCCAGGACCTCTTGCTTCGTAGGCAGGGTCACTACCAACTAGGCTAAAGCGGTCGTCTAAACATGGTCCATAGAAATAAAAATATCTCCTTTTGTTTCATAATGTGGGGTCGCATTCTGGAATGCGTATTTGATATATGAAAGCTCCACTCCCGTGCATCGTCTCGGTTACTATATGGTTAGTTATGGTTGGTTATTATGTGTAAAATGTACAAGATTTTTTATAATAGGCAATTGAAAATTCTTTTCGAGATTTTGAATACCCCTGCCTTGTATTCTGTAACACAGTTCGGACATGTTTTCTCGAAGTACTACGCATTATGTTTTATTTCTTTGTATTCAGGTTTATTTATTTTAAGTATATAGGTTAAGACATACCTAGTCATCACTGTAATAAGCTTTTTTTTGGCAAAAAAATACTGACTGCTGAGTTTGTGTAGAATGTGTGTGTGGTAGAATTTTGACTTGTAAAAGTGCCATTGCGGCCTTGCAGAATAAAATTCTTTTTTTTTAAGTTTATTATTTCCCCTTAGTAAAAAAAACACCGACAGCATTCTTTCCAAATCAAGTTAACCAACTATCATGAACGGTGAATATGCTTCATGGCTGTGCAAAACTGAGTTTTAAAATTTGACACGTTGGTGTCAAGTTTGTGAGATATCAAATAGGTAATACAAAGACGTTCGTGCAGAATCTCGGGTGGACATTCACCCCATAGTTCTGTTTAAACTCCGTTTGTTTAAACTTTCCTTGTAATATCTGTTCATTTCCATATATGTAAAACACGCCGGTCGTTGCATACAACATGAGTATGCATCTCCTGCATCCATAAATATCGCATAAAGTCATAACCTCTCCCGTAAGATTTACGGTCAAACTTCGACCCACTTACGTATTTTTACTTCTGGTTAATGCAAGGCGCATGATTCGGGTTCCGAGTGATTTATTGTAATAAATCTTGCAGCCGTTGTTTGAACTTGGGTTCTACATAAATGTAGTCAGCAAAGTGGTTGGTCTCGTAGCCCTGTGTGTGTGTGTGTACGTCTAGCACAACTTGCACCTCTGTCGCTTCGCGCGCGAGTGAGGGTCTCCTATCTCACTCGCACTGTGCAAATTAGAAAGAGGAGGGTATATCTTTCTCGACTCGCGTCGTGGCGCGGCGTTAGTTGTGCTAGCCCCGCTGGAGTACAGACTGGTATGCAAGGGAGCGCGACTATAGGTCGAGCGCGTAACTGAGACAGTATGGCAGGTCCCTGCCGCCAGGTACCCTTTGACATCTACCCTCGCGCCCTTGACCCGTCTCAGTTAAACGGTTGACCTACATAGAAACAGTTGACAGGAAATTTTCTAGATGCAAAAACAGACGCTTAAAAGTTTAGTTATAATAACATAATAATGCGAGGGCAGCTCCACAAACAATTATACAAAAAATCTTTTTGGTACATTCTGCCTCATAAGTTGCTGAACATCTAAGTACCTTGTCCTTTTCACTTCTTTGACAACTTCATATGTTAGTTTAACATGACGTTTAATGCGACACGGTACATCGGTGTTAAGACCGTACAAAACCCTTTACAACCGATCATACTCTTGGTTCACTTAAACTTTAAGTAAAAATTCGGTTTTCCTAAACTTTTATTTAACAAATCTCCTTTGTAACACGAAAAATAACACTATAAAATATGATTAATATCCTAGTCTAAAAACAAGACTATATTTATTGCTGCTTCATAAGTAATAGCAGTAACTTAAGCTGAAAAAACTAACACAGAAATTAATTTAACGACAGAAACTTTTGAGAATTAAGATTTATGCTGCTCTAGACATTCTTACTGGCATGCCGTTGTGTAGTATTGAGAAAACATGAGCGAATCTAGTGGTTTGGACTTGCGTTAATGAGACGCATTGCCTCAGGACCTATCCAGAACGATTTGACTCCATCCTCGTAACAAATTATTAGTGATCTGATTATGTACACTGGGCAACGGTAGCCTAGTGGTGCAGGCATGCGGCTGTCAAGCGGCGGTCGTGGGCTCGAATCCCGGCTCGTACCAATGAGTTTCTCGGAGCTTTTGTATCTACGGAATATTTGCCGTTCGCTTTTCGGTGAAGGAAAAAATCGTGACGAAACCGGTCTAATACCAATAGTCTAGTTTTCCCACTGGGTTGGAAGGTCAGATGGCAGTCGCTTCCGTGAAACTAGTGCATACGACAAATCTTGGGATTAGGTGTAAAAGCGGACCCAAGCTCCTTTAGGGCACAACCGGGAATAACGCTACGGGAGGATAACTGCAATGGTCTGCGATTAAAAAAAATATTTAAACATGTGCGGAGTGCAATTCGAATGTTTTTGGAGAACTTATTAGTTGCCTGGCAGCCGTTTAGTTCGAACATGCGCATACCGGGTTTTAGGCACGTGTTCGGGTAGACATTTGTAAGGAGCTCGCATTTTATATATTTTTCGATCTCTGTATTTCATGAATCACTTCAAATAGGTATACATCAGGTCATATCATCGCCATGACACGTGTTATTAGTAAAATAAGTCGAATCGGGCCCCAACTTCGTCTGGTACACTGGACTCGTTACATTTGTATGTATATTCCAACCGCGGCGCACCGGTAATTCAATCGCGTGCGTGCCGATTGATACTGAGGGTCTATTCAACTTAAGGGCTTGCACTGGTAGATTATGTTATGAGTTCCTTCAATGGCTTGTACTATCTGAACTATAAAAATAAAATAAAATAATTTTCGAACACATATCTATACGTATCTCGTTTACTACATTTTGTTGTAAGTTAGAAGCCATAACAAGATTACCCTTTTCTCTCTACCTTAGCCAACTCAAACAATTCATTATTAAACGACAAAGACAAGATAAAATTACGGTATTTAATCCCACTAATATTATAATTCACTACTTTGTATATAATTCACGAAAAGAGTAGCATAACGTTTTCTCGTTCGCGGAAGAATCATTTTTGGATCATTATTAAGAAAAATCCTTAGGGTTGTAATATTGCAACTTAATTGGAATTGTATTAAATATTTTTCAATTAGGATATAATCTAAATGAATACAATTTGTCCCACTTGGACAGAGACAGCGACTAGAACACCGTTACAATTCCCTGAGAGTCGCCATTTTGAATTTAAACTCCCGAAGAGTTCGAAACGTGTCGCCCGAAGTATCAATTCAAAGGTGAGTTTAACCGTTTTTATATGTAATATAATCAGCCTTTTGTCGGGCGCTTGCTAATTATGCTAGTCTGAAAAGCAAATCTGATTCCAACTCGATAACGTTAAGTCGAATTGATCCTCGAGTTGCTGTAACAGGATATGCTCACGGGTGATTTCACGATTGGGGTGAGCGTTATCATGTGTGTTGTCAAACGACAACCCCAGTGTTTACATGATTCTATAAAAGTTGCGTCTCCTAACTTATTCATATATTTTGCCACAGTTGCTTTAGATGCGAGTCGCAGGCTACACTTCTGTTATATCCAAAAGGGCCATCACTCTACCAGGGTAAAACAATTTTATTTACAGTTTTTACTTACAATCTTTAGCTACGGCAGCCTAGTGGTTCAAGCATGCGGCTGTCAAGCAGCGGTCGTGGGTTCGAATTCCGGCTTTCACCAATGAGTTTTTCGTAGCTTATGTATCTACGGAATATTTACCGTTTGCTTTTCGGTACAAATACAAAATACAAATATTCGTCATCACAGGTTAATAACAATGTTGATAGATATTGTTCAATACATGATTGAACATGAATAGTATCTTTAAATATAATTATAAATATTGTAGGTTTGCCTCCTGGCAACACCAGTTAGAAAATCTTGCTCATACTTGCTCTACTATGTGGGCACAAAAATATTCTGTATAATTAGAATAAGTGTTTATTCCATAAATAAACATATATAAAATATCCTACTCTGTTTGACTTATCCAACAGAGTAAGTGGTCCTTCGTAAATATAAGTGGAAAGAAGTTTATTCGCGAGTGCAAAAGTGGTCAGCAGCGGACACTTTCAACTCGTGCGCAATCCGAAAAAACTACGCGATTACTTCAAATTCACGAGAAATCTATATTTCTCAATCGTAAGGCCGTGCATTACGATCAAATCAAGTGGATTAAGTGCAACTTGTGAAGGAAAGAGATCTATATCCTCAGAAAAAAGCAGCGCGAGAGTTGGCGTGCCTACGTGATCGGGAACAAAATTTCTCCGATCCGCATCAGGGTGTGCATTTTTCACTCAAATAAGACTGCCTGCAACTAAAGAAGATCCCCAGGATTACCAGAAAACAGCATCGGAAGATAAATACGCTCGCATTACAATAGCGCCAAATTCAAAATTTGGACGACTTCACCTGCAATGTGGGGACTTTGATAGCGGTGCATACTGGCAACAAAAGAATTACGGCGTAGCGAAACGCTAAATTGACAGCAGCGGGTGCCCAGTTTCTGTGGTTCCGAACTGTCACTGTCAGGTATCAACGTAAACGTCAGTGTCGGCTGTCAAAGGAAGTTCGTGCGTACGACGATGTTGTTATTAAACTTTGCGGTTAGTGCATTAATTTAAGAGCGGCTGTGCATAAGTGTTTAAATAGTAAGTTAAATAGTGCGTTGTGCGGTTGAAAATGACGGAAGATCTCCCACATTTGCGTGCCAAGCGTGGCCATCTAAAGGGAACAATCACACGCTTGGAGAACTTTGTCAACGACCCAGTGAGTATTGCATCTGCCTCCACAGCGGACTTGGAGGCGCGTAGGAGCAGGCTCGTGAGTACGTTCAAAGATTATGAGGACATTAACGTCGAGATATCCATGTTAGATCCAAACGATGAAGAAATATTTGAAAAAGTAGAGTCAAAATATTACAAACTTATTGCAAAGCTAAGTGAATCTATAAAACGTTGTGATATCAGTGATAATGTAAAAAGTACTAGCAAGGATGTATCCATGTCAAAGCTGCCAAATATTGAAATTTCGACATATGATGGCAAAGATTTTACACAGTTTAAACCATTTATGGATCTGTTCACAGCACTCATTGACAACAACAAATCTTTGTCGGACATCCAAAAATTGTTTTACCTCCGCAAGTATTTACAAGGAGAGGCGTTGTCAGTGATTGTCAATTTGCCAATGGTCAATGAGTCTTACCCTGAGGCATTATCACTTCTTAAAAAACGCTTTGACAATAAAGCTCGCTTGATATCCAACCACATTAATCATCTTTTGGATCTTCCTCCCATGCAAAAAGGCACAGCTAGCTCCATAAGGGCCTTTATTTCTGAGGTGCAGCAACAAATATATGCGCTAAAAAACCTTGAACAGCCCACAAAACATTGGGATATGCTATTGATCTCAATATTGAGTCACAAATTAGACTCATATAGATGCAGGGCTTATCACCTTGACATAGAGAACCCTGATAATTTACCCACAATGGATGAATTTGTGTCATATTTGGAACGGCGAGCAATTGCGCTGGAGGACAGTCCCGCATTAAAAAGTACTCCTCCCTATGAGTGCTCGGGCCAAATTCAGTCCTTATAAAGTCAGCAATGCAGTTACTCATGACACATCCAAACAAAAAGCATGCATTTATTGCAATAAAGAACACCCTATCTATGTGTGTCCATTCAAAAGCATCTTGTCAATAGGTTAAATTTGCCTCTATTTAAGACAAATACAAAAATAGTAGGTATTTGCAACAATCCCAACAAGCTTGACAGGTGCACAAATATTGTATTGCACACAGGTAATAATGTGGAGTTGCCTGTCTCTTGTCACATTGTTGACATAATTACAACTAAACTGCCGCAACAGTACATTGATACGTCCAATATTAAATTGCCTGACAGTGTCAAGCTCGCCGACCCTGATTTCAATGTCCCATCTGAAATTCAACTGTTGTTAGGTGCAGATCTGTATTTCAGAAGTATACAGAGTGGTCAAATAAATTTAAACAATGGTCTTGTACTACAAAATACTTTATTTGGGCATGTAATAGGTGGTAGCTTGTCATTCACCAATGCTCAAGTGCAGACCAATAATAATATGGTGTCAAATTTTGTAATTGAAGACACTCGAGAAAATTTAAATTAAGTCATGAACAAGTTCTGGCTTGCGGGAAAATCCCTGAAGTAGCAGAGGTCACCTCGGAATGTCAACAAGCTGAGGATATTTTCCAACAGTCGGTGCAATTGATCGATAAGAGATTTTATGTTGGTATGCCGCTTAAGGCTCCCATGGATCAGTTAAACCTGGGAGACTCCTTTTCAATAGCTCTTCAGAGATTTTACTCGCTTGAAAATAAATTCCATAGGCATCCTGAATATTTTCAGCAATATAAAGATTTCATTGAGCAGTACATTGATATTGGCAATTATGATGTTAAAAATGATCCCGTTTATTTCTTAACGCATCACGCAGTAGAAAATCAGCACAGCAAAACGACACGGTTAAGAGTTGTAATTAATGGAAGCCAAAAATCTAAAACCGGAGTCTCTCTTAATGATAAAATATACAATGGACCTACAGTACAAAATGAACTGTTTGATATACGTGCGTCGTTTCGGACTTACCAGTAACACTGATGTGCGATATTGAGAAAATGTTCAGGCAGATATATATTTTAATAAAAATCAGGCAGGATTGATAAATATATTGTGGAGGGATAACCCTCAAAAGCCGATTGTTCGCCTGCAACTTCAAACCGTCACATACGGACTACGAGCGTCAAGCTTTCTCAGCACAAGATGTCTAGTCGAACTTGCAATGCGGTTCCATGATGAGTATCCTCTTGCTTCTGAGGCCATCATGAACAATACCTATGTTGACGACGTCATCACTGGCTGTGACGATCTGAAGCAACTGGCTAACCTGAAAAAAGAACTTATAAACCTATTGGATCAAGGCGGATTTAAGCTTCACAAATGGTGCTCCAATGATGACAGCATCCTCGATGACGTACCTAGGGAACAAAAATATTTTGATGAACTAGACATAAATAAACACAATAAAAACCCTTGGTGTCAAATATAATATAAATTCAGATTCACTTACCTTCCATAGTCCGGACTGTGATCCAAAGGCATTAAATACAAAAAGGAAAATCCTTAGCTTCATAGGCAAGATGTTCGATCCTCTAGGCTTAATTGGTCCAATTATAGTAAAAGCAAAGCTTTTCATGCAAGATTTATGGGCCTCAAAAATAGATTGGGATTCTATATTACCTCAGGCGCAACTTCAAGATTGGGAAATGTTTTTAAAAAATTTGCAGGAAATGGGTACTATTTCAACCCCGAGAAGTGTCCTAGGAGGTGATGTAGAATCCGCCGAACTTGTAGGATACTGTGATGCATCCTCAAAAGCAATCGGTTGCTGTATCTACCTGAGAGTCATATACAAGGATGGTACTGTCCAAATCCATTTACTATGCTCAAAGTCACGGGTAGCACCCATAGGCAAGACTTTGACAATACCTAACCTGGAATTAGGTAGCGCAGTTTTACTCTCTGAACTTGCAAATAGAGTTCAAAAGACCTTACAGACTAGACTGCCACTCAATATGACACTTTATTCTGATTCTCAGATAGTATTATCTTGGCTTAGCTCAAGTAACTTAAAAACTGGAAAATATGTTTCTAAGAGAGTAGCTCAGATTAAAAAATTGACATCAGGATCTGAGAACATACCAGAGAGCTTGCATGAAGAAGCAGCTGTAAATGTTGGTAGCATTGACCCATTTATTTAATAAATTCTCAGACTTGACAAAATTACAAAGAGTCTTAGCGTGGACATTAAGATTCATAAATAATTGCAGATCCACTGATAAAATGAATGGTTTATTATCCACAAAAGAATTAAGTAATTCATTAAAGTATATAATTAAAAATACACAAGTAAGCCATTTGGCTTCAGAAATTCAGTCTTTAAAAAATGACAAGCCAATTAAATCTAATCTCAACGGTTTACACCCCTTCTTAGATGGAGATTCTATTTTAAGAGTAGGAGGTCGCTTGCATAATGCTCCTAATTACCAAAATCTTCACATATTACAGACATGATTATTCGAAAAGAACATGTGAGACTTTTACATGTGGGAGCTAAATTAGTTCTGAGCTCAGTCTCAGCGTTATTGGTTAGTTAACGGAATACGAGAGGTCAAAAAGATAACGCATAGGTGTGTTAAATGTTTCAGAGTTAAATCCACAGTTGCAAAACAGCTGATGGGGTCATTGCCCTCTCCCAGAGTAACGCTCACAAGACCGTTCCTGGTCACTGGAATAGATTTCTGTGGTCCATTTGACATTCAAGTTGCCAGAATTAGAAGGCCATTAATTAAGAAAGGCTATGTAGCACTTTTTGTCTGCTTTTGTACAAAAGCCATACATGTCGAACTTATCAGTGATATGACCACTGCAGCATTCTTGGCAGGTCTCCATTCATGTCTCGCAGGGGATATCCATCTGAGATTTTCTGTGACAATGGAAAGACCTTTAAGGGTGCAGATAATTACATAAAAGAATTGTACAAGTTACATGCTTCAAAGAGTAACCAAGACTCTATTGCTAGTTACTGTACCGCAAATGATGTAGATTTTAGATATATACCTAGCTACTCACCCGAATTCGGTGGATTGTGGGAAGCCGGCGTTAAAAGCTTCAAGTACCATGTAAAGCGTGTGATTGGTAACATTAGCTTGACTTTCGAAGAGTTCAACACAGTGGTAACTCAAATAGAAGCCATTTTAAATTCGCGCCCTTTGCTTCCTCTAAGTTCTGACATATCGGACTTTAGGTATTTAACGCCTGGACATCTGCTTATCGGTGCTCCGCTTACAAGTTACCCTGAAAAAGAGTTCACTGATAAAAGTATTTCACGCCTGCGGTATTTCCGGACCATTATAACCTTCAAGCCTTCAAGAAAAGAGCGTACTCCCATCTTAAAGGCCGGCAACGCACCTACAACTCTTCTGGTGTTGTAAGTGTCCATGGGCGTCGATTATCGCTTACCATCAGGTGATTCGACTGCTCGTCGATAAATGGAAATATAGTAATGTTAATCTAAAAGAAGGTGATTTAGTTATAGTAAAACTAAACAATGTTCCTAATCTAACTTGGCCTATGGCCAGAATTGTAAAGACATACCCTGGGCCGGATGGTAAGGTCAGGGTAGCTGACATTAAGATGGGCCATAATGGAAATATTTATAATAGGTCTTATAATAAGTTATGTCCTCTTCCCATACAGGACTAATTTGCAACAGTATTGAATAATTTAGTGTATATAGTCAAATAAAAATGTTAATGTTTGACAATTTAATTATGAAACCGTAATTCAGCTCGATTCTTTAATTAATTAATTTAAATAATAACGACATGCTGTACAACATATAAATTCATATAATTAATAGTAATGCCATATAACTTGTTAAATTATTCATTCCAATAAGACAAACATGAAAAATTCATTCTTTCTTACAGTACTAAATATTTATCAAAGCTACTTACCAAAATAATAAAATAATTTAAACTACTTACCTATATAGCAAAAAATTGTACTTACCTTTAAGTCACCGTTGGCCCCGCCCAACTATGTTCAATACATGATTGAACATGAATAGTATCTTTAAATATAATTATAAATATTGTAGGTTTGCCTCCTGGCAACACCAGTTAGAAAATCTTGCTCATACTTGCTCTACTATGTGGGCACAAAAATATTCTGTATAATTAGAATAAGTGTTTATTCCATAAATAAACATATTTAAAATATCCTACTCTGTTTGACTTATCCAACAGATATTATTGAGTATGTTGTGTACAGCCATTTTGGCATACGAAATTAACAATTATTAAATGTTTATAAATAATTGACAGTTCGTTTGAAGTATACAGGTAAAACAGAAATATAATTACAACGGCACGCTATCATCTTTTAAAAACTCTATAACCTTATAATAACATTTTTCGCAGAGGAATTTAAAAACTATACTTTTAAACCTTGTTACAGTTATATTTCGCCATGCTTCTGGGAGTTTGTTATACAGTTTGGGAGCCATTATTGGAACATTTTTTTGCATCAAAGCTGTTGAGCATTTGTTTATAAGCACCTTCGGTTTCCTTGGCCGAAGGTTTGCTCGTTGTGCTGGCTGTTGCATTTGAAATAGTTTTGGGTTACTCCTAACCAATAGGCAACATTCATATATATATAGGCAAGGATAAGTCAGCAGTTTTAGCGTTTTGAAATATGGCTTGCAGCTTTGTAAACGATTCAACCCTACGATAGCTCTTACACATCGTTTTTGTGCACGAAATACTGTTTCACGGCATGCTGAGTTTCCCCAAAACACGATACCATATCGTAGTGTCGAGGCTACGAAACCGTGATATGCCGTTAAAACTGTGGTCCGCTCACAAACTTTACTGAGTTGATGAAGAGCATAATTATGAAACGTACACAGTTTTTTACATATCTCCATAGCCTGTGTCTCCCAGGACATATCACTGTCAATGTACAACCCTAGGAATTTTGTTATGCTTGTCTTATTTATCACCTTATTTTCATAACTTACATTTAATGGTGGTAGTTCTTTTCTTTGATTAAATTGCATTAAATATGTTTTGTCAATATTTACCTTTAAATTATTACACTCCAACCAATTAATAATGTTTTTAACGCATATGTTGACATCATTTTCATAATCCTTATTTATGTCAAGTTCAATGAATATGGTGCTATCGTCAGCGAACAATATCATAGGGTGTTCAATAGATTTGGTGATGTCATTAATATAGAGCAGGAATAGTAGGGGACCGAGCACACTGCCCTGTGGTACGCCATATTCATACGCGGTGAAGGAAAACATCGTGAGGAAACCGGTCTTATTCCAATAAGGTCTAATTTTCTCACTGGGTTGGAAGCTCAGATGGCAGTCGCTTTCGTAAAACTAGTGCCTTTGCCAAACCTTGGGATCAGGTGTCAAAGCGGACCCCGGGCTCCTTAAGGGCACAACCGGGAATAACGCTAGGAGGATGATGACTGAATATTTTTAGACAAGATATTGTGTATGGGTAAATAATTACCCATAAAAAACATTCCATGTAAAAAGAGGCCAAGTCTCGAAACTCTTCCACCGCAAAAAGTTGTGAGATATTTGGTAGTACCAAGTCTCAGGCATTCTTATTAATCTTTATTTGCTAGCTAAATAAAATTCTGCAACTTGGCAATCACACAAATTTACTGCATTTATGGATTTTTGCATACTTACCTAAAACTATGTAGTAACTATTGTGTGATTGCCAAGTCACAAAATTTTATATAGCTAGCAAATAAAGAATAAGTTGTAAGTTCATAGTTAAAATTTAAAAGGAAAATTTTATGTTCTTCTTTTTAGAGCGTTTAAATAAAAGCTTTTAAATAAAAAAAATTTTTTGCTTTTTATTTTTTTTACTTTTTAGTTATCGCTGGCTAGGTTTCTTAGTCTGTTCATATCATTCAAAAAGCACCAAAAACTTCAATAGTGCGCCATATTGGATTTAAGGTGGTCACTTTAATTTTTTCTAAATATTTTCGGCAAGCCCTTTCATTTGATACCGATGTTGTAGAAGTGCATTAAAAATAACTATTCCGCCATCTTGGATGGTCCGCCATATTGTATTTAGAATGACGTCACATTATTTTTCGAGTTGCTATCAACGAGCCCTTTCATTTGATACCCACATTGTAAAGTGCATTAAAAATAACTATTCCGCCATCTTGGATGTTCCGCCACATTGGATTTAGAATGACGTCACATTATTTTTCGAGTTGCTCTCAACGAGCCCTTTCATTTGATACCCATATTGTAGAAGTGCATTAAAAATAACTATTCCGCCATATTGGACTTAGAATGACGTCACGTACCTTATCGTGCATTGTCATCCAAACTAAACGTGTATACAAACATTCAGCTCAATTGGTTGAAGATATCTACCTCAAAATTGAGCTCAAAGATTCCACCCGAACAAATTACATACATACATCGCAACTTAAAAATAAAAGCTTTTAAAAATAGACTGAACTGAAGCTGACTTGTACGTAGAAATTCCTTCTCTTCAGCTTCACCCTCAAAACATTACCTAGTTGGCTCTGTGAGTTGTATGCATCGCAGGCCAGTCTCTTCTTTTTTTTTAATTTTGGTTAACTGAATACATAATAGAATTATATGTAATTATTGAACCTTCTCACAAAATAACACGAGTATCGGTTGAAAAATACGACCTATAGAGAAGAACAGCCGGACAATGTGACATCTGAATATCCGAACATACGAAAGAATTTTGGCCCAAGCTGAAATGGAAAACTTCTTTAGTTTTTTACGTTCGCTTCGCTCACTCGTTCAATCAATACCAACAGAATTTATTTGTTTTGAGCGGTCCTTATTTGGGCGAGGGGTACCAGGAGCGCACGACACGAAACAGATGGCTGGCCGTGGCTACAGCCGCTACAGCCTTTTTATGAACCGTTTGTGTCGGCGCCGGCGGTGTCAGGCCGCGACTTACGTTATTTACTTAGATTATTTGCTTCAGATTTGGGAACGAATGTCGGTGGCCGTAGGGACTATTGTTTGATAGTTCTTTTATAAAGAAAATGAAAATGTATTTTTTATGAATCACCTTGTATGTATACACTTGAATTACATTTATTATATATTAATCCCATAAAAAACATTCCATGTAAAAATTAGTCCAAGTCTCGAACCTCTTCCTAGTGCCAAGTCAGGCATTCTTATTCATATTTATTTGCTTGCAAAATAAATTTCTACAACTTTTGGGGATCACACAACTTTACTGCATTTATATTTTTTTTACCTAAAACTAAGTTGTAATGGCTGTTCATTTCCGACGACTAGTGCATTTTATTTTATCAAGTACAAGATTGTTAAAGCCAACTTAGACAAGTATCTTTAATCCAATTTAAAACATTTCAATAAATATCATCATTCAAGCTTTTTTTTGTAGTTACTCGTGCTATCGGCAATTTTAACATGCACTTGAATAATTAAGTAATTCACTTTGAGCATAATACTTTTTACAAAATAGACTACGTGGGTTCTGTACCACGAGCTAACATCACAAACTTAATTGTAGTAATATCCGGACAAACATCCATAAAAAGATGTACAAAATACATATAATATTATGGTTCGCATCCAACATCAAAAAGAAGGTCACTTCGTCGAACACATGAAATTTTAAATTCGGATCGCGCATGGCAAGCCTTCTCATTGTCACGCGGGAACCGCGCTGACAATATATCAACCATTGAATAATCAACATACTCGTACAACGTACATGACAGAGAAAGTATTGTAGGAATAAAAAGTAAGCAAGATCCGAACAAAACACCCTATCATTTATTTTGGTACAGAACACGGATGTACAGGTTTTGCTGTGGATAAAGTTTATTTCACAACAATAGCAAAACAGAGGAACAACAGCTTCAGATTACAAGTCTCGTTTCATACAGTAGAAAGATGTATGTGATCAGATCAAATATATACCATCAACCAAGAACATTTTATTTCTAAATAATATTGTTTTAACATTCCACGACTTACGATACTGCCCCTTTATATCGTCCGAAAAAAATCAAAATAGCTATTTAAATTTCTCACGAAATTCCCATTAACAAATGAATCAACGAATTGATCACACTTAACAAACGTGAACAATCAACCCACATGCTCACGCTAATGCAACATTGAATACAGAATAAGCCTATTACAACGACTATTCAGATAATCGACTTGTAAACGAAATGACACGCTCAACCTTACTTCAAAAGACGTGTAACCTACACAGTTTTACGTACACACGCCTTTTAAATCATCACAAAACTCCAAAACAAACCAACTCATTCCATATCACCCGACCGTCCGCGGCACGAGCAAAATTTATATCTGCTGCGTACCGGAATGCCAAGCGGGCCGCTATTGGAGATAATAAAATATTTGAGCGCGGCGCCTACCCCGCTAGTTGTGCCCGACCGCACAGAAGCCGATGCAGTATTAAGATGGGTTTTCAATAAAGGGACCTCCTGTCCATATAATTGGGAAGCGGGTCACGGAGATTGGATGTGACCCCCTGTTTGTAGTTCTTTGTTGGGATTGGGGACTTTCGCGCTTTAAATTGTTGGTTTTTTTTAAACCAAGACATATTGTTAGGTCATAATACTCATAATCTACTAAAAGACCAAAACTGTCGCGAGAAAAAGGGTAATTTTCTCGTCTTTCCGTCAGTGTATTTGAGATGATGATCCCACGATTTAAGATGGTAGTTGGATGAGGTTTGAGACCATTACCCAACATTACCATATTTGCCTGTAAATCTCACGAACCCCATTTCGCAACCGAATCGTATCTAGTCTTTATCAGGCGTCGTAAGTAAGGTCCACCCGTTTCGTAAAACGCATTGTCCTATTTGGATCTCAATGGAAGTCGGTAAAAAATGACATCGATTTGATGGTCCCGGGCTCCCGGGCCACCGAGCCTGGATGCTCGTAAAAGTATTTGGGACGAAGACATCGCCGGATTCGGAAGCAAATTTGAGGAACGACCGCAACATTTGCCGCAGAAACCTAAATCCTCAGGCGCAAAAAAGTATTTTTTTGAATATATAACTTAATATTTCAAACGGAATCAAAAATACCCTTATATTGCTAAAATATTATCGCAAAGATGCAAGGTGCGTACATTTATTTTGTCGCCTTATGTTTCAGATATTTTTTCATTTGTTAATAATTAAGTATATTACAAGTAACGGCATCATATACATAACTAACTGTAGGTACATTAGAATGGATTACACAAAATAACATAATCCGTGTGTAAATGCTACTACTTAAAATAATTAAATGATTAAACGCTCAACATTAAGAATCAAAACTAGAGGAAATCGAATGGTATCAATCACTCTTAAACGCTGTTAATACCGGTCCAGATATAATTGCCAAGATATCAATAAACCGGGATGAAAGACGGTAAAAATACCCTTTACTGCCGCGTAAATATCCGGTTTAGGACGTACAAATAAACACGATATGTAACGCTTCCTCCATTCAGAAAGTTTAAGAGGCGGTATTTTAACGACCCTGTAACATTAAATTTTACAATGTACGAGTTTGCGGCTAGAATCTTAATGTAATTTGAAAAAGAGTTTAGTTAAACGGGTTTTAGTTACATTTAAGCAGTCTCTTATGGACCTCCTATAGGATTTTTATAACATCGTGGAACTCTTAATCTCTTATGCTGGCGATGGAAATCAAACTACCTATTCACTTTTGAAGACGAGGACAGTGATTTTCTGCCGCCTCTATTGCATATTTATCAACGCGACATGTTGCATATAGATACTGCCAAATATTTAAATGTACAAAAACAGTAACATCCTGTATTACTCGTAGTAATTCAACAATTTCCTCATTATTAAAACCGCTAGCCGCGCGCGCAAGAAGCACCGTGCCGTAAGTTCGCCTAAGTTTTAGCATTGCCACGGGTGGGGGGCATGTCGCAGGGCAGCGTCGCAGGTGCTTCTTGCGCGCTCGCCGCGGGCAAGAAGCACCGTGCCGTGAAAAAGCAACTCTACCGTCCACAGTAAAAGGTTCAGATTCCAATGACAATGTACGAGTATATGCACCCGAAATTAAGTGCATTTCTTACCAGTTAACAAGTTATGTCTACTACTCGTTAACTAGTTATGTCTACTTAACTGTGATAGTTTTCCTTTTAATTTCATTATATGTACTACTGCCAAGATTTTTTCACATCCCCAGTAGTAGCCATTTAGCCGGCAGGGGGGGGGACACATGACTCGAACAAAAATTAGGTTTAAAGAAGAAATTTAAAGAAATTTAAAGAAATTTATTTTCCCATAAGAATTACATGAATTCACTTACATGACAAATTATACAATTTAAAACTAAAACTAAGCATACAGTGTTTAAAAATAAGGTAAGTGAGTATAAATATTAAAATCAATGTGGGTAGAAAAGTATTACAATAATTATTGCGCTAAGCGCTCGGACCGTATCTCCGCGTTGCTAACTGCATTACAACAAAATTAGGGCTTTCAATCCCATTATCTCGCAAACGTATAACTGAGTTGAAAAATAGTTTAAGAAAACCCATAACATTTTTGAACAAGCTATCCAACGATGCCCCACTATAGGTTTAACGAGAAAAAAAATACATCACCGATTTACATGTAGGGGAGGCACCCTGAAAACATTTTTTTATCTGTATTTTATTCTACTGTTTTGTCGGCGTGATTGGTTTATATACCCACGCCGAATTGCAGTTTTCTAGTTGTAAGGGTTACTGAGCTAAGCCGAAGACGGACAGACAGACAGACAGACGGACGGACATGGCAAAACTATAAGGGTTCCTTGTTGACTATGGAACCCTAAAAATGAGTGGGGATAGGTCCCTTGCTGACTAAAATTGCTTACTCGTACCAAATAACAATAAAAGTTTGTAGTTAGTGCAAAGCGAATACAACAAAGTCTTCTCTTACATCATCCTACACTATTTGCGCTATAGCATGGTGCGGGTGACAGTTGCCTGTATGACGTTGACATCTGTCAGTACCACATGACTAGGGATGCACGTTGTGCAATAAATTAATTTTTTGGAGATAATAAAATATTTGAGCGCGGCGCCTACCCCGCTAGTTGTGCCCGACCGCACCGAAGCCGATGCAGTATTAAGATGGGTTTTCAATAAAGGGACCTCCTGTCCATATAATTGGGAAGCGGGTCACGGAGATTGGATGTGACCCCCTGTTTGTAGTTCTTTGTTGGGATTGGGGACTTTCGCGCTTTAAATTGTTGGTTTTTTTTAAACCAAGACATATTGTTAGGTCATAATACTCATAATCTACTAAAAGACCAAAACTGTCGCGAGAAAAAGGGTAATTTTCTCGTCTTTCCGTCAGTGTATTTGAGATGATGATCCCACGATTTAAGATGGTAGTTGGATGAGGTTTGAGACCATTACCCAACATTACCATATTTGCCTGTAAATCTCACGAACCCCATTTCGCAACCGAATCGTATCTAGTCTTTATCAGGCGTCGTAAGTAAGGTCCACCCGTTTCGTAAAACGCATTGTCCTATTTGGATCTCAATGGAAGTCGGTAAAAAATGACATCGATTTGATGGTCCCGGGCTCCCGGGCCACCGAGCCTGGATGCTCGTAAAAGTATTTGGGACGAAGACATCGCCGGATTCGGAAGCAAATTTGAGGAACGACCGCAACATTTGCCGCAGAAACCTAAATCCTCAGGCGCAAAAAAGTATTTTTTTGAATATATAACTTAATATTTCAAACGGAATCAAAAATACCCTTATATTGCTAAAATATTATCGCAAAGATGCAAGGTGCGTACATTTATTTTGTCGCCTTAGGTTTCAGATATTTTTTCATTTGTTAATAATTAAGTATATTACAAGTAACGGCATCATATACATAACTAACTGTAGGTACATTAGAATGGATTACACAAAATAACATAATCCGTGTGTAAATGCTACTACTTAAAATAATTAAATGATTAAACGCTCAACATTAAGAATCAAAACTAGAGGAAATCGAATGGTATCAATCACTCTTAAACGCTGTTAATACCGGTCCAGATATAATTGCCAAGATATCAATAAACCGGGATGAAAGACGGTAAAAATACCCTTTACCGCCGCGTAAATATCCGGTTTAGGACGTACAAATAAACACGATATGTAACGCTTCCTCCATTCAGAAAGTTTAAGAGGCGGTATTTTAACGACCCTGTAACATTAAATTTTACAATGTACGAGTTTGCGGCTAGAATCTTAATGTAATTTGAAAAAGAGTTTAGTTAAACGGGTTTTAGTTACATTTAAGCAGTCTCTTATGGACCTCCTATAGGATTTTTATAACATCGTGGAACTCTTAATCTCTTATGCTGGCGATGGAAATCAAACTACCTATTCACTTTTGAAGACGAGGACAGTGATTTTCTGCCGCCTCTATTGCATATTTATCAACGCGACATGTTGCATATAGATACTGCCAAATATTTAAATGTACAAAAACAGTAACATCCTGTATTACTCGTAGTAATTCAACAATTTCCTCATTATTAAAACCGCTATTAAGCAAAACCACTGAGCATTCGCTGCTAACCTTCCACCTTTGCAAGTCTGCAATCCTGGCTACAATTAGCGAGGTTCACCCGCGGGGGCCATCGTTCAATCGTCCGGTTGGTTGAGAAATGGCGACTATCTGTCAGAGAAGACGTGTAAACGATTTGTGGGCATTGGTACCAGGTGGTATAACAGAAGGAAATAGTTCTGGACTTACTTCTTTTACCTACTTAGTTTTTTAATTTTTGAACGTACTTCAAAAACGGGTTGGAGTCCTTAGTTTATTTGTTTTATTATATATTTGTTTATTAACCTTACTACAAAGTTACATTTAAAACAAAAGCCCTGCAAAGCAGAACTGTTTAATACAGTTTGTCTGCAGGAAGACTTTTAAAACAAAAATAATTTTAACAATACAAATACTAAGGTTAGTACGACACGTAACTATATAAGTCTAAGGTAGTGTGTAATAAATCTTTGTTATATCTATTAAACGTACGGGTACATTAGGTACGAGTCGGATGTGTTCAGGCAGGCTGTTGAGAAATGGCAGGAGTTTTTTAAAGATCTATCTCCACAATAGTGTTTAATACTTGTACGAGTACATCTCGTATTGTGGTCACGTGGAGTTCTATACCTACAGCTTGGTTGAGCATCAGTTTGAAAGCGTTATGCTCAGGGCCCGTAATTTTCATGCCGATGACATCAATTTGACGTCACGCTCCATATAGGATGATCCCAAATAGTTTTATTGTAAATTATTAATCATTAGTCGTAAATAATTTAAATCATGTACAAATGCCTTAGAAAAGTAATCTATTTACACGTGGAATAAATAATACTTACTTGATACGTGAAACGTAAATAAAACTAAATGATTTGTTTTTATACGTACATTTTATTAAATAGTATTGTTAACATTTCCATAATTACGTAGAAAACAGAATTCCTCTAACGTAAAGCACGCCCTCCTTCTTGCATTAATTGCCATGCAAAGAAAATCTAAGTCATGTTCGCGTTCATACGTAGGTAATACGTAAGTAAGTATTATTTATTCCACGTGTAAATAGACTACTTTTCTAAGTTATTTTGTACATGATTAAAATGATTGACGACTAATGATTAATAATTTACAATAAAACTATTTGGGATCATCCTATATGGAGCGTGACGTCAAATTGATGTCATCGGCATGAAAATTACGGGCCCTGGTTATGCTGTTTGTAAAATATACGTTTCGAGTTGGTAATCCATCCGCGATATTTGACAGAAGGTGCATGCATACCTCTACTTAAACGTCTGTAAGTCTGCCTTAGAAAGAGAGATGCCGGGAACACATGAAACGAACAAATTCATCTGCGTTTGTTCGTCTATTTAAGATTGTTTTTACTTATACGAATTTTGTAATCTTATATGGAACTATTTGTACCCTAAGTAAGTGCAGCGAAAGCTATTTCTGTGTCGATCGAGTCTGCATTAAGTAGATATTGTATCAATATGCCTATAGTAAGATTTAGATTTAGATTTAGATTTCTTTATTTCATAAAATAAATTTACATTATAAGTTAACTTTAAGCTAATTTACACGAATTTATTTAATGATCGTCAAATAATGAATATTAATTGAATGAAATGTCACAGGTACAATACAACATTCATATGGACATATATTACAAAATGATTCATATATTACAAAGTCAAAATAGGGAATATAAATATTGATATTGATACTCGTATCTCGTAATGATCGTCAAAATAAAACCAGAACATTATCATATTATAAAACAATTTAAATTAAATGAACCATGTCAAATATATTATATGTCCATATACTCACATACAGAATACAATGGATGCTCTAATAAAAAGATTCTCAGCTGACGTTTGAATGTTTCGTCAGATGGTTCAGTTCGCAGTTTGGCAGGTAGACGCTCGTAATACGTTGGGCCAATTACCCTAGGATTTTTTACTGAAAGTGCCATGCGACGCGGTACTGTTCTTAGCCTTCCAGTGGATCGGAGCTGTTTACCTGGTACTTCCACCCGTTTAAACGTTCGTATATTGGTTCTCACAAACATTAGTACCTCAAACATGTATAGGGAGTAGTGCGTCATGATGCGGTAGGTTTTAAATAATTCCTTACAAGGATGCCTGGGTTTTACTCCAGCCAGCAATCGAAGCGCGCGTTTTTGGAGTAAGAACACTCGCTTAGCATCGGTTGAATTACCCCAAATGACTGTACCATATGACATCAACGAGTGAAAATGAGAGAAATAAACAGATTTTAAAGAATTTCGTGATATTAATGGTTGCAGCCTTTTTAGGGAAAATACAGCACCGCTCAGTCTGTTACATAGTTGGTCTACATGGCACTTCCAGTTAAGGTTCGAGTCTAGTGTAAAGCCGAGAAATTTGCACTCGTTGCATAATGGCATTGGACCATTGGCAACAGATGGGGGTAGTGCAGTCACCCGACCCGAGAAAATCATTACCATCGACTTAGAAAGATTAAGGAGTAAGCCGTTTGACGAAAACCATGATTGCAGTTGACCACACGCCTCATCAATCTTCATCGCGAGTTGTTCGTAAGATTTCGCGCTCACTATGACTGTAGTGTCGTCTGCGAACAGCACAGATAAGCCACTCGTGACTGCCGATGGAAGATCGTTAATAAATAATAAAAATAGCGTATTCCCGATCGCTGATCCCTGCGGAATACCCAGACAGACCTGTCCTGCGTCAGAAACAAGTGTTTTGCCGTTGGTTGACATTTTGACTACTTGTTTACGGTCGCCTAAGAACGATGCAAACAGCTGATGGGCGGACCCTTCGATACCGTAATGTTTTAATTTGGATAATAATAATTGGTGACTAATAACATCGAATGCCTTGGATAGATCGCATAGTATGCCGGCTATCTTGTATCTTTCGTCTAGTCCAGTCATTATACAATCAATAATTTTATTCGCCGCCATGGTTGTAGACTTTGCCTGCCTGTAAGCATACTGATTTTCTGTGAGCAACTCATTCGATTCAAGATGCATCATAAGGTAAGATGATAAAATTGACTCAATTAATTTGGAAATTGTAGGTACAATGGTTATAGGTCTGTAGTTATTTACGTCGGACCTATCGCCTTTTCCTTTATAAACAGGACATACCCTAGTACTTTTTAGCACGTTTGGGTATGTACCAGTAAGTAAGTTTTTACGATTTAACAGGTTTTATAAATACCTTGGTAGTTCAATTGAGGGTTCATGTTTTCTGCCAACAAACTGTTATGCAGTTTGGCAGATAATTTTAGCTTTCTATTATGTAGCCTGTTTTTTTTATAGTAAATAAATAAAAAAGCGGCCAAGTGCGTGTCGGGCCACGCGCAGGGTAGGGTTCCGTAGTTGCCCGTCTGTCACAGAATGCGGACTTAAAAGGGGCTTTTGGGGTTTTTATTATAGCTTACCCTCGTAAATAATCATAAATATGATTATTTTTATAACACACCAATGTAAAGGGTCATTTCGCTGGTTAGCGACCACCTAATTTCATGAGCCGGTTAGCGACCACTCAGCTGAGTTGGTGAACAGAATAATACGACCGACCTACTTAAAACAAACGAACAGATGCCAACTGCGAGGTTAGCCCAGCCTAGCAGCACTGATGCTGAGGCGCGTCGCGAGACGAGAAAATATACTATTACTAATTTACTTTAAAAATCGAATTACTAAAGTAACTCTTTTATGAAACAACTTCTCAATTGACATAACGAGTTCAGTATGTACATTAAGTTTTTTCAAACGATATGTAGGTAATTAGGTACACAACTTTAAAACTAATCGAACCGCAGATCGCAAACTTTTAGCAGCAACCGGTTATTTACGTAAAATAATTACGAAAATCTCCGAACAGCATCAATCCGCACATCACAACTAGCCGCGCGCGCAAGAAGCACCGTGCCGTAAGTTCGCCTAAGTTTTAGCATTGCCACGGGTGGGGGGCATGTCGCAGGGCAGCGTCGCAGGTGCTTCTTGCGCGCTCGCCGCGGGCAAGAAGCACCGTGCCGTGAAAAAGCAACTCTACCGTCCACAGTAAAAGGTTCAGATTCCAATGACAATGTACGAGTATATGCACCCGAAATTAAGTGCATTTCTTACCAGTTAACTAGTTATGTCTACTACTCGTTAACTAGTTATGTCTACTTAACTGTGATAGTTTTCCTTTTAATTTCATTATATTTACTACTGCCAAGATTTTTTCACATCCCCAGTAGTAGCCATTTAGCCGGCAGGGGGGGGGACACATGACTCGAACAAAAATTAGGTTTAAAGAAGAAATTTAAAGAAATTTAAAGAAATTTTTTTTCCCATAAGAATTACATGAATTCACTTACATGACAAAATATACAATTTAAAACTAAAACTAAGCATACAGTGTTTAAAAATAAGGTAAGTGAGTATAAATATTAAAATCAATGTGGGTAGAAAAGTATTACAATAATTATTGCGCTAAGCGCTCGGACCGTATCTCCGCGTTGCTAACTGCATTACAACAAAATTAGGGCTTTCAATCCCATTATCTCGCAAACGTATAACTGAGTTGAAAAATAGTTTAAGAAAACCCATAACATTTTTGAACAAGCTATCCAACGATACCCCACACTATAGGTTTAACGAGAAAAAAATACATCACCGATTTACATGTAGGGGAGGCACCCTGAAAACATTTTTTTATCTGTATTTTATTCTACTGTTTTGTCGGCGTGATTGGTTTATATACCCACGCCGAATTGCAGTTTTCTAGTTGTAAGGGTTACTGAGCTAAGCCGAAGACGGACAGACAGACAGACAGACGGACGGACATGGCGAAACTATAAGGGTTCCTTGTTGACTATGGAACCCTAAAAATGAGAGTGGGGATAGGTCCCTTGCCGACTAAAATTGCTTACTCGTACCAAATAACAATAAAAGTTTGTAGTTAGTGCAAAGCGAATCAACAAAGTCTTCTCTTACATCATCCTACACTATTTGCGCTGTAGCATGGTGCGGGTGACAGTTGCCTGTATGACGTTGACATCTGTCAGTACCACATGACTAGGGATGCACGTTGTGCAATAAATTAATTTTTTTTTCGATAAAATAATTAAAATCGGGTTTTTGGTTTTTATTCCTAACAACATTTTTGTTCTATAATCTTCTATATTTTTGACATTGACCTCCATTTGTGATTTTTGATGTGGACAAGTGTTGAGTGAACGATAAAAAGTGACAGAATTTTGTACTTTTCAACGACCGGCTCAAAGGTCATAGCAGCCAGAGCCGTAAAACTTCAAAAAAAATGACGCATCGGCGCGGCGGCCATTTTGTTTACCCGTGCGATGCTGTCAGTCAGTACGAGTGCTAGCGCCTTGTACTGATTTGGGCACAAATAAAAGGTATGCTTTTGATTTCAATTCCCTTTCAATTTAAGGCGATTAGTATAAAAACAAAACATTTGTAGCAGAGCGCCTTAATTTCATCCTCCCCTGAGTGATCCGAGACTTTTTTTTACATAACTTTGTTTATTTTTAGGTCACGCCGCAAGAAATAATACTTCGCCGCCATTTTCAGCAAATAAGATGTTGGCCCTATTACAAGAGGCCATCAACCATGTTCAACCTGAAGACTGGTCGAAGGTCGTGAATAAAACAAAAAGGGACATTATGTCTGATTGGGATCGTGACATCCATATTGACAACATAATTGAGTCATCGTTAATAATTGCCGTCACAGATTCAGATGATGAATTTAGTGAGAATTCAGATGTTCCTGACTTTGATAAGAGTATAGACGAATAAAATCGATTTTTTTCTATATAATGTTCTGTTGTTTCAAATAATGAAAGACTTCTTAACAATAAAAATATAATTACGCACAATATACGTTTTTTATTATAAAAACATCGACTATCGATCGTAGCACTGCATCCCATCACTAAATACATGTATGGCGTTACGTTATACGCAAAACACTGTTTAATGTTTCTTTCCATTACATTTTATTTGTTTCATTTCATTCTGTTTCATTCTCGTTGAGTTTAATTTAATTTACTACAGTTATTTAATGATTTAATATATTACGAATGTGGTACAACTGAAAAACTAAGTCATAATTTGTAAATCATGGCAACTTTCAAGAGTGAAACGAAACGTTACAGAAACTGTCACCCGCACCATGCTACAGCGCAAATATTGTAAATCGTCATCTACCTGGGACTAGACAAGGAATAGTTGACTGTGTGCTTCCCATAGTGACTGACATCATAAACTTCTCGCTTTCAAATGGAGAATTCCCTCCCCTCTGGCGTAAAGCATTTGTAATTCCTCTGCCTAAAGTAAATTACGTTACCTTGCCTAATCAGTTCAGACCTATCTCCATTCTTCCATTTCTATCGAAAATCGCTGAAGCGGTGGCTCACAAGAAACTTTCCCAGTTCGTTTTCACACATAAGCTACTGAGCCCTCTCCAGTCTGGTTTTCGACCTAGTCATAGCACCAGCACTGCTTTGGTAAAGGTGACAGAGGATATCAGGCGTGGCATGGAGAACCAATTGGTCACTGTACTTGTCCTCATCGACTTCTCTAACGCATTTAATACTGTTGACCATGACATTCTCCTTGCCCTTCTTGAACGCTTAAATGTGTCGTCCGCTGCCATTGGCTGGTTTTCGGCTTATCTCCGTGGTCGCCAGCAAGCAGTCAGAGTTGATCGGAAGTTTTCTGACTGGTACGAACTAGCTACTGGCGTACCTCAAGGAGGGATCTTATCTCCACTTTTATTTTCTATTTTTATTTACTTTCTGACTCCTGACTTTCGCTGTGCTAACCACCTGTATGCTGACGACCTGCAATTGTATGATCAGTCTAACGTCTCTAACCTCTCCTCCTCACCTAGCTGGGAAGCTGCCATTGATAAGTTAAACGTAGATCTGGCGCACATTCAGATGGTCCGAGAAATTTGGCTTGTTTGTCAACCCATCCAAATGTCAGGCCATTATCATTGGTAGTTCCCATCAAGTGGCTAAGCTAGATTTCCACTCTATTCCTCATATTAAATTCAATGGCACTGCTATTCCTTGTAGCCAGAAGGTAAAGAATTTAGGAGTGTATTTGGACAACACCCTGAGTTGGAGGACCTAAGTTGCTGAAGTTAGCCGAAAGGTGATCGGCTCCCTTCATGTCCTCAATAAACTCAAACAGTTCCTGCCTATTCAAACCAGTGTTATTAGATTCCACTTCACCGAGCCGGTTTCATGTTCAATTCGTTTACCATTTGAATCGCTCGCCTCTGGAACGGTCTACCCGTTAAAATCCGACACTTCGACCAGATTCGCGTTTAAAAGATCGTTACGCAAGTTGTTTGCTAGCAGAGCCGTAGATTTGCTGTTCTCTATTTTCGTCTATATATATATATATATATGTATGTTTTATGTATGTTTATATCTGTAGTTGCATCCACCGCCCACAATTTGTCTGCTTTGCCCAAAGGTTGACTGGTAGAGAAAACTTACGGCATTAAGTCCGCTTTTTCTACGATAAGTTGTTCTTTTGTGCAATAAAGATTAAATAAATAAATAAATAGTTTTTGACTACATTTATATGTAAAAGATTGTGCTCTCATCGTAGTAGAATTGTTGTGATGAATGTCAGTATACTCAAATCTTCATCTACTGGAGTAAGTACTGATACAATCGCACCATCTTTTTCCAACTTCGCATATTCGAAATAACTTTTTCCACATTAATTGACTCAGGTTGCGTTCGGAGAACGGGCCTCGACCCGATCCCTGTGATTATCACATTTCGGTGTAACATTACTGGATAATTAGCTATAATTTTACTGCTATGGCGAATTTTGCTGTCCTAAGCACCTATCTGTCTGAACATCATCGCTGAAAAAACAACTCTTTGCAGTAAGAACAAGGGTTATACTTCCTTGATGGCGTTTGAAAATAACTGAGGATTCTTGAACTCATATGGCCATGTTAGTACATTTAAAGATTTAAGTTATAAATTTCAAGGGAAAGACGTGAGTTGAACTTGAAACTAATTGAAGCACAATAAAGCTCGACTAATAGCGTACACAGAAAAAAATATGTTATGCTGTTTGAAGTCGAAGCATCAATACATCTCTTGAGTAATTGATACTTAGTTGAAGTAAAAGTTTAATGGCCGTCTATAGATATAAATCAAGTGATATATAATCAGTTGAAAAGCTTTTTAAATTGCAGCAACCATTCTACTCCTGCCGATACGGCCGATTGAAAGACAAGGGTATTAAGAATCAATGAAACTCCCAATGTTTTGTTTCCTTTTCTCTTTTGATCGGACAACATTTTAGCTGATTGCTTGGACTTCTGTTGTTAAATATGGCTGTTGGAGTTGAGACAATGGATATTCATCATTATATCTAAAAAAATATGAACTGGTTTTCCTTTGCTGGCTGGAACATCTCGTTTAATTGAATGAGATTGTTAAAATTATTATTATTTTTCTTTATTACACAATGTAATAGATTTACAGTCAAACGAGCACTAACATCAGACCGCGTTTGATTTTGGTGGGTTTGGTTGCATCTACTAAGCAAAAGCATCTCGAATCGAGAAATCCTTCTTTTTCATGGTATCATCTACCAATAATCCAGGTCCGATACACTCTTTTTGCTTTTCCTCGGAGCCCCGAATTTCAAGTTCTTCTATGGGCGTACATGGTCTTTACTTACGTTCATGTAAGTATTATTCGACAGACGCGTGACATTTGTAACAGTGAAAGTTATTCGTGTTACATCGTATTCTTCTAGAACTTAAAAACTAATACAGTCCTTAGTCCTTAAGTAGTAAAATATTTCGGATGCTCATAGCTACATCTGTCAATGAATACAAATGATCAACAAAACAGACATTGTTTTGTTTCTCCTACCAATGAACAGCAATATCGAGAGAGCCTTAAACAAAGGAATGAATGAAATGTCCATCTGACCACGAGTTTACAACAGACAGACAGACGATACCTCATTGTGTTGAGACAATAGGTTTTGTGTACCAGGGGTGCAGGACGACGGTGGGTGTCTTTACTTCATTAACGGCTTGATGCCGCGCGCCAAGTTGAAGGATGATGTGCCTTTTATAAAACAAAGCAGGAGATCATAACAATAAATGAGAATTACACTAATTCACATAATTGCACACCCTACAACAACCTTCTTTTACCTAACATTGATTTGTTTTTCTTTCTTATCTGTCGCTTTGCCATTAATTTTATAAAGAACAACTTGTTTTTTATAAAAAAGGATCTTGCCAATTTAGCACAGGTTCATAGTTTCATGGTGATGATTATCAGAAGAATCAGTTGAATGTTTCAAAACACCAAATATGAATTAATTAAAAATTCAAATGTATTTAAATCATGTGTGTACATAAGTTTATAGATAAGTTCCTGTGGATCAGCGGCGGTTTATTTAATCAGTGCATTGCATTAGTAAATATCCACGAGGCCATGTTTGTCTTGTTTATACTTATAATCAGGGCCCGTCATTTTCATGCCGATGACATCAATTTGACGTCACGCTCCATATAGTAAGTATTATTTATTCCACGTGTAAATAGATTACTTTTCTAAGTTATTTGTACATGATTAAAATGATTGACGACTAATGATTAATAATTTACAATAAAACTATTTGGGATCATCCTATATGGAGCGTGACGTCAAATTGATGTCATCGGCATGAAAATTACGGGCCCTGTTTATAATCCACAATATTCGACTAAGCAAAGTTACTCGTATCACTATAGATAGAGGTACATAACCATGCACCCATTATACTCATCCTACTAAGATTAGATGCGAAAGTTTAGATGTTTGGATGTTTGTTACTCAATCACGCTTAAACGGCTGAACCGATTTGAATGAAATTTTGCACGAAGATAGTTTATAGCCTGGATTAAAATATAGGATAGTTTTTATTGCGAGCCCACGCAGACGAAGTCGCGGGCGGAAGCTAGTAATATTATACATGTGAAAGTTTGGATGTTTGTTACTCAATCACGCTTAAACGGCGGATTTTGGTGAAATTATGCACGAAGATAGTTTATAGCCTGGATAAAATAAAGGTTAGTTTTTATTCGAGTCCACGCAGACAATTATGTGTTTGGCAGAGTGTATTAAAACTACAAATCATTAATTCCTACTTTTTTTTATAAACGTGACTGAATATTAGTGCTATTATTGTTTTTAGTAAAGTAAAGTAAAGTAAAGTAAATTTTTATTAATAACATCGTTATACGTCATCACATCATTGTATTATAATTACATTCGAAATTTTGTTATGATATTCATAATAATATTACATTTATTCGCTTATATGCGAGTGTACATGTATTCATGTTATATTTATTTATTATTTATTAAATAATTCATTTATGTCATAAAATTGTGATTGCAACAGCCATTCTTTAAGGCTACTTTTAAATATTTGTGAGGAAGGTGCATCCTCGATATTGCCCGGCTTATGGTTATATACCCGGGGACCAAGAACGTAGGTCGACCGTTTGGTTTTCGCTAGCTTGTGCGACACGGGGGTGAAGTCCTGCGTTCTTATTGCTACGCAGACAGTATTTTGTGTTCGCTTGTTTTGTCGCAAACTCTTTGCTATTTGTGTGTGTGAATATTGCAAGTTGTTGGATCAGCAAACAAGGTAGTGTAAGTATATTGTACTGTCTGAAGTACTCGCAAGCAGAGTCGTCGTCAGGAACACCGGCTATTGCTCGAACAGCTCGCTTTTGCAGCACAAATACCCG
Source organism: Epinotia bilunana (assembly GCA_947049275.1). NCBI lineage: Eukaryota > Metazoa > Arthropoda > Insecta > Lepidoptera > Tortricidae > Epinotia > Epinotia bilunana. The sequence continues at coordinate 26,395,952 of OX346257.1, forward strand.
ATGCCAGTCCGCCGCTCTGGCCCAGAGCTCGGTGCCATACGAGATAAGTGCTTGAATTGTTGCGAAAAAGCAGCTCCTGTCGACGTCGCTCGTCGCAGCGCTGCTGGCGAGACGCCTCAAAGCGTAGCACGCACTGCCCAGCTAGTTTAAAACGGATGCTTACAAATATTGCAAATATTCTGTCTATTAAATCAACAATACGGTCCATTGTCAGGGAACAAAGGCATACACACCATTGGGTGAGCATAATTACAAGGAACAGTGGGGCAGGTAGACTTCCCGACCACTCGGGCCTATCCCTTGTTTTTACAAGGTTTGACTAGGTAACGGTGAAAAGAAACGAATCTGGGAATGCGCAAGTTGCGTCCATTAATTCAGAACTCCAATGAGGTATTTATAATATATTTAGATTATTCAGGATTAACGTGGTTTTGGTCATTAATACCTACAACAAATACGAAAGTCAAGGTCAAATGCATCTTAATTTTTTCAAAACTTCTCGTTAAATATCTGCACGCATGCAGGAGTAAACATGGCTTTTTATTCATAAAAACCTGGAGGTTTGCTGCGAACCCTATGATATAAATGTAAATTTATTCGAATATTAACAATTTTGTATTAAGTTAGGTAAGCAATGTGGGTTAAAATCGAACTATGAGGATTTTACTTCATTAAAATTTGAATTTAAGCCATGTCACTGACATAAAGTGCCCAAATCATACTCTAGTGCAACATCGACGACTAGGACGTTTCTAATACCTTACCTTACCTATTCAATGTTGAACTCCTCAAATTCGTTATCTACCATTATTCATTTCTTGTTGATAGTTCTCTTGACGAACGATCCAATAACGAAACAAATGCAACACTAATTACCACGCGTCCCCTATGTGTATTTCCCGCATGCCCATCTCACAATGGGTGGACCCTAAATGGTAGTGAATAAGATCGATTTCTCTATGTTGTTCCATGCACTGCATAGGTTATAGTACAAAATTAACAATATTAAAAGGGGGACACACTCTTACTTACCTATTATAATTATCTACATCCTTTTTTGAATGTTGTGCAGTTTAATTCTTGAATTCAGAATAATTATGATAAATATAGGACGGAACGCGTTTTTTGGTGTACAAAATTCAATCTCAGTGGAATGTTGCCTTATCTTGGGGTACCTAGCTCCTGATCTGTCGTAGATAGTGTCGAGGATAGCCTTACCTTATTTCGTTGGATACAGCTTCGGCACTTTAACCTAGTGGGATATTTTGTTTATGGGATAATCTGCAGCATTTTGTTTTGTAGTAGCAACAATTCAGTACTCTTCATTGGTTTTTGAAAGGACTTCATTCAACTTCATCTACTGTGTCTAATAATAAGATATACATTAATAGCAGACTAAACGTAGAAAGCGAAATAGTAGCACTTAATTTTTTTTTTGCGTCTTACACTTGTATCCTTTTAGATATTTTGTACTCAAGAATTCTATGAATGCAACATTCTGTAGACTGTAGGATAAACTAACCGGTGAGAGTGACCGATCACAGACATGCCTCAGTCAAGTTAGTTGTGTATTGGGTCACTGCAGTTTATTAATACCGTTTTGTTTATTATACGGCAATATCGATATTTTTTTACAATTTCTGGATAACGTTTACTTTCCTGTTTGTTTGTGTTTCGCTGATCAAGCCAAGGAACTTAACTAATGATACCTACCAGAAAAACTGCACTCAGTTCAAAAGCATTCCGCCAATCTGAACTTGTTCCAAAATCGTCCATTCATTCAGGAATGGACAAAAGCAAAAACCGATCACATAGAATCGAAAATGATAAACCGACTTAATATACAATGGACTTATTATATCATTCCCACTCACACAAAAGGCCGCATACCAGCGTTAGCTATCCCACGGTAAACACATTAAGGTAGCACTTAAATATTTATCACAAAACAAAACACTAGCACTGCACTAACTTAAAACGAGGTTTTGTAAACTTTCAATGCATCCGTACCCTCCGACGATCGGGAGTCAACTGAGCGTGAGCATTCGAGGCGTCGCAAAACTCGTTCCGAACGCTTCATGCTTGCGCTGGCGCACAATGGAAACACGAGCGCACCTGTGTCGAGTATTGCTATTTTTTTTAATTATAAGGTTGATGACCCTAGCGAATATACAAATGATATAATGTGACCTTTGAATGCTTTTGTTGTTCAGTTTTATTATATTGTTATGTAATTGTTTGGAAGCCGCGTTTCGTTTACTAAATACTCAAAATGACTGTTTTGATGAAAAAAGTAACGTGATAAGTTGATAACACTCCTTGTCACCCACAGCCTCAGGGTATGGTGTGATAAGTTGATAACACTCCTTGTCACCCACAACCTCAGGGTATGGTGTGATAAGTTTATAACACTCCTTGTCACCCACAACCTCAGGGTATGGTTGCTTGTATTACGTATATCCCTTTTTATGGTCTTAATGAAAATGACCTTATAATTAAGTAGGTAACCTATTGCCAATCACCATAAAATTTAATCTACCGTCCTCCTTGTTGCCAAAAGAACACAAATGGACATTAAAACAAATCTTTTATACAAAATGTTGGTTTCTTGAGCAACAAATAATCCGTTTTTATTGTAAATATTCCAACCCTGCCAAATCCTTTGTCCACGTAAAATAATATCAACAATGTATTCATTTCAGAGTCAAACACAAAATACAAAATCCTACTATTAGGTAATAGGTCAACCAATGTCGGTTCCTATTACAAGCGAGCTTGTCGGAATGTCCCCTCCCCTCACCGCGCAAGGTCACGCGCAGACATGAAAGTCGCATACCGGTCGATGCAATTGGCGAGTTTCCAAAAGTGAAAGAAAAAATTACTATGCGGATAAATCGATTATGACTACATGTGAGTAAAGAAGAGGCGATGTTTTTATAAAATATTAAAATGTAAAGGCACACGATGGGCCATCAAGGCCCATTATACAGGTTGCAACTATGCGTTCGAGGGAGAGAGACATACTTCCTTCGCATTCCAACGCATAACCGCGTCCTTTTCTGCGGCCATGATCCATTGTGTAGACTGTAGAGGAGCCTTAACGTTTTGCGTAATGTCACTCATGATACAATGCGATTTATGTATAAGTAGTTCATCTGTGAAATCGATTAGTGGGTTCACTGCGTAACTTTCGACCGAGCGTTGCCTGGCGTCTATTTTCATCTCCAAAAATGCTCAAGAATCATATCCTTTCTGCAAGCAGCGTGGCGCTACCTTTTTGAACTCTGACAGCCTTTTGTCCTGTACCAGTACGTCAATAGACTAAAATGCAAACGCCTGTAGTCGGCGACCGTCGCGTATTGATACTGATTTCACATCATATTCTCCAGAATTTTGCCTTTAAACTCACGTATTGAATGTCACTACGGGCGACATGTTTCGAACTATTCAGGAGTTCTTCTTCAGGAAGAGGCGGCAGTGTCGCTTGAATCACTGGCACACCCGTCCTGAAGACTTCGAAACATGTCGCCCGTAGTTTCATTTAAATACGTGAATTTAACCGTGTAATTTTTAGTATTATTTCAACGTGTCTCACGAAAGTAAGTGCGACGTTTACCTTTGCTCTATTTGTTCAGCCCGTATCAACCCACTACCGAGCATAAGCCTCATCGTTATCACGCCAATTTCTTTGGTCCTGATAATAATTTAAACGATCGTAGCCACTTTATCCAACGTCCTTCATTCAACTTCCTTTTCCATAATTATTACCGAAAACATACAGCTTAACTAGTCAAAAAACGAACCATAATGCTTGAATGAAGATTGATGCGCGACTAACAAATCCATTTGTTCCACTTGCGTCAGCGCAAGTCACGATTCGGTCCACTGAGAACAAAGGATCCACAAGGATCACTGAGAATTTTTGAAAAGTAAATAATTTAAAAGGGCCTATCAAGCCTCTCCCTTATCTCGGCAAGAAAACTGTTGGAGCTGTTTCTCACTCGGCACATCTGTGAAAAGATATGTTTTCAAATGATTGCAGGGAAATCATCCATGCGAGCCTCCGCAAACATCCTAGATGCACTGCAAAATCGAGCTGCGAAATCAGCATTCTGTTTCCGTTATTAAACTGGACACGCAAGGCTTTGTAAGCTCGTTTCAAATATTTGATCCACAGGCTGCACGTATAAAATGTTTGGCAACACGACCTGAACAGCGTTCGTTTCAGTCACAGAACACCTCCACTAGAAGCCTAATGTTTGTAATTTTGTTCCCGACGCGAGTCACCAAAGCATGAGGAAGAGGTGAGGGGAAGGGCGGGTGCTAACAGCGTTGCGATTGGGCGATGCGCTCGCGCGCGGAATGCGTAGTGATGGGACATGTTCACGTACAAGCATCCTAATTTTTTAGGTACATTTTAAAGTAGAGTAAGTAACTACTTACTATACTTTTATCTTTAAGTTAAGGTAAAGTATAGATAGTTTTGTTACCATTTTAATAAACAGTAAGTTAGGAATCCTAACTGGTACCGTAATTTTTTGCTGATAAATCATGGTAGGTCATCAGGCCCGTCTTGTGACACTGGGCCCAACTGCTCACTGAGAGGATTCTTAGAAGCCCGCACAACGTATATCTAACTCACACCAACTCCGAGTTCCCTCACACTTTCTCGAAATTCATCATCAGGCCCATTTTGTGACACTGGGCCCAACTGCTCACTGAGAGGATTCTTAGAAGCCCGCACAACGTATATCTAACTCACACCAACTCCGAGTTCCCTCGTACTTTCTCGAAGTTCATCATCAGGCCCATCTTGTGACACTGGACACAACTGCTCACTGAGAGGATTCTAAGAAGCCCGCACAACGTATATCTATCTCGCACCAACTCCGAGTTCCCTCGCACTTTCTCGAAGTTCATCATCAGGCCCATCTTGTGACACTGGGCCCAACTGCTCACTGAGAGGATTCTTAGAAGCCCGCACAACGTATATCTATCTCACACCAACTCCGAGTTCCCTCGCACTTTCTCGAAGTTCATCATCATGCCCATCTTGTGACACTGGGCCCAACTGCTCACTGAGAGGATTCTTAGAAGCCCGCACAACGTATATCTATCTCACACCAACTCCGAGTTCCCTCGCACTTTCTCGAAGTTCATCATCATGCCCATCTTGTGACACTGGACACAACTGCTCACTGAGAGGATTCTAAGAAGCCCGCACAACGTATATCTATCTCACACCAACTCCGAGTTCCCTCGCACTTTCTCGAAGTTCATCATCAGGCCCATCTTGTGACACTGGGCCCAACTGCTCACTGAGAGGATTCTTAGAAGCCCGCACAACGTATATCTATCTCACACCAACTCCGAGTTCCCTCGCACTTTCTCGAAGTTCATCATCAGGCCCATCTTGTGACACTGGGCCCAACTGCTCACTGAGAGGATTCTTAGAAGCCCGCACAACGTATATCTATCTCACACCAACTCCGAGTTCCCTCGCACTTTCTCGAAGTTCATCATCAGGCCCGTCTTGTGACACTGGGCCCAACTGCTCACTGAGAGGATTCTTAGAAGCCCGCACAACGTATATCTAACTCACACCAACTCCGAGTTCCCTCGCACTTTCTCGAAGTCCATCATCAGGCCCATCTTGTGACACTGGACACAACTGCTCACTGAGAGGATTCTAAGAAGCCCGCACAACGTATATCTATCTCACACCAACTCCGAGTTCCCTCGCACTTTCTCGAAGTTCATCATCAGGCCCATCTTGTGACATTGGACCCAACTGCTCACTGAGAGGATTCTAAGAAGCCCGCACAACGTATATCTATCTCACACCAACTCCGAGTTCCCTTGCACTTTCTCGAAGTTCATCATCAGGCCCATCTTGTGACATTGGACCCAACTGCTCACCGAGAGGATTCTAAGAAGCCCGCACAACGTATATCTATCTCACACCAACTCCGAGTTCCCTCGCACTTTCTCGAAGTCCATCATCAGGCCCATCTTGTGACATTGGACCCAACTGCTCACTGAGAGGATTCTAAGAAGCCCGCACAACGTATATCTATCTCACACCAACTCCGAGTTCCCTTGCACTTTCTCGAAGTTCATCATCAGGCTCATCTTGTGGCACTGGACCCAACTGCTCACCGAGAGGATTCTAAGAAGTTACTAAAACAGTAAAGTAACTACTACTACTAGTACTACTAATACTTATTATATATTACACTATTTACTTTAAATAACGAACAATCAATAAAACTAAATTTAAGTTCTAATCTACAGAATAACTACTCAAACCAAAATAAACGAGAAATCTGTATTTATGTTAAATTTCTTCAAACCGGTTGGAACGAAAGCACATGGTTTGTCGATTGACCATCATAGCATCATCGGGACATCACTAGTCGTGACGTGTTTTCGTAAGAAAGGAATAGCATATTGCATTTTCAAAGTTATGAAAAGTGACAGACATAGTGTGTCTGTACCTCAGTATTCGCACCGGCCATTATAAAATGGCCTCCGCTGGCTATAAATATTTTCAATGAAATATTGAATTTGACTCAACTGTGGAATGAAATTCCATCTTTTTTGTAATTAGAAGTCTTTGACGACTTTCCGCACCACCTCACACTACAAAAGCCCACAATTAGCCGCGAAAATCCTATTATTTTGTTTTTTTTTGTGAGAGTCATGCACACTCCGCACAGGTCGTTAACATGGACGCAACTGAACGGAAAGGCGGGCGACCGCGGATTAAATAAGCGCAACAACACCGACGCTTGGTGACTCGAGTCGCGAACAAACTGAGAAACATTAGGCTTCTAGTGGAGGTGTTCTGTGGTTTCAGCTCAGCAAAAAACTAAAACAAACAAAGATGCCTATTAAGTAAATACTTAAAAAAAATACTTGTCTTCGTAACATTGCACGGCATTCCTCAAAGGCATTCATAACCGTCATCAGCTAACTTCAACACTCGTCCCTAATATTATACTAGACCTCAAAACTGGTAACAACTATTTATAATTGGAGATCAGATTTATACGTGCTAATATTGGACGGGTCAGGCAGCACGTCTATCATGAGACGGCCGCGACATACTCTCGATTTTCTCGCACTATACCTCTTGTTCTTAGTGTTCTAAAAAGAAAGAGACGGATAGTGCGAGAAAAATCAAGAGTATGTTGCTGCCGTCTTATGATAGACGTGCAGGTGAGTCGGTAAAATTTGAGTAGGAATGTAGCAATCCAATCTGCAGGTCAGAAGTCAACTTGATTGACAGCGCTTTCGTAAGGTATTTCCATAGATATCTATAATAACACGGCAATTATACACAAATTCATAATACTGCTGGCTTTAATTGCAATTGCTTAAGCGAATAGTGCGAGATTTTATTACTTTACGGTAGGTATAATCAGAGCCTCGGGTATTAGCAGAAGGGTAAATAAATTTAATAATATGTGCCTAAGTTGCAGGTAAACATGACCCGCTTCTGTATATACATTTGTATGCAGAGATTGCAGAGGGGGTCAAAATTCTCTGCAGCTGACTTTACGTAGTATTGACTGGAAGAAGATAACGTGGCCTACAGTCATAATGATGCATTAAATGCGCGTAATAATGGTATCCATTTCGGTCAGTAATTGTGATTTTATCGCGGACTACGCTTTATCGACATTTAGCGGAAAATTGCTGAAACATGGCTGTTTCGGTCATTACCTGTGCAGGATTAGAAGAGAGGATAGCCCCTGCCTGCCATGAGTGCGGCGCGGAGGACGACACGGCCCAGCAGACCTTGGAGTGGTGCACTCGCTGGGCCGAAGAGCGCCGCACGATGGTGTTGGCCCTCGGAGTGGATGACCTCTCGCTGCACAACGTGGTGGCGGCCATGTTGGGCAGTGAGAGATCTTGGGAGGCGGTGGCCTCCTTTTGCGAAGTCGTCATATCGCAGAAGGAGGCCGCGGAGCGGGAGCGCGAAGACAGCGCGGACGCGCTCCCGCTCCGGCGCAGACGGAGGGGTCAAAGACGCGCGCGGTATGCAGCCGCGGCCCGCGTCTTCCCGCAGTAGGGCCAGTGGGTTGGGGACCTACATTGCACATGGCCCTACAAGTCTGGGGGGAAGGTCAAGCGTCTCTGACCTTCCCCTCCCTTGGCGCGGGTGCCCTGGCTTGGCACCCAGGGCCGCCGAGGGGCGTCGTGGTAATTAATGCTGCATCCCACGACGCCCCCTTAACGGCAGGTGAGGGTGACGCCGCTGGAGTTTTAGTGGGTAGGCTCCTCCCCTCCCTCCGCCTTGTGCGGAGGGGGTTACGGGAGGGGAGATCCTCACATAATCCCCCACTATGGCCTTCCCCGGGCCGGGGGGTATGTGTAACACATTTCTCCAGCGTCAAAAAAAAAAAGGACTTCGGATAGGTTGATGGAAATAGGTTTTGCAGTTAGATCCTTGTTGGTGGTATGCCTTCCTGGATATGATTGAAATCGTTTGCAATTACGATTCATCAGATTTCTAATGTACCAATTGCCAAAATATGACATTATTAATGTTCTCGCAATAGGCAAACGATAAAATGGAGTCGGTCGACCAATATGTATAGCTTGGACATATTCTATCCTTTGACAAAGAGCATCAACATAAAGAGATCCTGAATCCAGAATACAGCTGGGTTGAGCGGCATTTAATAAACTGGACGACATCCTCAAGTCTACCGAAGTTCCACAATGCCTGGAGACTCGCCTCTTTAAGCAATATGTCCTGCCCACCATGACTTACGGTGCCGAAACATGGACGCTAACAAGTGAGGTTGTGCACAAAATACGAGTAGCACAGAGAGCCATGGAGCGCGCCATGCTCGGTATTAAACTACAAGACCGAGTTAGGAATGTTGAGATCCGACGTCGCACTAAGGTGCGCGACGTTGGAGATCATCATCACATCAGCCAAAAGACGTCCACTGCTGGGTATAGCATGGCCTCGTCCCCATTACGCTTCCGTCTAGTTTTTTCTAGGTATAAAATGACCAAAAATACCGTAGCTCACAGCTCGTAAAAAATTCCAACACATTAACGTCATCTGACTGAAGGACTTCGTTCCAAGATAACTGGGAAAACAACAGGTATTAGAGATGTCCATAGTCTCCTTTGACGAAGTTCCAGTCTCAGCTCACATCAAAATGACTAGGTTCTATATACAGAGAATTCTGGTCAAACAGCGCTAGAGATACAGCAATTAACATCGAGCGGAGGCTGATAGGCATCACGAAGGGGCACTAGCCCCCGCCCCCGTCCATCTCACAGACATTTGCACGGTAGGTAATGGAATCGCATTTGAATTTAACTTAGACACCGGTCATTGTGGCACTCTTTGGGGAAGGCCTATGTCCAGCAGTGGACGTCTTTCAGATGATATGATGATGATGATAATGTGTGGATACTGGGGCAATTGGACTGGCTAACAGTAAGTGATAGCGCGACTAATTATGACGCCAGTTTTGTGGTCACTGTTGTGATAACTGTAAAATTATTAACCAAGTCAACTTAATGTTCCATGCAAATATCGTGATAATCTATAGAGCAAGTGGTTCTGTGAGCTGAAAAGCCTGTATTTTTTCACTCCCTCTTTCTAATAAAATAGTTAGTGAGCAGAAATTTATTATGACTGTTTAAACTTTGAACTATATCTAAATAAGCACTACCACTACTCGTAATTACAATTGTTCAAGTGGAACCAGTACTTAAACAAATATACATAATATTTACTTTGAAGTTGACTGTATCAGCTTCTTAAAAGCCATCATGTTTCTATATATAGGCAGTGTATTTGTCGTCAAAAACGAACATTGAGGGTGGCATTGCGGGACAAAACACCAGGGACGTGCGAAGATTTTCGTATTTTTTTGACACGTAGATTTCAAGGATGCGATGTGTCAAATATATGTATAAAACACTTCTCTGTACTTTGCTGCGAATAACTCTAAAAACATAGATACCTTATGAAATTGGTGTTAATTCAAGAATGTAACAGTATCCTGTTCAACTGCATATTTCACGGTTTTTACCAACTCTCGAATAGCAACTACTTACTAGATCAGGTCTGCTAGCATTCGAAGTAGCTAATGCCTGCGCTTAATTTGAATAAAACAGATATGCGAGAAGAGAAATACAGCACCGCTTATACGCGACCAGAATGTTTAGGAATACCAATTTGTATTCGCTAACAGATTAAAATGGAATATGCTTCGGTTAGCCGATAACGAAATGTTTAGTTAGAAACATTCAATAAATTATTCTGTTTGTAGCACAGAAGCTTGCAGTACGTCAACTTGTGGATAAGGGACTTTAGACTTGCGGTTTACCTGTAAAGCGTGGCCTGCATCTGAGGCTACTGCTACCTAACTAAGTCTGATCGAAAATTATGATGCGACACGCAAAGATATCTTGCAGTATTCCATTCATTTGTACAAAATTAAGATTAGCCTTAAGATGAACTAAATAAACACACGTACCTAAAGGTACAAGTTGATATGGTTAGTCAGTTGAAATAATCCTAAAGGTACAAGTTGATATGGTTAGTCAGTTGAAATAATCCTAAAGGTACAAGTTGATATGGTTAGTCAGTTGAAATAATCCTAAAGGTACAAGTTGATATGGTTAGTCAGTTGAAATAATCCTAAAGGTACAAGTTGATATGGTTAGTCAGTTGAAATAATCCTAAAGGTACAAGTTGATATGGTTAGTCAGTTGAAATAATCCTAAAGGTACAAGTTGATATGGTTAGTCAGCTGAAATAATCCCGTCGTTCATTTTCTTCGTGGTGGCCTATCCCGTCTTTCATAATTGACACACTTTCTGTATTGGTCAGTTTTTGACTGTTCAGTTCGGCTAGCACAAACTGCCACGGCGACAGCAAGTAGCGTTATGCAGGACGCAGACGTTGCTCGACGCAAGGTTTCATTGGGACCGCAATTGTCACATTCCAATCGCATTTATTTTGCGTTCTCGTTCTAATATAATAGCACATTGAATTGTAAACCGTAGCAAATATGAGTAATAAAAATAGATCTGCCGTGCTAGTGTCAAACTGACCTGTTCGGGCGCGTCTGTCAGGCACGCGTGACAGTAGTGCGTCGGCGCAGGTTCAGCGGGCGGTTCGTCGAGCGGCTCGGCGCGCGGCTCGCGAGCCACGAACGCGAGCAGCGCGCTTGCGCTCTCACACGTCCCAAAAGAGATGCGTCGCAGCGTGTGGTACATGCGTAGGTTCTGAAAAAATATATGGCTGAAGGGACATTCGATGTCACTGTTCTGCTAGTGGTTCTTAGGTATTAAGGCTGAAATGGTTTAAAAATTAAATACTTAATTTACATTTTTGTTTATTGTCATGACATGAGCCAGGATTCGAACCCACGAGCTCCGTTGGCAAGTCAACTGCCTGAAACACTCGCTATACAAAAATAGCTTCCTACTTACAAAGAAAAACCTTACTTGATCTTCGGGGTCGCATACTTTGACCCCGAAGGTGCTACGATGACCAGCGCCGGGACAGCACAGTCGCTGTCCTGCAACCAACAACAACCAACAACAACATCGTCGTCATCATACACAGTCCCCTGGCTCGTATCTGCTACTCTTACAGTAAGCTCCGTAAGGATGTTGATATACTTGGTTTAGGCCTTAATCAATTTAAAAGTAGTGTCACAAAATAGTCTCATTTCATAGTTGAAGTGAATTAATGCTATCCATAAAAATATATATGAGTTATGAACAGGGCATATAAATGGGGGGCATATAATGTTGTCACTTCTTTTTTTGTGTAATAATTGATTACCTCATTAGTTTACTTTAGTTCAATTATTTAAGTTCATTACGAGTAATGCGAATTTTCCCCTTGCAGCTAGCTATTATCATGTTTGTATCCCGTGAACCCGTGTCTGTAGGTGCAGGCGGAAAAACAGCGCCTACAGCCGGCAGGCTTGCGGGTTGCAGCACATGCCGAGAGCCCCAAGCCTATTGTTGCACTGTTTTATTTTCTGTTTTGTGTTGTTTTATATAAATACGTACATTTATTTTGTCTGTTCGATTTTGTGTTTTTTTTTGCGAGGGGAATTCTCTTTTTTTATTAATGCATTTTTTATTTTAAAAGTTCCCGTGTTACAGAAAAATCACAAACTATTGGTAATGAAAAATGTATCCTCCTGGTTAAAATAATTGACATAGATAATTGTGTATGCCAACTATTTTAATTTTAAATAATAATCTTTGTAATAATTTGTATGTTAATTAAAAATACTTGAAACAATAAATCACAAAACGTTTTCCATGACATAATTCAACAATTTAATGACTCATCCGACAAGTAAAAATACACGATTTAAAATTACTTGTAATGACCATTCCACGAACTGAATTGTCGACGAAATGAAAATACATTAAACGTTGAGTTTGAAGTGAAATTCGACTAAGTGAGTGTCGACAATTTGATGATAAACTAGAATAGTGTTTCTTCAAATAGTTATTTCATAAGATTTTTTTTTAATGTGGGTTCAATTATATAATACTCTGCTCACAATAGTGTTTTTCAAAGTGGTTTTTGTATTCGAAACACTTCATTTAAGCAAAAAACATTAGCCAAATATTGAAAAAATGCAGGACGTAACGTTGACACTCAAACAAATATTGGGTCGCTCAAATATTATGGAGCTTCTCATTTTGTATTTTAAGTAACTCAAATTAATGTTTGTAAGTTGCTGTTCTGTTGATTTCTCGTCACTCGCAGTCAGTCGCTCACTTAGTAATACTATAACCTAAATTAATTATTTTTGACACTTCAAACTTTAATTTACAGTCACTCGTTTAAATACTACCCGTTAAAAAATAGCAACAATATCAGAGGCTCTAGTATAAGTTTTACCGAAACAAAACGTTACGACCGCGTTTGCGTTTAGCTGTCAAATCCCATACAAATTGAGGGTAAAACGCAAACGCGATCGTAAAGTTTTGTTTCGGTAAAACTTATACTAGAGCCTCTGCACAAAATAATTAAAACCCGGAAAATGAGTGTAACACGGGGTGCCGTTCATTCGCCATATAAATAAAATGCATAATTTCTAGTAGCATACACGGAAAAAAAGGAATACTTCAGCCAAGAAAATTAATATTCTCAGAAATATTGTGTAAATGCAAGTAAATATATTCTTTAGCGAATAAAATAGTCTTAAACCAAGAAATCTTGCTTTGTTTAATGAAGAATAATATATTCTTCGATTTTTTTCTTGCTCCAAGAAAATATTTTTAATTGAAGAATATTTCGTGCTTAACTGAAGATAAATACCTATTTTAAATAAAGACTAGGATAATATTTTGATTTGAAACAATGTAGTCTTCTTGCAAAATAATATTTGTGTTGGTTTAAAATACAAAGGTTTTTCTTGGGTCAAGAATTATAAATTCTTGCTCTAAGATAATATTCTAAATTGAAGAATATTGCGTTCTTAACTGAAGAGAACTAACTATTTTAAATAAAGACTAGAAAATTATTTTGAATTGAAACAATGTACTCTTCTTGCAAAATAATATTTGTGTTGGTTTAAAATGCAAAGGTTCTTCTTGGGTCAAGAATTATAAATTCTTGCACTAAGATAATATTCAAAATTGAAGAATATAGCAGTCTTAACTGAAGATCACCACCGATTTTAATTAAAGACTATCAATGTAGTGTTCTTTCAAGATATTTTTTTACTTGGTTCAAAATAAAAATATAGATTCTTTATTTAAGAGTCGATTCATCAATAGAAGAATGAGGTAGTCTAGTTTCAAGAAAAAGCAATATTCTTCACCTAACAATATGTACCAAGCCTTTGTCTTATTCCAAAAAAACACTTTTCTTGGTTTGAATAATTTGAATGTAGTCTTCTTGCAAAATAGTATTTGAATTGGTTTAAAATATGAAGGTCCTTCTTGGGCCAAGAAGGATAAATTCTTGAACTAAGATAATATACAAAATTTTAAACAATATAGCATTCTTAACTGAAGTTTACCATTGTGTTTAAATGAAGAATATGAAAAGTTTTTGGTTTCGAACAATGTAGTGTTCTTTCAAGTTAATATTTTACTTGGTTAAAATAAAAATATATATTCTTTATTTAAGAATCTATTTAAAAATCGAAGAACAAGGTAGTATTGTTTCGAGAAGAAGGATTATTCTTCACCTAAAAATATCTGCCAAGACTTCGTCTTATTCCAAAAAATACTTTTCTTGGTTTAAATCATTTGAATGTAGTCTTCTTGGAAAATAATATTTGAGTTGGTTTAAAATATGAAGGTTCTTCTTGGCTCGAGAAATATAAATTCTCGCACTAATATAATAGATATTCAAAATTGAAGAACAGCATTCTTAACTGAAGATTACCATCGATTTTAAATGAATATTACTATGAAAAGTTTTTGGTTTCTAACAATGTAGTGTTCTTTCAAGATAATATTTTACTTGGATTAAAATAAAAATACATATTCTTTATTTAAGAATCGATTCATCAATAGAAGAACAAGGTATTCTTGTTTCGAGACGAACCATTATTCTTCACCTAACAATATGTACGAAGACTATGTCTTATTCCAAAAAACACTTTCCTTGGTTTGAATAATTTTAATGTAGTCTTCTTGCAAAATAACATTTGAGTTGGTTTAAAATATGAAGGTTCTTCTTGGGTCAAGAAATATAAACTCTTGCACTAAGATAATAGGTATTCAAAATTGAAGAAGCATTTATTATATATTCTTTGTTTAAGAATCGGTTCATTAATCGAAGAATAAGGTAATATTATTTCAAGAAGAAGCATTATTTTTGACCTAAGTTTTATAGCTATATACTATATTTAAACGCAAAACCAAAATAAACTAGAATTACTGTAAGTTATGGCTCCAAATACAGGGTGTTTGGTCGCTAAATTCCTTCAGTACCGTTTGGTAACCAAATTTTAGTAACCAGCTTCGAAACGGGAAAAAAACCCCAATCGGTAACTGGCTTCAAAATGGGACTTTTGCATTACCGATTCGTAACCACGGTTGATAACCAGCTTCGAAACAGGAAAAAATCCCAATCGGTAACTGGCTTGATTATGATCCACAAGGAATGGATTTAAGCCTAAATACCTATACCAACACAAAAAATGCTGCTGTTTTACAACTCCCGCTGATTTCTAGATTGTATAGGTATACAATGCTAATATATTAGTATTGTCTAACGTTTTTTTAGGTTTGTTTTATAAATTATAATCCAGTACTTAGTTAGGTATTAATATAATATGTACTTCATATCTTTCTTCCCAAGACAATGATTCTTAATCGAAGATTGACAGTTTTGAACGGCGAGTGACTTGAGCGAGTTACCTACCTACCTACCCGTAAACTAGTAATCCAAACTTATATTATTACTAGCTGTTGCCCGCGACTTCGTCCGCGTAGAACTTGTAACCGTCTTAGCAAAATTATTGTAAGCGGAACTTTAATTATCGCCGACCCAAACAAAGTTCTACCATCTTATGGGATGATTTCCGAGATAAAAACTATCCTATATCCTTCCAAGGGTCTCAAATTATCTGTGCGAAAAATGTTACCTAAATCCGTTCAGGGATTAAGCGTAAAAGGTAACAAGTGCGATGAGTTCATTAGTTTAAATTGCAAAATTTCAATTGAAAACTCCGTTTACAAATATAATATCTTAAGAATCATCAACAGACGTTTCTGCTTAAATTGTATATTTTTTCATAATGTATTAAAGAAAGCTACATTAGTGGATTTTTTTACCTAAATCCGTCCAGTAGTTTTACTCACGTTAGTTCGGGCTACCTGTATAGTTTTGAAAGCAAACTTACCAAATGCTAAAAGACGTAGAACTTTCCATCTCCATCTACCGTCCCCAACTAACGGTGTTAGAGAATAAATTATTTTGATTAAGTATCCAAAATAAAAAAAAACAAGTAACAAAATAATCCGCAAGTTAAATGAAACATTACCTTCTTTTCGATTCTAGGAGCATCGCAGGTCGAACCTAACCTAACCTACATTTCTGGTGTTCGGTTCTGTATAAGGGTCGTGCGTGGTTCTAACTGAACCTAACCTACTTTTCTGCTAGCAGTCGGATAATGTATTTTGACTAATAAATGGCTTACTAATAAATGTATGACCTAAAAATTCCCTTACTTCAAATATTACTTGTCCCTCATACATACTTCCAACCCTTTTTATCCACCTTAGAGGATAAATCTTAAGAAACTAAATAAGTTTCCTAGACTTGAACCGAAGTTACAGATCCCTTCTTTAATTTTTAATTTTATAGGCAATAGAAACACACATTCTGTGAAAATTTCAAGTCTTTACCTATTACGATTCAATAGATATAGCCCTGTGACAGGCGGACAGACAGATAGACAGCCAGACAGACAGATAGCGGAGGCTTAGTAATATGATTCTGTTTGTCACCGTTCGGGAACGGAACCATAAAAAAACCGGCCAAGTGCGAGTCGGACTCGCGCACGAAATTTCCACTGTCTAACAATCACGGTTCATGAGATACAGCCTGGTGACAGACGGACAGCGGAAGTCTTAGTAATAGGTTCCCGTTTTACCCTTTGGGTACGGAACCCTAAAAACAGCCGAGGACAATGTTCAGATTTGAACCTTCTTTCCTTGCGCTAGAGTCACGATATGTATCCACTACACCAGCTTCATAGGGATTATGAATACTATGATCCACGAGGAATGGATTTAATTAAGCCTAAATAGGTACCTACCCATACCCACACAAAAAAATACTGGTGTTTTCCAAATCCTGCCGATTTCTAGATTGTATATTAGTATTGTCTAACGTTTTTTAGGTTTGTTTTATATAGTTTTCCTTTTAAATTCATTATATGTACTACTGCTACGATTGTTTTCACATCCCCAGTAGTAGCCATTTAGCCGACAGGGGTTGGGGACACATGGCTCGAACAAAAATTAGGGCTTTAAAGCGCAATATCTCGCAAACGAATCACTGAGTTTAAAAATGGTTTTAAGAAACATATAATATTTTTGAACAAGTTATCCAACGATACCCCACCCACACAATAGGTTTATCGAGAAAAAAAGTTTAACTCTGTAGGGGAAATACCATAAAAAAAGTTTTTTTTTAATCTACTGTTTTGTCTACCCATGCCAAATTACAGTTTTCTAGTTGTAAGGGTTAATGTGCAAAGACGGACGGACGGACAGACAGGGTGAAACTATAAGGGTTCCTTGTTTACTACGGAACCCTAAAAAGAGACTTGGGCCTCTTAGCAGGGTGCCCATCAGGCAGCATTACCGCGCTGAACTGCGAAGTATTGAGTACTTAGTTATTAATATGTACTTCATATATTATCTTCCTTCCCAAGACATGTCCAAGACTATGATTCTTAATCGAAGATTGACAGTTTTGAATGGCGAGCGAGATACCTACCCGTAAACTAGTAATCCAAACTTACTTATATTATTATAATGTAAATGCAAACTTGCTTTTGTTTGTTACGCTTTCATCGCCTAGTTAAACATATCATCATAAAAGTTTGCATGTATGTATCTAATAACCTAACCTTTCCCAAGAAAATGATGCTTCATTGAAGATTGACAGTTTTTAACGTCGATAAGCGCAAATCTCGATGTTACCCGTAATAAAATGTCGTCCCAAAATTAGGGGAGTTTTCTGTTGTAGGTAATAGGTATGTATTATTAATTACTAACCCAAAGATAATCAACAATCCTTTAAACTTTGCACAAAATATAAAAATGTACAAATGGCGAGCTTAATGCCAAATGGCATTCTCTACCAGTTCACACAGTATTAAGTTGTCAAGTAGTTAACTTAATTTTTAGGGTTCCGTACCCGAAGGGCGACTAACAGAACCCTATTCCGTCCGACCGTCCGTCCGTCCGTCTGTCCGTCCGAACCCGTAATAAGTAGAGATCTCAATTTTCTACAGAATGTGTATTTTTGTTGCCGCTATAACAACAAATGATAAAACAAAATAAAATTAAAAATAAAGGGGGGGCTCCTACACAAAAAACGTGCTTTTTTGGCGTTATTCGAGATTGATAATGGCAATAGGTTTCGTTTGACGACCGGTTATCCTAGTGGGTAGTGACGCTGCCTAATAAGCTGATAGTCCTGGGTTCAAATCCCGGTAAGGGCAAATATTTGTGTGATGACCATGAGTATGTTTCTGAGTCTTGGATGTTTTATATGTATTTAAGTATTTATATCTATCAAATATATTGACGTCTAGTACCCATAACACAAGCCTTATTGAGCTTACTATGGGGCTAATTCGATTTGTGTAAGATTGTCCCTTAATATTTAATATTTATTGAATATGTAGACGCTTAATATTTTAACAGAATGTTTATTTCTATTGGCTCCACATCAACAAATAATAAAAACAAAATAATATTAAAAATTCCCCCATACAAAATATCGGTTTTTTATGAATTGTTTTAGCCGGTTTCTAGTAAGTGTTTTGTGTTTTTGCATTAGTTAACTACCTAAGCTCTTTAAAGACACTTAACTAAAATTTAACTGAAATCGTGCACGTCCAGACATGTCTATTTAGTGATAAGACTGATAAGCCACGCCCACCAACTTAACTGAAAAATAGTCAAAATTCTTATCTACCTAATCACTTGCACTCTACATTTTAATTACTTACTAACTGCTTAATAAATTTAGGTAAATACTCGACAACTTGTGAACAGGCCATAAGTCAGACGGATCCGACTATCCCATACGGTAAATTTTCGTCAATCTTACACTGCAGGGTGATTCCAAGCTAGTAATTAATTACTTTATACCTGTTAAATATTAATATGCGGAAATGGTGAATACAAATGATTGATGCGGATTCTTACGGGGGCTTTTCTTAACGGGCGATTGGGTCGAATCGAATTAGAGCGCTGGCAACACCCGTGCGTCTGCCCCGCCCCGCTATTTGGTTTTGACGCCAGACGCCAGCGCCAGGGCAAAGCACCGCATCGATTATGTTATGATTCGTCGCTTGCATGTTAAATGCAATGTTGTGTATGTATATCAATCAAAAAAATATAATATTAACAAGTGTTTATATAAAAGTAAATAGTCCAACCGTTTGAAGAAGAAATAATACGAAAGTTTATTGGTAAGTTTTACAAAACGTGATTTGGTCGTAAGTACTTAGCCATTTTATTTTTCAACAAAGTGGAATCGAGGCCCAGGTTTCCTTTAGATTTTCTAAGTTTATCAAATATCAAGCAGTGTGTGTTTTGCGTGGAAGAGATTCAGGTCTCGAAGCCACGCTAATGTTGCGCATGTACATTTTGTAGTTTATATGGGTGTCAGCCGCAGCCCAGCCTCTAAATCGAAATGGCTGGTCGTGCTCGAAAATAATTTTTCTTTCTTGTTTCAGTGTCGTTAAGTGAGTAATATTAATAGTGTATTATGCAGTGAACTAACGAAGACATGTGCTGTTAATGAAGAATTAATCTTGAAACGCCGTTTTTGGGTCTACGCCCGGCAGCCTCATGTGGGCACGTGGCTAGTTGCAAAGAGCTATCGCTTTGCAAGGAGCAAGCTTGCAAGGAGGAACACTACGGCGCCCGGCGCCGCCTGCCGCGGCGATGCGTTGTGAAATTTGGTAATCCGCGCGCACCGCCGCGGCGGGCGCCGCCGCCCGCCGTGTTCCTCGCCTCAATGTATATGTATTAGTATGGATTCTTAAGATTTATTGATTTTAGATAATGGCATTGAAACTCGGCACTTCAAACTATTGACGCACGACCTTTTAGGGGATTTATGTCAAAAAATCAGAGCACGCTTGGATTGAAAAGAAAAAAATCAAAGAATACTTGACCAGCCGAGGTTCGTATGCAAAATTTATTTATTATCATTTTATTATGCTGGTAGGGGCTCTTAGAATGAGCAGATGATGATGAGAGATCTGCAACCATAATTCTATTGTAATTGCCACTTCCTATCTTGTCTTTGTCTCTGTTAAAATGTCTAATGTAAGGCCCCCGCAGATGCCTATTTTATTTTTAGAAGCCTATCCAGCAGTGTTCTGATATAGGCTGATAATGATTAACACTGAATAGTAGTAACTCCAGTATTCTCCAATTGCAAGTCTTATGGAGCTTTAGAAAAAAAGCATCACCGGGGGCCTTACATTTGACATTATAATAGAGGCTTCTAATGTGGCACACCAACTGGCTTCTCTCATGCAAACGCTCCCAGCTAATTTTCTCACATTGTCTGTCCATCTGGCCGGTGAATTAACAGATGATAACTAAGAAAACTTGTATAAGACAAATTATTATTCTTTGTACAAGACCATGGTCAATTCTTCAAACGAAACTATAGAAGTATTCATTCAAAACAAATTGTCTCACATCAAAATAATAAAACTTGACACAATATTTTACTTCATTCAATAAGTATTGTTTCCGCATTCAATTTAAAGAGATTGTTTATGTGGGTACCTATTCAAATTACTTCAGTAAATGAACTTAGTACAGTTAGCTTCATAAATATGTAGGCATACACTTCAGTAGGTGCGTTATACGAGTGTAGTGTTAAAGTCTTAAAATGTATAAATATTTACAGATTGGGGGCTCAAAGATGCACAAGCAAAAATTGTGGGAATAAAAACGCCACCCGCGCGCACCGCTTCTCACCTCCGATGCGATGGGACCAATATTATAGTAAGTAGGTACCTTACCTATTGTTTTAGAGCAGACCCTACACTATTCTAACTCTTGCATCTTAAGCGTGCTCAGGCCTATATGATGCTGACTGTATGGTTTAAGGTATCAAAATCATATTTATTCTTCCAGACAAATACAATAACAATCAGTACCTTGCCTAGTGCTGATGTGGACTCGGATATTGATGAAATCGCAGTGCTGGAAATGCCAGCATGTCGACCGCCATTTCCGGAATTTGACCTAATAACACTACTTTCAACATCACCTCAAGGAAATAGCATTCTCACATATTGTCAGAAGAATAAAGATGGCGACGGATGAGCCCACGGTAGGGTCAACGGCGGTACTCAAGCACTCGAAGAAGGGCCACAACCTTGGCATCAGGTGGCAAACGGTCGTAAAGACAAAAAGCCAAAATACATCTTCTAATCATGCAAAGTACAAAAAGGAAAAGACGACCCAGGACCTAAACTTCAACGCATATTCGATTTTGCGCATGGCAATTGAGGTTACGCTATGATATAAGTAAGGAGATTTTTTTTGCAATATAAAGTAAAAATATAAATTGTTTAATTTTATATCTAAGTAAGTAGGTAGTCTACGTCAAAAATATGTTTACACTTTTTCACCTTAATACATTGCAATAAGGTTAAAAATGTGAATATATTTTACGTCGACTGTACTCCTACTCCCTTTTTATCCGTATTATCATACCTATTCAGTGTTGCCTAGTTTTCTTATGAGGAGTTGTTTGTTTTTATGTAACTATTAGGTGAAGCCTTTAACTTGTTCGCAGACGTCATTACACTTATTGTCATTTGAAATTTTTGTGGCATGTTGTACTTATAATGTTAGTGCTACTTGCTTTAGGAACGTGTTAATATTTTTAGCAGAAGAGATGTTTGTTTAGAGGCATGGCTTGTGTTGCATACTGAAAAATCTTATTGAGTGAAGCATAATGTTATTTTCTAAAACATTTACTGTTTAAAAATAATAGCGGCTTGACTTGACACGCAAAACTTTCAAAAAGTACAAAACACGAGTCTTACCTCGAAATAAACATGTCTTCTGCTAAGAATAGAACAGCCTTCAATCAATAAAATTTAGTCTCACTATGACACACACAATTCTTAGCTCAAAACAAACATCTCTTCTGCTAAGAATAGACGAGTCTTCGATCAATAATCTGCTGTCTCAATACGACACACACAACTCTTACCTCAAAACAAACATCTCTTCTGCTAAGAACAGAAGAGTCTTCACTCAATAATACGATGTCTCAGTATGAAACTATGAGTCTTGCCTCGAGACAAGCATCTCTTCTGCTGAGAATAGAACAGCCTTCACTCAATAAAATGTTGTCTCAGTACGACACACACAATTCTTAGCTCGAAACAAACGCCTCTTCTGCTAAGAATAGACAAGTCTTCGATCAATAATATGCTGCCTCAGTACGACACATACAACTCTTACCTCAAAACAAACATCTCTTGTGCTAAGTACAGAAGAGTCTTCATTCAACAATGTAATGGAACTATGAGTCTTGCCTCGAAATAAACATCTCTTCTGCTAAGAAAAAACGAGTCTTCACTCTAAAATATGATGTCTCAGTATGAAACTATGAGTTTTGCCTCGAAACAAACCTCTCTTCTGCTAAGAACACGAAAGTCTTCACTCAATACTTTGTTGTCTCAGCATGAAACACACGATTCTTGCCTCGAAACAAACATCTCTTCTGCTAAAAATAGAAAACCCTTCACTCAATAATATGGTATCTCAGAACAACACACTCGACTCTTACCTCAAAACAAACATCTCTTCTTGTAAGAACAGAAGGGACTTCACTTAATAATAAGATGTCTAGGTATGAAACATCATGTTGTTGAATGAAGAATCTTCTGTTCTTAGCAGAAGAAATGTTTGTTTCGATGCAAGACTCGTGTGTCTCACAACTCTTGCCTCAAAACATCATTTCTTCTGCTAAGAACAGAAGTGTCTTCACTCAATAACACAATGTCTCTGTAAGAAACTGTGAGTCTTGCCCCGAAATAAACATCTCTTCTGCTAAGAATAAACGAGTCTTCACTCTATAATATGATGTATCAGTATAAAACTATAAGTCTTGCCTCAAAACAAACATCTCTTCTGCTAAGAACAAAAAGTCTTCACTCAATAATTTGTTGTCTCAGCATGAAACACACGATTGTTGCTTCGAAAAAACATCTCTTCTGCTAAGAATATTAAAAGCTTCATCCTATAATAGGCACTCTTGACTCAATAGTATGTTATCTCGGGATGAAACATACGTGTCTTGCTTCAAAAAAAATGTCTTTTAAACTAAGAAAACGTACTGTGTTGAAACAAAACTAGGACATACTTGAATGCCCAAGACAACATTTATTCTTCATACAAGACAAAGGTAAATTCTATAACCAAAACTACAAAATTCTTGATTCAAAACTAATGTCTTACGTGAAGACAATAAAACCAAGACAATATTTTACTCAAGTCAACGCAATAAAGTGTTCCCCATATATAAAACTATATTTGTCTTGACCAATATGATATTGTGTTGATCTAACACAACCTTTTTTTCCGTGTACGTACGGAAATCATAACAAACTATTATCATAATAACAAAATGGATATTATTATTGGTCATAATATTTAAATAACATAACACTCACTTATCACCACCACATTTACTATAACGTTTATGTGTACTAATTTCTTTTTGCATAACATACATTTAGTATAATGATTAAAACTGATAACAACACTTAGTATGTACTTAATTTTACTAAGTGATTGCTATCACATCCTAGAAAAAGAGACACATGTAACAAAACCGAATCGGAGCACCCCAATATCCACGAGGTCTTCTTGTCTGCCCTACCCCTAGAGTGTATATAAAAAGCCGGAGGCGCGGAGGGGGAGCAGCCCTCGCCCGCTGTGACAAAGCACGGGAGCCGTGCAAAGCGGAGCGGCTGAGGCTGGTCGCCGTAGGCGACCAGCAAGCCGAAGCTGCGGAGCAGAGCACGGGCGACCGTGCTTTGTCACGCTAGGGCGAAAGGGCTGCTCTCCCCGCAGCGCCGGAGCTAAGGCGGACTCCTGTTCCTATACAAAAAAGTTCTTTATAAAAAAGAACATAATGAGCATGAAATATTATACAGTGACCACTATAGCGTTTGTTTATTATATAGATGGAATTTATTGATATTGATGATTATAATCGATGAAATTATGCAAATAGTTTTTATTCATTTTGTTTTTATGCAATTTAACCACTTATACAACCTGAAATTATGCAATTCGTTGTTATGCAAAATGAAAATATGCAATTTGTTTTTATATGAAACATTACACACCCTGTAATACGAGCACAACGAGGCAACAGGTCGGGAATCGCAATAAATCCAGACAAAAGGGTACTATTAAAAGCTTCTCGCACGCGTCGCTTAATTGTACCCAGCGGCGGCAGCCACACAAACTAATGTAGAAAAAATTCCGTCCAGGACTAGGTCGGAATCTTTTTCACGGCCGCAATGAAAACACCAGCGGGGCTCAGGTGGTTGCCATTTTGACACTTATCGTTGTTGATAAGATATCCGTCACCCTCGCACTCGCACACTTGTCAAGTTGTCACAACGTGACGTATGTCTTATTCACAGCGATAAGTATAAAATGACAACCATGCTGCGCCCGCAGTTCTAGGTTGTGCTTAATCACCTTTTTATAAGCTTTTATTACAAGCTTTTATTTACTTTCACCTGCTCCGTTGTCTGTCTGTCTGTCTGTCTGTAATCAAATCTTGCAAGTTAAATTTGACCCACTTCCAGGTGACCGGTTGAGCTGAAATTTTGGGTATAAGTATAGTTTGGATGACAATTTAATATTATGGTACCATCGAGCTGATCTGATGATGGAGACAGAAGGTGGCCATGGGAATTCAGTACTTAACCGACGTAACCCCGTTGAGTTTGTGCTCGTTAGAATCGTATCAATGAGTAGTTGATGATGGTATACAGAAAAGTACAGTCGGCAATAAAAGCTTGTACCAAAAATTATTTTTTTATCAAACTTTTATAATCGAACTAGCATTCTTAGATCTGACTTTTTTTCGGCTACCACCACCTACATAACCATTCAATCATAGTAAAACCCTGAATATGCGTACCCGGCCTTACAAACCATCGTCAATCTGAGGCGTGTTTTTTGTAAGTGTTGCATTTGCCTTGCATAATATGACGGATCCTTGTCATGCCCCAAAGATTCCCCATTTTCATGATTCCGTTTTCAAAGTCAGAAAGGAGTTAACTAAGATAAATGGGACCCGGCCTAGAATCACTTTGCAGGTCGATCATCGTAGGTACCTGCGTGTACATCTAAGTGGCACTTTTTATATGAAAAAATTACAGTTGAGTTGTCCTAACGTCTGATCAAACAGCAACGAGATCTCCCCTCTGTTTAACTTGCACAAACTGTTACTTTTAATAAATTGAAAGTGGTTCGACCAGTCTCTGGGCTTTCAACAGATTTTAGTTCTTAACTGTCTTTTTTGTAACTTTGTGTAGCAGCCGGTTTCACCATTATGAGGAGAGGTTTAATCATGCCGCTGAGACAGGATTACAAAGACTCCATGATTAAAATGGTAATCCTACAGTTTTTTGCCGAGCAAAAGTTTTGGTAATGGTGCACTGCTAATATTCCGTCCGAGGATTGTTATGATATTCGCCAGGATTAATTCTCCACATTTTTAAGAAGATTTAGTTTTATTATGCAGTTAAACATCGAAATAAATCGAATCGATATGTACCCGTTACCTACGGTATACGAGTGGGTATTATTAGTCCCAGAGCTTGACGCGCGTTTCCTAATTTACGCACTCCATGCTAAGTCTCTGTAAGCATCTAATTTTTCTTACATCTTAACAAATACACATTTGATCTGATATAATTTTCCTCTTAATTAAAAACCTTCAGCTAATCGGCGACTTGCCATTATCTTAAGCAAATGTGGGTTGAAAACCTCCGAGCGGGTGGTTCGCTAGACTGCCCCTCTTAATTAAAATGCCTAACGAGAGCTTTTGTGGCTGGTCAGAGAAGGCGGGAAGAGATTAAAGTTTTCTCTAGCTTTGTATTACTGATTTATCGTAATACATATAATTTTTTAAATTAGTGAAGCAGTGAATATTTTCATGGACGGTAATTAACCATAAAATTTTAGTCTTAATAACAAATATTTTCATGGACGGTAATTAACCATAAAATTTTAGTCTTAATAACAATTTATAGCTAATGACAAGATCAATAATTCTACATGCATAATAATTATATTGGTTATCAGGCTGGGTTCCATTATATATCTGCCCATCATTCTTTTCACAGCTATTTAGAAAAAATCACAGATTTCGTGCCTCACACGACTATCGAGCACATTGGAAATGAATCTACGGAATTCGAAAAAATATTGTCGCTGAGCGACGTAAAAGTCCGGATAAGGAAAAGGTTACAAAATAAAACTTTAACGTTGAATGACAATTATTTTATTATTAAATACATAAACATAATATTCAAAGTACAAAACAATAATTACAAGACAAATTCGTAATCATCTCGAGGTACACTTCACCACTTGCCACTGCATCGCTGTCATCGTCACTCGAGTCTTGATCGGCAGCGGCCCATTTGCTGCAAGATATGAAATTTTTCTTGACAGTTTGACGCGACGAGTCCTCGTCAGTTAACTCTTGCGGCACGTTCGAATAGCTCAGGAACTTCAGCTCCGTGTCCAACGAAATCCCGGAACGCGTAAGTTTGAAGCCCGAGATAGCGAGACACTAAAATATTCAGTTATCAAAAATATGGACGACTGTACTGTCTTGCAGAATGACTTAAATAATTTGCAGGCCTTTTGCACCTCAAACAACTTATTTTTAAATACAGACAAATGCTTTATGCTATATTAGTTTCAGTAGAAAGCGAACATCTATTAACTTTAAGGCTCCACATTCGAAATTTTCGTGAAAATGAGTGGTTTTGTAACCGTTTTATACATTATAACGTAACATTTTTGCCGTCGGAAAAAATATATCATAATCTGCAAGATATGCGACGGGTCATAGTTTTCATAGAAATCCATTTTAACAATAAAAAATAGAGAAAAAGAAATCTAAATTCACCCCTATTTTTTCACTTGTAACCATTTTACTGCTCCATTTTTTATCAGAATAATATGAAATTTTATAACTTTCTTCGTACAATAATGAACAAGAGCATCATTTTCTTACTTTCTTAATTTTCTTAAAAATTTATCTCGTTTTTTGAAATATTCCGCCAAAGTTCCTACGCCTCCGCGTTTTCGTCCATACGGTCAGTGCGGGACGAGACACGTTGCATGACGGACCTGTGTCAATTTGCGCTGCGCCGAAATTTTTAAATATTTGTCGAAATTGTGGACTATATTTGTTGCATAGAGTGGACAATCCGTTTTGTGATTCGTATAGTCGGTAACTAATAAATATTTGCGTATAGTTTAGTTTTTAGTGACAGATAATTTTGTTGCATAGAGTGGACAATCTATTTCGTGGTTTGTAAAGTAGTAGGTACTATAGACAAGACAGCTGACTGACCATCCGTGCACTTAATGTGCATTGTAATAAGGTTCTTGTATAAATACAGGATGGTCAGTTAACTGTGTTGGCATTTGTACCTAAGCAACATTTACGTAGGTATAGTTTAGATTTTGTTTTTAGTTCAAGATGGGAAATAATAATAATAACAATAATACATACATACATACACGCCTTTATCCCTAAAAGGGGTAGGCAGAGCACATGAAACCTGTGTCCAGTGCCACTGTTAGCATAAATTTGGGTATAAAAGATCGACAAAATGTGATATAGCAGTGACAGGTTGCTAGCCCATCGCCCACAACACACTTCAACCCCGTTCCCTTAGTCGACTCTTACAACCCCCACGGGAAGAAAGGGGGTGGTGCTATTCTAACCCGACACCACACGGGTAATAATAATAATAATATTATTGATATGATAATAATAATAAATTCTTTATTTCAGGCCAGTTTGCCCATAGATTGTTAGTAACATACAAACTTACGATACTAGAGTTAGTAGGTCTTAGCTTAGGTCTCACACATTTTTCAATAATTATTTTGGGTCTTTGGGGTTAAATAAGCAGGAGGAAAATACGTAATATCAAGAAATTTTACAAGAGAAGAGGAAAAAGAATACACAAGTAAATACCTATTCTATCAAAGTATCAAATATCTAAACAGTATCAAAATTTGGAAATCGCTAAAACCAGACATTTTATTAGTAAATATATTTACAATATCTATTGCCTACTAACAATATTGTTTTATCTGCTCGTATTAATGACTGTCAAGTGTTAATAGAATAAGTTCTAATAAAAATAGTGGGCTTGGCAAATATTGTAAGTACCTACCTATGGGTTGCATGCCAACTCCAAGTTCGATACAGAGTTATTATTTGATATGAAACAAAGTATGGTTAACGTACAACTAATCTAGAAGTATATATTTACCCGAGGCCGATTTCTGTACAGTCAGTATAATATAGTTAGTAGCAGCCAAGTTAGCCAAATATATCGGAACGTACATTCATCGAAATAGTCTTTGTTACTATAAGTAGGAGTAAGGAATGTGTTACGATATATTTGGCTACTTTGGATGCTACTAACTATCTGATGCTGACTGTACAGGCCATCATCATCAAATCAAGGAAGTAGAACGTAATAAATATACCGAAAATTAGTTTAAAATTTAACAACCTTACACTTACACAAAAGGTAACGGACAGACAGACACACTTTCGCATTTATAATATTAGTATGGAGTATGGATATGGAAGTATGGATAGTATGGCTTATATGTCTTTCCCGCTCACGGGACAATGATGTCCGTGCGTGGAGCTCTGAGCCAACACGTAGAGGCCCTTTTGACAATTTAATGAAATGCAAGGAGTACACCAAGCGGATGCTGTCTCTGCCCGTGTCATGGGACGCACACAGAAACAGCACCCGCTGGGGTGTAAGAGTCTATTGCTAGTTGATGGAATCTAAATAAAACGGGTTATTGGGTGAAAATGATGGACTAAGTAGCTGGGCTATTGGATGAAACATCGGACGCCTGCCCATTAAAACTGTTTAACATTTTATCTCTGGCAGACGGTAACTCGCTAACTGCTAGATGGGCCCCTATTAATAGCGACATTAAAAAATGGCCTAAGGGCAACAGTAGGTATGGATTATTATTATTACCTTTATTTTTTTTTCGCACTATCCGTCTCTCTCTTATTAGAATATTTAGTAACAGAGGTATAAGTGCGAGAAAAATCGAAAGTATGTCGCGGCCGTCTAGTGCTAGGCGTGCTGAGGGCCTACCGCGAAACGAAACCGAACTTCGTTCGTGTATCTCCCTCTCTGTCGCGCTTGCTAGTTCGAGCGACAGAAATATTCGAACGAATTTCGTTTTCACTAGCACGGCTAGCACGAGACGGCCGCGACATACTCTCGATTTTTCTCACACTATACCTCTCTTTCCTAATGTTCTAATAAGAGAGAGACCGATAGTGCGAGAAAAATCGAGTGTATGTCGCGGCCGTCTCGTGCTAGCCGTGCTGATGGAACTACACTAATCGTAAGTAAATAGTATTATAATAGTAGGGACATAATTTTTGAACTTATTCAATTATGTAATTTATGTATGACAAATATCACGTTTCAATTAAGCATGACGAATGTCACCCACCCACGTCCACCCTTGCATTGGTAACGATGCGCGATGACGCGTCTGTAACTTAATCTATGTACCGCTTAATAAACGACGGCGGGTTGTGCGACTTGTGCGGGGAGAGGGTCGAGGCTCCGCCCATACGCTCAAGGACTTTAGCGGGTATACAAGCCTTAAGTACACACTATGCAATAAAGAGCTGACGCGAGTAAACCAGATTCGTGACCTTGGCGTTATCATGGACTCAAAACTTACCTTCGTTCCTTATATAGACAGCATATTGGCTAAATCTTTTAAACAATTGGGATTCATATTGCGTGTAGGAAAGCCCTTTATTAGACTGTCAACTTACAAGGTATTATTTAACAGTTATGTACGTAGTAGGTTAGAATTTGCTAGCGCTGTTTGGAATCCTCTTTATAGAATACACAGTGATAAAATAGAGAAAGTACAGAGAAAGTTTATCAAGGCAATTGAGTATCGCACTGGACATAAATACATAGACTATACCACTTCCTTGAAAAGACAAAGTACTACTTTATTAAGTTCTCGTCGTGAACGTATTGATGTATTGACCCTGTACAAAATCATTAATAACATCATCGATGCCCCTTCGTCAATACATAGGCTTTCTTTTAGAGTACCCCGGCATTGCGAGCGAGCTTGTAGGAAAAACCCCTCTTTCTTATCCCCCGTAGCCGTACTTCTTACGCAAAAAACGGTTTCATTAGAAGAACGTGCAGGCTTTATGACGAAAAATTTCAGAGGTTAGATATTCTCCACGAGACATTTTGTAGCTTCAAACGATTATTTTTACAACGTATTCAACTTTATCATAACTGTAAGTTTTCTGGCAATGTTTATACTACTAACGATGCATCTCAAATTAACTCAAAACTTTTAATGTTTTTAATGTTTAGGTTTAAAAATTCCGATTAAGGAAACTGTAAGTCCATAATTTACTTCTTTTTACTGTGTCAAATGTAACCATATGAGACTGTTTGTTTCTTAATAAATAATAATAATAAATAAAAAATAGCAATTACTTACAGCCAAGCCATGAATGTATTTCGGCTCGAGAACCAGATTCTTCCACTTCCCCTTAGAGAACTTCAACGCATCTTTCTTGAACTCCACAAGTTAAATGGGAATTGACGCCGACGAGACATGACGCCTTTATTGTTTCGTTTCTTCGCAGTCAAAATCTTCTCCGTCAGATTCTTCCAGGCTTGAGCCGGATTTTGTTATTCGAAATTTATTGATGGCTTCGGTGAAAACATCCTTCGATGACATAGCTTTCAATCGTGCACCAGTTTGTCCTCGAAGAAGGTGCGCATCAATCGTTTGCTAGGCTCGTGCCACCAATAATCCGAAAATGAGACGTGCATCGAAAATCTATGCTTTCCTTCCAAATGAGCCATGTCGAAAATCTTTTTACGCTCGCTGAAATCGTCGAAGGTGTTGACAAAAGTTCCGTATAAATTTGTGACCACGGCCAGACGAACGGGCATCTTGTATGAAAATTGGCAAAAATGCGTTGACTTTTCGGAATCTTATTCAACTTGACGTGAATACCTTTGATGTCGGCGGCGTCTCTGAAGATCGGCAGAGATACCGGCCGTTTCATGTTCAATTCTTCAATCACTTCGTCGATGTACGTGTTCAACTTTTCTTCGTCGCTAAATAATCCTTTAATCGGCGCCGCTTGATACACGCTGCTGACAACATCTTCTTGCTTGTTTCCGCTTCGAGCTTGCACTTGAGTATCCTGTCCGTCTTCACTGTCCGATGAATCTGCAAGAACATGCGACTTCGCTCGAGTATCCTGTCCGTCTTCACTGTCCGATGAATCTGCAAGAACAAGCGACTTCGCTCTCCTCTTCTGCGATGGAAAAATCGTTTTGTCTTCGGCCGCCGATGATTCAGCTGTGACGACGTGTTGTTGAGCTGTTTTATTTTTCTTGGGCGACGGTGGTCGCGCGGTTGGCCGTAATAAATTGACGGAAAGGACAATTCCTCGGCATCGCCATCGAATGCGAGAGCCAACGGTTTCGAATTTTGACCCGGTGCCATCTCCAAGATGTAATCTTCACCCCAAAACAGAGTCTCTTGAATCTGGGCCATAATTTGTTCTCCACCCGATTGCGCTCGTTGTTCGCGCTCCGACACAACCGTGCAGTGTTTTCTGACCTGATGTATCACATGCTTGCTCGGACTGTCCGTAATGGGATCGGGAACACCGGGCGCCGCGTCTCTGTATTCCGGAGCGATCTGCACATTGTATCTCTTGTACAGCGGCGTTTCAACGAGATATCTCAACCATTCCTTCACGATGCTCTTCGAAACGATCTCTTGTTCAACAGATTCTTCTTGATTCTGACATTAAACGCATAATCATTTTCCAAAGCACGACGCAGCACTCAAACCATGGTATCCACATCCACGGGAACATTGATCACTTGGCAGCTTTCTGGACCCCTCGAAGAATCGCACATGCCTTATGGACATGAAAGACAAACCCGGCGATATCAATCTCTCGCTGATTGAACACAGCGGCGGTAGGCCGACCTCTTTCGGATACACGAAACCGTTCACCGTCGACAAAAGAGGCGTTTGTCTGCGCCGGAGATCATTCATGCCAGTTCCGCATACTTTGAAATTGTCCAACGTCGGATCGTATCCAAGCTTGACAGCACATTTCCACGCCACCGAATCCTTCTCCAGTACTCGCAGCTTGTTGCTCCACCAAATTCTTTCGCACACGTAGCAATAAGTGTTCAGAGAATGAGCAAAGAAATTATCTTGCATGTACTTGTTGAAATTCACCAGTCGATTCCTGCGGAGCGTCCGAATACGGAATTCAATTTTTGATGTTCGTCTACGTTGTTGTGCATCCGAATTCGTCCGCGACGTGGAATCGGATGCTCCTTTTGCACCATCTTCATTTTCTTGAAAAATAATTTCTGTTCTTTTCCGTTTTCGATCCGCATTCAACTTTGCAAATTTTCGACGTGCCTCAGCACGTGAGCGATGCTTGAATGACGGCATGTTGCTGATGTCTAGCGCCGCGCCGTCTCGGCTTCCAACCCTACGCCCGTCTCAAACAGAATACGCTCATAACCCCAATAATTCACAACAAATACCATAACGAACTCTGCGAAACCTGAAGTCATAAATGTCATGAGAATAATGTCGCTCTGACTTTCTGACTTTTTTCAAAAAGGTTCGAAGAAAGAAAGATACTTATAAAGAAAATAGGTTTATTTCGCAAATACTTACAGAATACTTAGGGCTTCCGGGGCTTTTTAGCGCGTTTTTCAATACCGGTATTTATATTACAATACCGGAATTCCAATATACTTATAAAGTAGGGAAATATGCTAAAAATGGTTAGTACACTCACCGGCAGATAATTTGGCCCAAAAACTTTTCGTGATTTCAAACTATAAATTGAATAAACTAAATAATGTTTTTCTGCATACTAAACTTTTTCTAATTTGGGCCAAATTTTCTGCCGGTGAGTGTATCATCAATTACGACAAAATTCGGCTGCCCCACGGAGTAAGTCGCTTGTGCATATGTCTAGATACAACCCTTATTGATATCGAAAACCCTTATGACAACACTATGTTTTTGGATGTCGTTCGTTTCTAATTTAGGTATAGATGATGAAGTGAAACACAACTATCAACACTGATCTGTAAGACAACTTTGACAGACACAACAGTGATTGGGCAGAAGTAGCACATAGTAGGGACTCAAGAAAATCACGCCCAGCAGTGGGACACTGAATAAGCGCAAAGAAAAAAATACTTGCAAACATTTTCATTTCTCAAATTAGTTTGTCTAATTTCAATACAGCAACATCACTAAGTTCATCAACATCATGTTATAATCAACTTGATAAGTAGTTAGTTGACAAACGTGAAAAGATAATTACTAAAAACCTTGATTTAAAATGGTTTTTTTTTAATACCGGGATCCCGGGATTGATGAGTACAGTTCCGTTATTAATACCGTACAGTCACCAGCATAATTATAATATGATTATGGGCAACGCTGCAAAAATATCTGATCATTAAAAAATAATTGAAGTTATAAATTATATGACGATACAGAGCCGGAAATTTTAAAAGTCAAATTTAAATATTGTTTTCTGTGTGGATATTTACTACCTTTGTATGTTTACATAATGGTAAATGTGTGCATAGATATTTTTGACCTTTACAGTTTACATATTTTTGACCCCTGTTTTGTTCACATTTTTATGACAAACATGTTCATAGATATTTTTGACCATGACTGTTTACATATTTTTGATCCCTGTTTGGTTCGCATGTATGTGAGAAACATGTGCATAGATTATTTGACCTTGATTGTTTACATATTTTTGGCCCCTGTTTTGTACACAAGTTTATGACATACGTGGGTAGATATTTTTGACCCCTGTTTGGTTCGCATGTATATGAGACACATGTGCATAGATATTTTTGACCTCGACTGTTTACATATTTTTGACCCCTGTTTTGTTCACATTTTTATGACATACGTGGGTAGATATTCTTCGTTTTTAAACTATCGAGATATTCAAAAATTCGGAAAAAAATGTGTTTTATTTCCACTATTTCGGCCATAACTTTTTTAGATATTGACTTTCTCGAATAATTCTAATTTGCACCTTACGGCTCTCGTAAATACGCGTCTTTTGAGCCATTTTTTAAATATAATATCTTCACAACTCTCTGAGATATAAGGGAATCGCACTTTTTCGTGAAATCGGGGCCTATACTGGAGCGAACGAAAAGACATTTTCATATCTCCTGTTCTGAAAGTTGAGTTTTCATGGGTATATAGCCGGGTGGAAAATTGCGTGTTCTCCCCTAGGGTGGAAAGTAATTTTTTTTTAATTGGTAAAATCAGCCACGGAGTCGAAGATAATAGAGTATTAAAATAAAAGCTTTTCACAAATCGACAGTCAGCTATAGGTACCTACATTAAACGACGTGTTTATTACGACCTATAGGTTGATATTTAAATCGTTTTACAGTTGGTTTATTTTTATTCGCAATTACAGAAAATCAATATTCAAAATCATTCCTCTATTCGACTGCCCGCTGGCATGGCCCTCTAGATTAGTTGCGTCGCGGCCTACTCGATTACAATTTAGGTTATGTAGTCTAGTAGGCCGTGGCATAATGTAGCCAGTGCGAAAAATTTGGATATTGGATAGTAGTACAATATTATTTACAGTTGGTAGAAAATCAACATTCAAAATCATTCCTGTAAATTTCGGCTGCCCGCCATAATGCCATACTTTCTTTTCTTGACGTTTCGGCATGGCCTTCTAGATTAGTCGCGTTGCGGCCTAGTCGATTACAATCTAGTAGGCCGTGGCAAGTAGCCAGTGCGAAAAGTTTGTAGGTTGGATATATGTGTAACTATTTTATTTAGGTATATACTCTTAATATACCTTGTATACTATGAACGTGCAGTATTCTACTTTCCTCACAGTCGAAATGAAAAGTAGATTGTTTAACTCGGGTGAAATTACCCATTTCACCCTCGAACTATTGGCGCTCTCACTTCGTTCGAGCGCCAGAAATATCTCGGGTGAATTGGGTCACTTTCAACCCTTGGTTAACAATCTACTATTCCAATGTCAAAACGTCTACTCACCATATAAAGTCATGATGTTATCTAATAAGGCAAAAATGTAATGGAGTATTTTTACTCTACGGAATAATAGACAAAGTTAAGTTTTCCCAGTGCATGAAACTACTTACAGTACGCTTTCCATTTCCCAAAGCAACGGGAACACCACTTTACGACGCTTGCTTTAAAAGGAATAGCTTACTTTGTTCTCAACAAAGTAAGCGTTTTTAATGAGTACTAACATTTTTAAGCCAAAATTGAAAGCAGTTTTGTTCAGCAAAGTGCAGTTCCCACTTTTGGGTGTATTTAATAAAGTCTGCAGTACCCCGCGGGGCATACTTAGCGAGTAGAACCGAGATGAGCGTTTCTTCAAAAATGTAGTGCTTAGATAACTTCTGTGAACCTGGCCCCCCACCTTGGCCGATTTTTTTTCTTTTTTTTTTCTGGAACTATTTTGTTTGTAGTTGATTGTAGTGAAAAGCATTTTGTTTGTAGTTGCACGAAAAAAAAATGGGGGGACCTGAAAAAATACCCAGCCCCCCACTTTAAAAATCTTTATTTTGGTGATTGAATTTTGTTCGGAATCGTTTGTAGTTGATTGTAGTGAAAAGCATTTCGTTTGTAGTTACACGGATAAAAAATGGGGGGCTCCCGAAAAAAACCTCAGCCCCCCACTTTAAAAAATCTTTATTTTGGTGATTGAATCTTGTTCAGAATCATTTGTAGTTGATTGTAGTGAAAAGCATTTCGTTTGTAGCTACACGGATAAAAAATGGGGGGGTCCCGAAAAAAACCTCAGCCCCCCACTTTAAAAAATCTTTATTTTGGTATAAGTTCATTTGGTTTTAAGGTGGTTCGATTTCCATACAAAACGTTATTTGGCATTCCCAGGCTAACGGCGTGATATTTTAAGAAACTTATCTAACTAACTTTCATAAATTGGCATTTGGGCGTAATTCCTCCTTTTCTGAATAAACTTGTATAAACTAGAATAATTTCAGATATTAGTTTGTGACGTCATACTTTGGGAAAACCATTTTTCTCAAATTATTCTTGTTTATACAAGTTTATTCAAGGAAAGGGGGAATTTCGCGCAAATGGAAAGCCGTTAATAGCCTGTGAACGTCAAATAACGTGCCTTAAGGCGCTATATTGAAAATAAATCTAACCCTGAGGGGCGTGGCTTTTGCGCAAACGCGGGGCGCCTTCCCTATAGGTAGGTAGCCACTTGCTTCGCAGGTGCAAGCGCGCGCGTTCCTATTTTGTGTGACTATGAGAATACAGGATGCATGGAGTTGCTACGGCCGAATTTATATACTAAAATCAAGTAATTTTGTTTATTATAATATATAGACACTTTAAATTCCTTAGTTTATTGCGTAAAATATATATTCACATGACTTTGTACTAAAAGCGCACTGCTAATAAAATGTGTATAAGTACCTTTTCTTTTGTGTGTATTTTTACTAAATGTTTGGTTTTAGTTCCTTAGTATTTTTATGACCCGCTTTTGAGAGATCCCTAAAATGGTAAATATTTCCTTCTTCCCTAAAATGGATCCCTAAAATGGTCAATCTTCCTAAGTAAAGTACTTATGCAATTTGTAAACATTAATAATCTATTTGCATTTTATTATTAATGTATAACTAAGTGCATTGTGCAATGGTATTTTCTGTCACTAGTTGCCATGGTTCCATCTCCTGAGTCACTTTGTAAAACTGAGGTGTATTGTTGGTGTGGAGTTTTCTTGTCAAGTTCGAGATATTTTTGTGTGGATTTCTAGGCACGTTAAAAGTGCGAATTGCAACATTCTTTTAAAGAAGATCTGTAATTTTGTCTCCTGGCTAACGGGACAGAATAACAACAAGAAATAGTGGCCTAGGTCATTTCATACATAATTATGAACGATTAGCGTTGAAATAAAACGGTTTTATTTTAATATAAAAGTTATTTGCCTGCCAAAACAAAGTTAACATCAAGAAACTGAAAAGTAAAAAACTAGTTGTTTTATATTTGGCGAGTGGGCAATAGAAGTGTCGACGGAGGGATGCTACCATGTCGCTTCAATGCTTGATTATACTGTACAGGGTGTACCAAAAATGGGGTGTGAACCGATCAAGGGCTCAACAGGTATCGTGTTCTGATAAGAAAAAACAGAAAAAAAAATTGACTCGATTTTTTTTTACCTTGGAGCGTTGGCCGACTTGGGCGACAAGCTCCATAGAAATGTAAAAAAAATCGCATCAAAATTATTTTTTCTTCGGTTTTTTCTTATCTGAACACGATATCCGTTAAGCCCTTGATCGGTTCATACCCCATTTTTGTTACACCTTGTATAATAATTTAAGTTTTTATTAATGAACAATCCGTTTGACTTTTTTATATGGTAATAATGTATATACCGACCTAATAAGGGCTTGTCCATATATTACGTCATCGTTTTTCGAAGATTTTTGACCCTCCCTGTGGTCAGATCTCCCCCCCCCCCCATGTTTTAGTATTGACAGCCCCTAAGTATCGTACGAAAAGAACTAACTTATGAATAGCTTAGTGGCATTCTTTATTTAGTTCATTTTAGTTATACATTTTATATTTTTTCAACACAATTGCTCGTAGCGTACCTCTTATTGTGACGCTTTTAGGCTCATAATCCTGGATATTAAACACGCGTATTTAATAACATTACGATACTTGGGTGTTATGGTTATATCCCAATTAAGTCACGTTGGCACCTTGCAGCAAGATGTATGCATGCACACGGTGCATTCCTTAACTAACCGGGTTGTACAGAATGTACAGCTTTTTTTAATTCTCGGCAAATGGATTCTTACTCGACTAAACAAATTAAATCCTTTTTGTTCATTAATTGATTATTTCTTTTTGGATATGATATACAAACAGTTAATTTAGTAATACTATTCACTTTTGATAACATTTCACATGAATTAATAAAGATAACATTTTAAAACGAAATTATTTATATTATTTTGTATTGGCTGTGTAGAGATTTCATCTAATGCGCTCGCACAGCGCAAACTTCACAAAAAAAATTGATGCGCGCCATTATAGGTTATTTCACAGATATTTGCAAACATTGTTAATGTGTATTTGGTTATTAACAAAAATGTTGATTCGTGGTGACTAGAAAAGTGATTAAAAAAATGGACGCCACTAGAAATTCTTGACGATGTCTACAACATGTGAGTAAAAACCTGTTGACATCAATAAGTAAGGAAAATAACTTGGCAGGCCTATCAAATTTTCATCTTAATGAAAAGGTTTTTTCCTCGCAAAATGTGTTGAAAAATGAAAACGTATGAAACGCGTGAGCTTTGATAATTACATCCTCGGCTCTCTAATCACGCTCACCTGCGGCTCGCGTGATAATTCCGCCTCTGATGTAATTATCAACATACCTCACTTGCTAACAATGTACGTAGTAGTAATACCTAGTTATCTCTTTTGAATACCCAATGATTCCGCATGACAATCTAAATCTAGTATCGACTCCACTGCTTGGCTTTGTTCGGTCGGTGTCATTTTCGTGGTTTTGTTTGTGATACATAAAGATATGAACTAATATATACCTTTCTTTGAGATTTCTAGGATCTTTGAGCTACATATGGCAATACACCAAAAAGAGCATTTTTTTAAAAGAATGTCATCTTAACGTTAGCGAGAGCTCCAAACTCCAAAGCAAATGAACATAAAAACTCCATCACTCAAGGTAACAACAAAATTTCTCTTGCTTCAACTCCAGACATCATAACCCACTGACGCGTACGAAGGGCAAACACTCATTGTAATTCCGAACAAGGCGGAGTTGTAAAGCGTGACGACGGTAGATATCGGCGCAGAGTGTAGTGATGAGGGGTAGAGGGACAGTTTGTATGCAAATAGTGAATTATTTGGCGTGCTCGTGGCAATATTGCGACCTTGCATGGAGTATCATTTGCGATGTGATGTGGGGGCTGAAATGGATAAGTCTTTTAGACGAAACGACCTTACGATGAAGAAAGATTGACAAGTGCAAACCACACAACACCTGAGTGAAAGTAAAAAAACAGGCATCTTTTCAGGCAAGACTCGGGATGTGTATTGACCCTTTTGCCACAGTATAGAAGAATAATACAGTAGGTAATCAGAGGCCGTTTAGGAGCGTTCGTTACCTACTTTCGCTCGATGCGCAGGGCTGTGTCACGTTTGTGGCTTGGCATACCTATAATACTAATTTTGCTTTTAAGTATGCAAAGTATTTCTGTTACAGTTTAATAGACAATATTGTATACACACAGTAATAATATTATAGATAGTTAGGTATGTTTTTAGTTTCCCACTTCATCGAATATTTTAATACCACTATACTATGCCTAAAATATTCCCTAGTAAGTATAATAGTTGCTAAACTGCACTAGGTTGGTAGGTGCTTAGTTACAAGCCTATTCGGCTCCTTTTGATATCGTGGCACTGGCGGCTCGCTGTCTTAATACCTACGAGGCGGCTTCCTTTGACGTAGTGAGTGAGAACGAGCGAACACCGCAACGGCGCGGCCCCGATTGAAGCATTCTCCATCATTCCCGAAGGCTATGTGTGTGTGCATACCGAACACGCGCGCATGTGTGCAGCCGTGCGATGTACCTTTGTTCGAAGTTTATCTACTGTTCCTATACTGTGCTTTTGTTTTAACGAAAAAGCAAAATCCATTTTTCCATTTACTATTCTCGGTATCATGGTCTTGGTGAGATCGAATAAAAACAATCACAAATCGTAGCAACCAATTTTCTTCTGACCTTCGCTATGTCGAAGGTCGAGCTCATAAGCAACCCGGTCGCGTTCATTACATTAAGCAATCGAATTTTTATCATAACACTTTGCTTTGCTCACTTGATTACCTCGTGGTTTCATCCTTCGGCCGGAGGAAAAACCAAAGCGACTGGTAATATAGGTACACAAAGATATAGCTGCGCGTAAAGAAAGCTGAAGCAAACTCTGCTAGGGCATAATAAAGTCCTAATTAGAATAAAACAAATACAGATACGACCTTGCGGGACTCTCGGAGGAAATGTAAAATGGAAGACGTTACGAGCCTCCGCGGGTTGAGACCTATTAAACTGCGGTACAGGAAACAGCAACCTTACCCGCTGCTCAATTTAAATTCGACGATTCAGATGTTTTCTTTGTCTACTGTGTGTATTTCGTAATAAATGCTTTTGTGCTGACAAAGAAAATGCAAATCTCAAAATGTTTAAAAAAAAAGGTCAATGAGAAAAATCCAGTAATGCCGAAAATGTTTGTTTTAGAAACTTACATCAGCAGTCAAAGTACATACTCGGCTTTGAGGGATAATGCACCTGCTAAACAATGATAATATTTTATTAAATAAAAAAAGAAAGTAAACAAAAAGCTCGCAAATCGCAACAATGTTTTTTTTTTCATAGATTCAATTAAAAAAAAAACAGAGATATGAGTAGTAACAAACTGAGTTTTACTTTAATTCAAATGCTATAAAAAGATTTTATTAGTGTGATTAAAACCTGACTTTTAAACGGCTACTTACATACTACCCAAGAATATTTCTAAAATGCGATAGAAATCTTTCAACATCTTATACATGTCATATCCTTTATCTGAACCCGTCGAACATGCGAGCGAAGTGACTCGACAACTAATTAATCGACTCGTCCATCCTCCATCCATTCACTAGAGAGCAAGGAAGCGTAAGAGATAGGCGTATGTATTCCCCACATCGTGAGTGGGCTGAATCTGAAAGCTATTGTATGGTATGGACTTTGATTTCTATACCTGGCTATCCCAGATCACTGGTTTCTGCGGTGAGGTTTTTTTTTATAAGAGAATAATTCAGCATCATAAAAAACATTCTTTACTTACTATACTAAGTAGGTACTTCTACAGTTTGAAGCCATACTACTCGTAAATACTTGAAGATTTTAACACGTTCGCTGCGGCAACCCAAAACCCTGTCCTAAATTTCAGTGCGTTGCGAGGCCTAATATACCCCGTAGTGGGTTTCACTATGTTGCGTTTCGGGTTTCAATATGCCCCGTACACCTACCTTCATTTAGGATCTTATAAAGTCCCGAAAAAATTTATTTTTATTTTTTTTTAATGCCAATTGAAAGATTACGAATGTTGCTGTGTTACTCTGCCTCCGTATCTGGATCAGATGAAAACTTATCAAGTTATTGAAAAAAGAAAAATACGGGGTGGCTTTAACCCCGTATCGCACTAAATAGATATACGTTCGAAACTAAAAACAATCAGACCCGGGTATAGCAAACCTGAAGTGACAATCCGGATAAAAAATTATATTACTTCTAACTTCTAAATAACACGGAATTAGCACGTAATTGTAATACTGTTGGTAAAAGCTTTTATTAGCTACCGTTTACTCTTAAAATTTCGTGCTAATACGGCTTTATTACGGGGCGACAAGCTCCATAGAAACGTAAAAAACAAAATCGCGCTCCGTGAAGACGATATCACGCTGATCCAGCGCGACGCCCAGCTTTGCAGCAAGAAAAGCGACGGTGTGGACGACGTTCTCGCCCCTGACCTCAGGGACGTGACCTATTTCCAGGTCGGCGAGCAACACGTCCTGATCGCGGTCGTTCAGCTCCCGCTGCAGATGCTCGACGGTCAGCTTCCCTCTTTTCCACCGCGTCCAGCCTCTGCTCCAGCGTATCCATGCGCTTAGCCATGCTCAGCAAGGATGTGCGCAATTCCTCGCGGAATAGGCGTTGCTCAGCCATATACTGGTTGAGATCTCGACGCAGAGCCACCAGTTCGGTTTCCTTGGTAGGGGGGCGGGGTGCGGGGCCGGCAGACGACGCCGCTGCAGCAGATGCTTGCCCCTCGCCCATAGATTTGACCGGTGTCCCGCTGTTGTCCGATTTCCTAATTTTGGCCTTGCACTCAGGGCAGGCCCAGTTATTCGGAACGACACCAGCAATGCCTACGCACTCAGTGTGGAAAAACTTGCTACATTTCGCGCAGGTGGCGGCATCTTTCGGCGAGAGAAACTTCTTGCATGCCACACACTGATTTATGTTGACTTGGACCGTACTAAGCAATCGAACAATGTAAGCAGTTCACTCGAGTGTCGCTAGATGGCGCTGTACCAGGCTGTGATAAAAGTCTCAGTAATTACGTATTACGTTTAATGTGTTTTAATTATAAATAATGTACATATATAGGGAACCAAATGTTGAAAATAAAAGTCATTTAAAAAAGCTTCGGAAGAGATCATGTTTTTGTTCCACTATTTAAAAAACCTATCCACAGACAATAAATATATCTAGTCTGATAGCACACAACACCTGGATAATTCACTAACACAGAAGCGCTAAGGGCTGCCTACACTCGCACAGCGCCATTACCCATTAGACACAACTACGATACGGACCGGGTAAAAAACGACGTAAATACTAAATGCAGTATGGATTAGCGCGAGCGTACTCAATATGTGTTTACTCAATATGACTTTACACAAAATCACAGTACCAGGCTCTGATGTCAAAATCTATTGCGACGTGTCTATACAACCTCCTCGACCATTCGTCACTGCGAGTTTCAGAAAACAAGTCTTTGATATGCTCCATAACTTGAGCCATCCAGGTAACTCAGCTACAGTGCGGCTGGTAACACAAAGATTTGTTTGGCCGGGGATTCGCAAGGACTGTAGAGAATGGGCTAGGCTGTGCCAAGGCTGCCAGCGTTGTAAAATTACCCGTCACACAACAGCTCCTCTTTCCTCCTTTCCTATCACTTCTTCGAGGTTCAGCCACATCCATCTGGACCTCGTGGAACCATTAACTCTGTCTTGTGATTACAGATATTGCCTCACCGTCATCGATCGTTTCACTCGGTGGCCTGAAGCTATACCACTGAAGGATATGTCAGCAGGTCTCTGCAGGTCTCTGCGGTTGTACATGTCGAGGCTTACTCCAAGATCAGCTAAGTGGCATCGAAGTGTTCTATTCTACTTACCTAATCTAGCAGTCTGCTCTTACGTGTTCCTGCGCTTAGATAGAGTCCGAAGACCTTTAGAACCGCCGTACGCTGGACCTTACAAGGTAATGTAATAATAATAACATCTCCATCGATCGGTTGAAACCTGCCTTTAGGGTCAACGATGCTGCTGGAATACCCCTTACTCCTGAAACACTTCCTACATCTCCACCTGAGGTTACCGAAAGACGCACCAAGAGCGGCAGAAGGGTACATTTTCCGGATTACTATCGACCGTAGTGACGGTCTCAGCGGGGGACCTATGTGGCGACAGGAGTCGCACACTTATCGAGCGTGTGAAGATTGCACCTGCATTTAAAAAAAAACATTTATTTCAGACTAAGGTCCATACATGGTTAGTAAACAATAAAATCTTATTACTAGTGTTAGTATGTCATACAGACTTAACTAAACAATGACTGCATGCAGTCTCTCACATCGCATTGGCCGAACGCTTAGCAATGCAGTTCCCGGCACTCGTCGGTAACTTCGGGACCGGCGCGAGCGCAGGTGATTCGGCTGCCATCGGCCGTCTCCGCTGCTCGCCATTGTCCGCTACGCTCTGACGCTAGACGCACGCTCGCTTACCCGTTATTCTTAGTTACGAGTCGAAATTAATTAGCTTATTGCTATTGCTTGCCGTGCTTTCCGTTCTATATGTTTTTCTTTACTTCTTCCTTAAAGCCTGAGCCATATCGTGCCTGTTGTGTATGACTGTAATGTGTATTGTGTTTAGTCAAAGTAAACTGTTGTATTGACTTGAGTGTTTCTTTGTTCTCCGATACAAGAGCTACAACATTATTTTGGTATTTACTTCTTCAATATATAACAAACCTCTTTTTATGCTGATAGTACGAGAAAATAGAAAATTCAAATATAGAATGCCTGTAAACATACAATACTACTACATATGCAATTTCATGCTCTCGTTAATTTATCTATACGTACGTATTTTTTTATGTTCCGTGCAAATCCAAATTGGTCGCTTGCAGGAATAAACGTCTTTTCAACTCATTCCATACGCGTCGACGCATCTGTCCAGAGTTGAACTGTCAGCTATCTAAGCCCAACCATTAAGGCCTCCACCCACCGAACGCGTGACGTGCGCGGCGCGTGTCGGGCGCGGTTGAAGCGGTATATTTGCACCGCCAGCGGGCGACGTGCCCGCCGCGTCAGCGACGCGTTAGCAACGCGTGTGCAGCGCGGGCCCGCGCGGCATATCTTTCTCACTACCAACACATATAATATGTATCTCACTATCTCTATTACACTCAGCAGCGCGGCAGCAGCGCAGCAGCCGCGCAGCAGCAGCACGGGCCCGCGCGGGCCCGCGCTTCACACGCGGGGCGCACGACACGCGGCCGCACTGCCGCGCCACGCTGCCGCGTTCGGGCCGCGTTCGATGTGTATTTGAAG
The DNA here is from genome assembly GCA_947049275.1 of Epinotia bilunana. Classification (NCBI taxonomy): domain Eukaryota; kingdom Metazoa; phylum Arthropoda; class Insecta; order Lepidoptera; family Tortricidae; genus Epinotia; species Epinotia bilunana. The sequence goes on from OX346257.1 coordinate 26,440,571, forward strand.
GGTGTGTAATGATGGGTATAAAAATAAATAATATAATTTAATTCGCTATAACAACATTTGATATACATATTTTCAAGGTACATAATCACTCATTGTATATAATTAACGTTGGTTATAATTTCAAAATATATATGTTAATTTGTATAACTTTTATCGGGTATAACACTTATTTTGTATAATCATTATATGGTATAATGCTCATGTTATATACAAGTTATATCTCATAACTATCAAGTAGAATAATATTTTATTATCAAAAGAAAATGTAGCAAACATCACGGTTTGCGAATTGTACTATGTAAGTTTATATTAGGGAGTAAAAAAGTGTTCGGTTCTGGCGCTTCGCCGGCCAGGGTCGCAGTTCAACCTAACACTCTTTCTCGCTTCGCTCGTCGTCGTACCTACACCGACCTGCCTTAGAGTCTACCAAAAAGTATTATGCTAAGTGTACATTAGAAGAAATTAGCGTTATATCATTTGTTCATTATAGGAAATATGCATTATATTTAAAGTATGTTATATTAAATGTTACTACATCAAATGATCATTATATAAAATGATAATTATATCGTATGTAAATATATTAAGTGTTGTTATATGACTCAAGAATTATATGAAAAGTGTGTTATTGCGACTAATATTATTCAAAAAAAAATTATAGGCATCGTTACGCACCCGTGTTTGAAGTGTAGTTTCAATGCTTTATAACTTGTGCGGGCCCGCGCAGCACACGCGTCGCGCATGACACGCGTTCGGTGGGTGGAGGCCTTTACTGGGTTAATCTCAGTGGTGAGAGGGGTGAGGTGACCCGCCAGGGGACGAGGTGACACGTTACAATAGGAAAAGTTACGCAATAACTGACTCCAAGTTTTACGCACTAAATACAATGTTATAATGGCAGTTAGCACACTGGAATATGGCCCTTGGGTCGTGGTGATACGGTCGCAAGGGGGTGTGTTAGTAAGTTAGTGAGTTCCGCCATCATTTATTCTTCCGTCGACTGCGCTGATTTATGTTGAGCGTGTGTTTTACAGGGGTTCTGTTAATCTGGAGTTTTTGACGTTTCTAATAACTACGGGTAGCTTGTTTTGTGAAAATACGAGTGTTATTGCTATGTTTGGCGTTTCCTTTAGTTTTGGGACGCATTTTGAATGCGATGGTCATCTTAATTCGTCAATATTTTTTGTTGTGTCACGCGACACAAGTATGCGCGAAGAGCAGGGTAAAAGGATTTTAGTTTTTTTTTATTTACTATTGCGATCGTAGCGTGATCAGTGAACTGATTTTGTGTGTAAATAAGTATTATACCTAGTGAACAGACTTTTTTTCTTATATAATAAGTAATACATGTCAAAATAATAACAACGAGAGTAACGGTATTAATGGTGTACCGCTTGTATGTCATTAAACTGTCGATAGAGCCTCTACGTGTTTTCCTAGTAAATATTAGGTACTGGTAGTTTGGGTCCATAGAGGCCTCCTAAAATATCTAGAGGGGTAATCGCGTAACGTTCCGAACGCGCGTTAGGACTATAAAAATAATTTGACTGTAATTTTACAAATAAAAGGTGACATTTAGATCTACCTGATGCACGTACATTGCTCTACATGATCGATATAATCGATCGGTCATAAATCTCAGAAAAAAAATATCGTATACGCAACTTGCATTACTTGATACGGTTGTGCATAATATATTACTCGTATCTGGACGCATTCACAGTTCCGAGCTAAATACTTGCGGATATTAAATTCTCCGTTCCAGCAATTCGATAGCATGTTATAGTCATATAAAAATATGTTTGACATGTGGCTAAATTCTTATTACTCAGATATAAGTACATGTACATAAAGAAAACGATAGGAATCATAATACGTTTCTGTCAAAAATGTTGGACAATCGTCAACTACTTGTCGAGAGGAATCAAATGACCTCCAATCCAACACAACGAATTTATCATGAGTCGATAATTTAGGAGAATTTATATACAGAGTCCTTGCGTCTCTATGTAAATAATTACTTACACTAACTAGTTTTTCAAGTTACTCTAACTGTTATTTCATCTTATGACTCATTCTGTCATTTTATACTGATAATAAAATGCCATAAACAAAGTTAAACTTACACACAACTTGTTTCATCTACTCCGTTAACACATCAAAGGACAACGAAAGTGAAAAACAGATCCAAAACTTTAAATTAACTTACTGAAAAACTAACTTCCTGGCTTTATTCGAGTGTGAACTTTAGTCCATGCACGTAATGTTGTTATTCGTACGGCGAGGGAAACACGCGCGCCTTGGGCGGCGGTCGGTTCGCAACTGCCGCCCTAGCCGCCCAGAGAACATTGCGTGTCAGTCATACGAAAACACATGCAAATTTATATGAGAACTTATTTCAATGGATTAAGGTTTACTGTCACTTACATGACTTCGATTGTGTAGTCATTTTGTGATGAGCAAAAAGAAGTAAACACAACATTTGTCAGCGATGTTGACGGATCAAAAAGTTGGAACACAAGTTTCATGTTCCCTGCCTACCCCTTTTCCGGGATAAAGGCATAAATGTATGTTTGTATGTAGGTATATATGTAATAAAAAACAGTATAGTTATAAAACAAGGCTGTACGGTACGGGGTAGAAGTAGAATTTGGCTTTTTTAGTGCTTGCGAGGCTACTGTGTATGGCCACTCTTAATAAATGAGGCGATATCAAACCGTCACATTTTGCTATTAAATATTTTAAAAAGCATTAAATCAAATAAAGTGGAAGATTGGTTATCACGATAGTACTAGTAGTATTGTAGCTATACGACGATATCATGAGTATATTTTACGTTTGTTTAGGTATTTTTAAGGTTAAGGCGAAACAAGTCGAATGAAGCTACATACGCGACATTAAAATAACACTAGGCGGCGCAACATTATCGTAATTCTCCCCAGAAGCACACACCACTACATTTCACGCACACTATCTCAATTTACTATGATAGGTCACGGACCTCGGTTTTTTTTCTTTCGTGACGTTATAAATCAGTCAAAAATATAAATTGTCAAAACATATTAAAAAATATCAGACTTGTAGACATTTTCGTATTCTATGTACGTTTATTAGGTACATTTTGGTATATGAAATATGTACTAATGATAAGTCATAGTACGTTAGATTGGCAATGTTCTAGTAACTCTATTCGATTTAAGCTAAGGTGCAAAATTTCATGACAATAAGCAATTAAACATTTATTAACATTGCTTGACAAAGTTTGGGGTGTTTAACCTCGCTGAGGTTCGATTTTGGTTGGGACTGAGTCGAGCTGGCTTTTTGAGGGGGGGGGGGGGGGGGGGGGCTGAGCCTGGATACCTACACCATACTACCTACATTTGAAAATTTAATTTAATTCCTAAATGGAACATCACAATAGAGGGGTCATTAAGCGATCACGTCAGTCTGAATAGGGTATTAATATTAGGTAATCCTTATTTTTCTTTTTAGGTTTATGGTGTCGAAAAGTCAAATTGTATAGTATTATGTATAGACTACCAATAATATACAAATACTAAGTATAAAATGCCGTCCTAAAACATTATTATACATTCGGCTTCCACTGCTGTTGTAAGTGTTATTACGAAATTGTAACACTAATGTATTTGGGATACCCGTGAGCCCGGTACCAATACCAGGCCTGAATATATTTTTTTCTCAAACATGCAATACACATGCATAGACACCTATGTATTCTTTAAAATATGTTTAGCGTAAGTATTTGTTTTGTGTTGCCTTCCAGGAGGTAACTCATGGAAAGGTTCCGACGGAAGACCAGCGCTGGCCTCCTAGGTTAGCACCATGCTGAGTCGGGGCCTTTTCGTGGACCCTGCTACTTTTACGTTACTGTGTTTTGTTTTTTATACCCATTGTTTTGTGCACGAATAAATGTTTTCTTTCTTTCAATGAAATATTGACGTTAATAATGGGCTTCGAAGTGTCACGTTTCGGGCGCAGCGAGACGAGAGATCCTTAAAGGCATTTCATACAAAATTGGAGGCCTAAGCCTGCAAGTTGGTATTTTTTTAATTTTCATTCCACAATTTGTGGCACAGCGTCACGGGGTACAGCCATGAAAATTAAAATTCGATTTCTTGGAGCTTTTTTAATTTATTTTATTGCCTGTTTCACAAAAGTACTATACATGCCTGGACGTGAAAAGGGCTTGCGGTTTCGTATCTTCCTTGCCGGCGTCTGCAGTAATGTACTAATACTAAATATCCCCAAAAAACTGATACCTACATATATTAATACATATTATTTTTGTAAACATCAATCAATAAGTTTCTGTCAAAAATTTCATTTTTGGTACAAGCTTTTATTGCCGACTGTACTTTTCTGTATACCATAGTCAACTGCTCATTGAGACGATTCTAACGAGCCCAAACTCGATGGGGTTATGTGGTTTTATTACGGAGTTCCTATGGGCACCTTCTGTCTCCATCATCAGATCAGCTCGATGGTACCATAATATTGAATTGTCATCCAAACTATACTTATACCCAAAATTTCAGCTCAATCGGTCATCGGGAAGTGGGTCAAATTTAACTTGCAAGATTTGACGGACAACTTACATACTTTTATAGTTACATACGAACAAGTCAAGTTAAGGCTTGTACACCCGCTAAAGTCCTTGAGCGTATGGGCGGAGCCAAGACCCTCTCCCCGCGCAAGTCGCACAACCCGCCGTCGTTTATTAAGCGTTACATAGATTAAGTTAGGTAAGATTACAGACGCGTCATCGCGCATCGTTACCAATGCAAGGGTGGACGTGGGTGAGTGACATTCGTCATGCTTAACTGAAACGTGATATTTGTCATACATAAATTACATAATTGATTAAGTTCAAAAATTATGTCCCTACTATTATAATACTATTAACTTACGATATTACTAGTTTATAATATTACTAGCTTCTGCCCGCGACTCCGTCGTCCGCGTGGAACTCGTTTATATCGTAGCTCCATACAAAAATTCACCCCGGGATAAAAACTATCCTATTCTATGTCCATTTCCGGGACTCAAATTATCTCTATACCAAATATCATCCAAATTGGTTTAGCGGTTTAAGCATGAAGAGGTAACAGGCAGACAGACAGACAGACAGACTGACAGACACACTGACAGACACACTTTCGCATTTATAATATTAGTAGAATAGTGAATATATTATTATATTCGTTTCCACGCACGTCGTAGGTACTACGAGACCTACAGATGGACGCGGGGCGGGGCGGGAGGGACTTCAGCAATTATGAAGTTCCGTATCGATGCGAAATGATCACGCTCCATTTGCATACACTCTCCACGGACTTGCGCGCCCATGTATGGCGCCCGTGTATCTCAACTCGACTCGCAGTAATATACTCTCGCGTCAATAGCGCCATGGAAAAACTCTAAAGTGAAAGAGCGTGCAAGATACCTATTAAAAATACTATCCATGCTGTAAATCGAATTTCGAAGTGTGGATAACTCCTTCTCTAATCCTTATAAAACTCAAGCGACAGGGATGGAGATTCGATATTCACTGCATCGCCGCAGAAATATTAAATAGATATACCGAATTGCGTTGACACGCGACAGATTTATTCCGCAAACACATTTATCGTTACAAATCGTTGCGATCGTGACAAATCGAAGCGATCGCGACAAACGGAGCGGCTGTGACCGATCCGTCCCCGCCACCCATCTTGCGACTGTCGAAACAATATCGTAAAACATTTTCAGGGGCTTGTTAGTACTATCAAGATCGACTATCATTTGATTCTACTTTTCTGATGACAGAATTGGGAGCATTTTTAAACAGCATATTTACATGACTAATTTGAATGGTATAGAAGCATAGTACATTTGGGCCGTAAAACTGGACGATAGGTTATATCGTCCAGTTTATTATCGTGCTAGTTTGGCAGAAATAGATGTGACGATACTGAAGCATATACAATTATATATACCACAGGATACTGACGGAAGCGAAGTACTGGATCATGGTAACTTAAGCGCTCAGCCAAAACTGCCAGCCGGCGGTGACGGCGGTGACGGCGGCAGCGGTGCGCCATACTGCACGCCAGCGGGCTGCGGAGACCAAGGATCGAGCGAGCCCACACTTCGACCTCTCGCTAGGTACCTCGTATTGCGCTCCGCTGCCGCCGCCTCTCGAAGCCGTGGCCTAGCTGTACAGCTAGCGTGTACATATGTACGAGTGGATACGTAGGAGCAGAATATCAAAAACACTGCCATTTATTGAAAGCTAAAAACCATCCAAAAAGTTAAATATCCACAGCGCAGGTTACGTCAAAAATGATCACAGAGCGAGTATCCGCAATAAACTTCGTCCAATAATATATATTTACAACCAGTGACCACCAACATGCTTCGTCAAGACTAATGACAAAAAAAAATACGATATTGAATACCAGCGGCGCTACCACGAAGTTCGTTCGAACTGGTGAATTTCCAATAGATTTAAAAAAAGCACTGATCAAGCCTTTACACAAAAAGGGAGAAAGGAATGACATAAGTAATTATAGACCCATAGCCCTACTTCCCAGTTGGTGGAAGGTATTTGAAAAGGCAATATACAATAGATTAATACACTTTCTACAGTCAAATGAACTTTTAAATCCCAATCAATTTGGATTCCAAAATGGCAAGTCAACTACACTAGCTATTTTCAAAATGTTTAAAAATATATGGGATATCGTTAACGAAAATAAACCTTGTTTCTCCTTATTTGTTGACATGTCTAAGGCATTTGATTGTGTTGTCCATCATACTCTGTTACAACAGCTTGAGACAATCGGTGTAAGAGAGCAAGCTCTTAAGTTGTTTGATAATTACTTGTCCAATCGGGAACAAGCGACAGTCATTGTTAAATATTGTAAATCGAATAAAACTGGAGTACTTCAGATCCGACTTTGAGGCAGTACATATAGGAGTTCCCCAGGGCAGCGTACTGGGCCCATTGTTATTTTTATTATATGTTAATGAACTTCCTAAAGTTGTAAGTGAACTTTGTGTGTTTGCGGATGCCACAATACTTTTCTCAGGGGATAAGTCAAAAATACCTTTACTTAAACAGAATATTAATTCAACGCTGAAAAAAGTTGTAGAGTGGCTCTCTAGTATCAATCTTAGTGTCAATTTAAGCAAAACGAAGCTAATGCAGTTTAGAAGTAATAGATCAACTCCCATATCATTAAACAATAGCGAAGCTGGAGTTTCAGTACAAGAAGTTGAGAGTATTCGTTTTCTGGGAGTGACTATTGATACCCATTTGTGTTGGAAAGCTCACATTAAAAAGATTAATAATAGCATTTCTAGCAACTGCTACGCCTTGTCAATATTATCTGCAACATGTTCAGAAAACATCGTTAGAAATGCCTATTTCGGAAATGTGTATCGATTATTAAAATATGGTATCATCTACTGGGGAAACTCTGTTGACATACAGTCTACTTTTATTTTGCAGAAGAGATGTATACGCACCATATACCGCTTACATTACCAACATTCGCTTCGAAGTATTTTTAAAGAAAAGGGCCTTCTCACTCTTGCCGGTATATATATAATGGAATTATGTTTATTTGTAAAAAAAAACCAGACTATTTTGCTACACAAAACTCGTTAAGAGAAAATATAAGGTCTCAATATAAATTTAATTTACTGCGTCCAATTGCTAACAATACAATGTATTACAAAAGCACATTTTTAACGGCAATACGTGTATTTAATAAATTACCTAACGAATTAAAAATGCTGCAAGGTAATATATTTAAGTATAAGTTAAAGAAATGGCTGCTTGAGAAGGTGTACTACAATTGTAAAGATTTTTTTGATGATACATGCAGCTACAGAATGTAAATAAAGTTAATATAGTATATGCTTAGTTTATAAGTAGTTTTTAAGATTTATATTGTATGTTCGCAGAGGGCAGCTGTTGATACCATTTTCTGTATTGATCATCTATATGTATACCTACACAGTGGACAATAAAAACATTCTATTCTATTCTATTCTATTCTATTCTATTCGTAATACATGCATCCCTGTCACTCGAGTAAGGGAGTGCGATAGAGATGGAAGTACCCGAACTTCGACTTTCGAAGTTCGTGGTAGCGCCGCAGGCCCGATAAGTATCCGGTGAAAATGTCCCTAATATGCTGGCAGCATCTATTACATAAAATTGAAAAACCAGAACGGGATAAAACACGAAGGAACGAGCGAGATAGCGCCTTACAAAAAACACGATCTTCGGCGACACGTTTCTCAAAAACAACGCAAGTAACACGACAAATAAATGTTAGAATCAATTTTCTGGATATTACCTTACAATAAGAGCATAAAGGCTCCCGATTCTGTTGCGTATTTTTTCTACAATCACGTAATGAAATCTCGATAACTAACAATTTGAAACGTAGACCATTGTTCGGAAATCTTCGGAGATATTCGGCTAACGTACGAATCACATTCAGGCAAATTCCATTTTACGTAATTTGATTATATTTGAGACTACATTTCCATGTTAGTATAATCATTATACAATTGATTCGGCTAAAAAACATACTGTTTATAAATAATAATGATTAAAACTGAACTTAGAAATTGCGGTTAGAGAGTTTTACATGAAATGGAACGTACGCGGTTGGGTGGGTTCAACCTTCCGTCACTTTACTTTTACTTTGAAAATTTGCCTTTAATTATTATTTATCGTTTGTTATCGTGTGCAACAAGTGCTCTGATGTTCGATCGGTCGGATATATACTACCGAACACTACCTGTAGTCAACCTCAAGATTAAATACTGGCCGAGTCTTATCCAAACTTGATATTGGCGGAATCATCACGGCTTTGATGGAGCCATATAGCCCCAAAAATTGATTGATTGAAGTGCTCTGATCGGCTGGACCTATTGCTTTCTCACCTGGACCTTGATTCGGTTATTTACGACATGCTCGGTAGTAAACTACAAGACCGAGTGAGGAATGTTGAGATCCGACGTCGCACTAAGGTGCTCGATGTTGGAGATACCATTAGTTGAGCAGGACACCTTGCCAGGCAGAATGATGGTAGGTGGACCAAAAAGGTGTCAGATTGGTGGGCACTTCTAGGTAAAAGGAGCGTCGGCCGTCCACCAGCTCGATGGGTGGACGATATTAGGAAGATTGCAGGTCACTTCTGGATAAGATTATTAGCTCAGGATAGGGACGGGTGGCGTGCTCGAAGAGAGGCCTGTGCTCAGCAGTAGGCGATTACGGGCTGAAAATGATGATGATGGTCATACACAGATTTAGGTACGCGTCTTTCCTGTGGACATTATCAAAGTTAAGGGCTACGAAGCCTAATTTTTGGTTGGACTCTTAAACAGCATAAACGGTGTCTCCTCTTCTATATTACTATGTGATAAAAACATTATTTATATGCACGTGAGCTCCTAATTATTGACCACAGGAGAGACGAATTTTGTTTTATGCACTGTGTAATACCCGAATGCTCATATTTTGTGTTTGTAATTGTCTGTGACTACAGAATATCGTCTGACATATGGAAGCCAATCCTGGACATACACAAAGAAAATCAAACATAAAATCACAACATGCCAACGATCCATGGAGAGAAGTTTATTAAAGTTAAGAAAGCATACATAAAACCAGAAATGAAGTTTTTAGAAAATGTACAAAAATAACAGATGCACTTCACCAAGCACTGTGCCTTAAGTGGAAATGGGCAGGCCATATCTTTACATATAAGGAGAAAAGATGGGCACTGGAAGCAACAATATGGTCGGGGCCGAAAGGCAAAAGAAAGAAAGGAAGACCACGAAGACGTTGGACGGACGACACAACCGAGGTAGCTGGATGAATTTGGCCAAAGATCAGGAAAAATGGCATGAGATGATGGAGGCTTTTACCGAAATGGGGTCCATATAAGAAAATATATATATTTGTATAAAATCATTAACACAAAAAACTTTTTAGATTAGTCAATACTAACAATATGGAAAAAATAAAGCTTAAATAAATAAATAAATAAATTGTCTGTGACACCTCGAATACAAGATGTTATAATTTAAATTTTGATTTTATTATTTTCGGTTGATAAATTAAACAGTGAGTGTCTTGAATTGGAATTTGGAATAAATCCCATAAAAAACATTCCATGTAAAAAAGAGGCCAAGTCTCGAAACTTTTCCACCGTAAAAAGTTGTGAGATATTTCGTAGGGCCAAGTCTCAGGCTTTCAGACAAGTATCTCAACGCTCTGTCTCACCATCACCCCCGCCACATACAGTCTGTGGTTAACTCCCTGCGGAACAGGGCACAGGACCTTTGTGATCCTGAATTTTTAGAGAGCGAGATGTCGCATATTCAGAAGGTCCTTAGGTGGAACGGGTATAAGTTAGAAGGACGGCAACCCAGATGGAAGTCTAGAGGAAAACATCCTGATGTTCCAAGGCAACCAGCTTTTATGCCCCACGTTAAGGGAGTAACGGACAAAGTTGGTACTATACTGCGAAGGTATTCCATTAATACCATATATATGCCGTTATCCAAGGTCGTGGGACATCTAAGATCACCAAAGGATGTTATCCCCTTTCAATCATCAGGAGCTTATAAGATTGACTGCGGTTGTGGAAGTTCCTACATTGGCGAGACCAAGCGAACCATCGCGGAAAGGGTCAAGGAACATATTGCGGCTGTCAAAAATCGGCAGGTGAATAAGTCTGCGATAGCCGAGCATTTATTGGAGTCAGGACCAAACCACTGGATTGAGCTCCATAAACCGAAAGTCCTGTCTACGGAACGTCATTTCTACAGTATAAAAATACGTGAAGCCGTTGAAATCAGAAAACATCGTAATTTCAACCGGGATGACGGTTTTAAGATTTCATCTTCGTGGAATCCTGTTATAAGTAAATGCCAGAGTCGAAAAACATCGTCCGTTATATCACCGGACATTATTAGTGTTGTGTGTCGGCCGGGTGACAACCCTAGTGTACAAGTGGTTAATTAAGACCAAATGCGGGTAGTTCGGAAAACCCGCGCAGCAAGAAGATGTTGATACCCGCTCAAGCCAGTTGTCCCGTGACCATGGATGTTCCAACACATCCGAAACGTCGGGAGACCTCAGTGAGGTAAATAAATAATTTAATTATACGCGATTAAGTCCCGTTTAGTAAAAATAATGTGTGAGAATCGTGAAAGTTTAAATCAATATATTGGAATTTTGTGTTCAGTAAGCGCAATTAAAGTGCGAAGATTCCAAATTTCCAGTTCAAAACATTGTGCTATGCTATGCAGATAAAAAGGGAAATAAATATGTATGCATGTATGTAAGGCCTGCAATGCAACACCCTGCCGCGGTCTGTGGTGGCGGACAATAGTAGATTTGACAGCTAATGACAAGTTTACTATAGTCCGCTGCGGCCAGGCTGCGCCACTGTGATGTGGGCTTAAAGCGTATACGGCTATAGCTCGCGCTTGGGCTGTTGACGTTGACGAGTACTCTTTGGTGGCCGCAGAGTACAAGAGGTTTTTTTAATAGGGGTTTAGAAACTTAATAAAATAATCAATAATGTCATATTTTCTCTAAACAGTATTAAAAATGTAGTCAAGTGGAGAAAAAATCAACGCAGACGACAATCACGAAGTTAAAAGTGTCCAAAATTTTAAGAAGGGGTATGTTTTGTACCTTTTTCTCAAAACGCAACTTCATATTCATTAACGCTCGCAGTTTGTGACGTCACTAGAAGACGGCAACGTGCTGTGCCCCATCGTGTTTGGCGCCGGCATCGACGCGGCCTGCCGCGCGCGCGCCGCGCTCTGCGGCAGCCTCGCAGTTTGTGATGTGACAAACCGTTTGCGTTTTCTCTCTCTAGCAAGCAATATTGAAACGGTTGTAGCGTCGTAATTCTTTGAGATGTCTGAATGAGATTTGTTTCACTAGGCATATTTTTTTGCCTTCTTATTTTTGTCTACGCCCGTATTACTGAGTATCATGTTGACATTTTAATAAACGTACTTATATGAAAATATATACTCTTTTTTATTTCCATATCGTCATGATGCTTAGCAACGGCTAAGCAGGGCTCATGAACATAATGCAATTATGACAAATCATCATCATCATCATCATCATCATATCAGCGGAAAGACGTCCACTGCTGGACATAGGCTTCCCCCAAAGAGTGCCACAATGACCGGTCCTGCGCCACCCGCATCCAGCGGACTCCCGCGACCTTTACCAGGTCATCAGTCCACCTTGTAGGGGGCCTACCCACGCTGCGCCTTCCGGTACGTGGTCGCCACTCGAGAACCTTTCCGCCCCAACGGCCATCGGTTCTACGTGCAATGTTCCCCGCCCACTGCCACTTAAGTTAGCGATTCGGAGGGCTATATCGGCTACCTTGGTTCTGCTGCGGATAGCCTCATTTCTGATGCGATCGCGCAGAGAAACTTCCAACATAGCCCTCTCCATTGCCCTTTGGATGACTTTGAGCCTTCTTATGAGGCCCATAGTAAGCGAACACGTTTCCGTGCCTTACGTCATCACTGGCAACACACACTGGTCAAAGACTCTCGTCTTGAGACACTGCGGAATATTGGACGAAAAGATGTGCCGTAGCCTCCCGAATGCTGCCCAGCCGAGTCGGATTCGACGATTGACCTCTTTCTCAAAGTTCTCAAATGTGGTCTACGGTACTAAAACCTCTTCGGAAACCGGCTTGTTCGGGAGGCTGGAAGTCATCAAGCCTGCGTGCGAGACGATTCGTAATGACCCTTGAAAACAGCTTATAGACATGGCTCAGAAGTGAGATGGGTCGGTAGTTCTTCAGCAGAGTGTGGTCACCCTTTTTGAAGAACAGCACCACCTCACCTCTGTTCCACGCCTTTGGCGTTCTCCCTTCCAGTAGGACGGTGTGACAAATACATTCATTTAATTCATTCACGCGGGTGGAGCCACGGGCACGTCTAGTTTCTGTATATGAAATGAGCAGATCCCTTGTCGGGTTTTAGTACTTGCGATCTGCGCTTTTTTACAAACCGTGCTGATCCGTTGCCCTCATGGGCCACTAAAAATGTATACAAGTTTAGGAGATCCTTTCGTGGGACCTCCCAAAATGTAGCAAGTAAATGTGTTCCCCTCACCTGGGTCCACTAAAAATGATGAGAAAACTAGGTTCCCGTCGTGGGCTGCCTAAAATGGTTGTGGAAATGATACTTAGGGCTCCTAGGCTTCGTCCTGAATTACCTAGAAGCAGACGACAGTCCTCACCGCAGCCTCCCCTTGATGCTTGAAGACCGCCCGTCGTCAGGAACGTAGATTTTGGGCCCTCCGAACACGCCGCTCCCCGGCGCACGCGTCGAGAGAATTGAATTTTGAATTTGATTGAAATGAAACTGATGAATGTTTTACTTGTTTGTATTGATCACCAAACACACGTTAATTACATGATACTGAAGTACTGAAAGCCGCAGCCCCTTTCACTCAAAACATTTTTTCATATATTTCTTCTATTTCTGCCCAGTCCTCGTTGGCTCAGTTCGAGTTGCACTGGGCGGTTCCACGGCACTTCGGGAGCTCAAATAAGTTGCCTCTTGGACACTGCAACTACGCGTCATTGCTCTGAATTTTATATAAGTACCTAATGATTTTTGAGACCTATTCCAAGTCCATATCTTGGAATACTTTAAGAGGAGTCACATTTACCTGAGACTAATTACGTTCTCGTGACGACGATTTTAAATTGGTAAATACTCTATCCAAGACGACCGCTTTAGCCTTTAGCCTAGTTGGTAGTGACCCTGCCTACGAAGCAAGAGGTCCTGGGTTCGAATCCCGGTAAGGGCATTTATTTGTGTGATGAGCACGAATATTTGTTCCTGAGTCATGGATGTTTTCTATGTATTTAAGTATAATAAATATATATATATATAAGAATTATGAAATGAACGTGCATTATAATGTAGTGATTTGAATTTGCAATAAACACTTTATGAATAAAATGCATTCTACAATAATTAATTTCTTGGTGTCATGAGAGGTCAAGCAGGATGCGAATTTGACAAGCTAATAAAATATCAACTGTCTACATATCACGGTTCGTGAGATACAGCCTGGTGACAGACGGACGGACGGACGGACAGCGGAGTCTTAGTAATAGAGTCCCGTGTTTTACTCTTTGTGTACGGAACCCTAAAACGTCAAAATATTTTGCTAAAGTTTTGTTATTAGAGTTTAACTTATTCACGAATCATAATTGAAATTCATAAAAACGGTAATTTCTTCCAACATTTTCCTTTCAACACTGTTCCGTGTTGTTAATAATTGCATTGATCAATTCCTTAATGAATTCTGACTTCTTTAAATGTAAATAAGGACATTTCGTTTTCTTTAGATAATATTTCAGTTCTTTGAAGGCCGAATGAGTTATACCTTCGTTTGAATTTAAGTTTTATCTGCAAACGGTAAGGTTGTGTTTACTAGTGTAAATAAATACTTAGTGTTTATTATAACTTCAAATGTTACATTTCCTTGCTACAAAGGCCTTTAAATAAGAATCGCCGATTTTTAGAGGAAGGCGGTTTGATAAATATTGTAATAATATTAGGTATGTCAGATTTGTATTTGATATACTCTTCACACTTTTTATTTAGCCTTATTTTTTCTCAGCCGATATTTTTGATCTGTGGAATTTACAAATCTACAAAAGACATATATCAAACATGGGTTAGCTGCAAACTGCAGTGCAAAGTGGTATGTTTCTCTACAATAGGTACGAAATCCAAAAAATGCATTCCCTTAAGTACTCGCTGATCATATATACCAGAAAATGTGTAGGAAACAAAATTGCTTTTGTTTTGTTCTGAAAGAAATAAGACAAATGCAACTTACACTTTCTTAACGAAACAAATTATTTATTTAAATATGAACAGCCTCCTGTTCAAACAAAATGGCATATGCTAGAGAAGAATGAGTATGCAAATAATAAAAAAAGAGTTGTAGATAAAATGATAGAAATGAAGGATATGGAAGGATTTACGGCAAACGAATGTTGGAAAACGATGGCAAATTGTATAAGGACAGCAGCAAAAGATGTATTAGGAGAATCGAAAGGGAAATGTATGATAGACAAGGAAACATGGTGGTGGAGATGAGGTGCAAAAAATATTGATAAAAAAAGGAGCAAGCATTTAAAGAGTGGCAAAGTGTTGAAAGTGGAAATGAAAGTGAGAAGGAAGCAAAGAGGAATGAGTACAAAGAGCATTGCCAGCTCAGCAGCGCCGGACCAATTATATGACGCTTTAGACAGTCCTAATTAAAGGAGAGAAACAACTGTATCGCTTAACAAAAAGAAGGGAAAGAAATGCTATATAGATATATGCCACGTAAAATGTGTGAAAGATGATGCTGGCAAGGTGTTGACGGAAGACGAATGTAAAATCGATCGGTGGAAAAGCTACTTTAAAAAACTTATGAATGAAGAGAATGCTTGGAGCAGGGTGCTACAAAACCAACCGGTGAGTATGGGTGTTGTAAGAGAAATTAATATAGATGAAGTAAGGAAGGCTGTGAATAGTATGAAGAATGGGAAAGCTGTCGGGCCAGATGGAATACCAGGAGAGGTGTGGAAGTTGTTGAGGGAGGATGGATTTAGGTAGCTGACCTTGTTCTTCAATAAGTTGTTGCAGGAAGAGAGTATCCCCGACGAATGGTGCGATAGTTTACTTGTGCCCATTTTTAAAAACAAGGGGGATGTGTAGAAGAATGTAACAACTATAGAGGAATAAAGCTCATGTCACATAGTATGAAAGTGTGGGAGAAAGTGATAGAGAGACGAATGAGAGATGAGAGAGAAATAAAACAAAACCAATTCGGATTAATGCCGGGCAGGGGTACAACAGACGCCATATTCGTACTTCGTCAACTATGCGAGAAATACAGACATGCGCAAAAAAACTTACATATGGTGTTTGTTGACCTTGAGAAGGCTTACGACCGAGTTCCTCGTGAGGTTTTGTGGTGGGTCTTGAAAGAGAAATCTGTGAAAGGGAAGTATGTAAGGCTGATTCGGTCTATTTATGACAGGTGTTGTACACGCGTCTGGTCGGCGGCTGGCATCACCGACAGGTTCAGTGTCACGGTGGGCTTACACCAGGGCTCGGCTTTAAGCCCTTACCTCTTCCTGCTTATAATGGACGCCCTGTCGTCGGGCATACAGGAAGAGGCGCCCTGGTGTATGCTCTTTGCTGATGATATTGTCCTTGTCGGTGAAGATGGACTCGGGGTTGAGAGCAGACTAGAACAGTGGCGGCAAAAATTGGAGAATGTGGGCTTGAAAATCAGCAGATCAAAAACTGAACACATGTTTTGTGATTTCGGCGGTCTCTCCAATTTTACGCCCATAGAGCTCGTTGGCGTAACGCTGCCGGTGTGCTCCGATTTTCGATACCTCGGGTCACTTATACAATGTAATGGCGATATTGAACGTGACGTTAGAAACCGAATCAGAGCAGGATGGATGAAAAGGCGACAGGTTACGGGAACAATCTGCGACGACCGAATGCCCCTTCGACTGAAGGGCAAAATTTACAAGACCATTATAAGACCTGTCGTCATGTATGGAGCGGAATGTTGGACCGCAAAGATGACGGATGAAACGAGATTGCATGTTACGGAGATGAGAATGTTGAGATGGATGTGTGGCGTGACGAGATTGGATCGTATAAGGAATGAGTATATAAGAGGAAGCCTGAAAGTTTATTTATTTATTTATTACCATTAATATTAGCACTAACAGTTATACCTTACATGCTAATTGGCAAATTAATACTTATCATGCGAATTTTGAATGTAACATGTCAAATAATTTAATAATGAGTACAACACAAAAAAAAACGAAAATGAATGATTGTTAGTCAAATTGCTGATTATCATTCCACATTAGTAGGTCAAGAAATACATAGTCAATAAAATGTATATAGTAAAAAAACGAAAATTATATAGTAATAATATGTCAAGAAATACAGCTTAGAAAGTCAATACAAAGAAATACTGAAGGTTTAGGTTATAAATAATAGATATTATGCAGTTATGGAGCTAGGAGTGACAACTTTCTCTAGATATTGATAGACAGCTGCCAAAAACTTTGGTTTTGAGCTTAGAAATATGTCCAGTTGGCTGTCACTGTCCAGTATATTATTTAACAGCTTTAGGGCCTTATCACACTTGCGATTTGCAAGCGTTTTGAAAGCGAAGCGTGCGCGCGGCGTGTTCGTCGCGTGCCTGCAACCAATTCGCCGCGATTACGCCGCGACCGCGTGACGAATACGCCGCGACTGCGCAGCGAGTTCGCCGCGTCAACAGTTGAGACATCATGCCGTACATTCGTCATCGAAATTCATTTCTACCCACATTAGTTTAAGCATATGATTTGTAGTAGTTTATTATCTACGATTGTGAGAGGACAGATGATAATGGCGGAAGAATCAAATATTGCTTTAATCGATATCGAGGCATTTATAATAAAACTAAGTACCGTTATCACGGCAAGATGGGTATTTCTTCGGAGATATGCGGTAAATTTAAAGCTGCGGATAAACTCGTGCCGATGTTTATTACAAAGGTACATGTAGATAGTTAAGTAGAGCCCTTAGCCCAACGTTAACATAATAATAATGATGATGAAATGATGGCGCAATAATGTAGAAGGAAGGACGGGTTTTTTCTATTAAATATTCAAGGACTCAATGTGCGTCAATAGGAGAGTACATGAGCAACAATGTAACATAGTAATAACCTGCTTATCTTAATAAGCGCGACATCGGTACATAATTAAGAGATGATTTACTGGCAGTTTTTACGACCTAAATCGGACGTCGATAACAGAATTTTCCAGAATAGATAACCCTTCCTCCCGCCAGATTTTCACCTTGGAAAATCTGTATAAGAACTCGTGCGCAGCCTCAGAGCTCATTCTCTCCTTCCGAACATTCCGGCTACATAGCTCTGAACTCGTAACTCTTGTAAACTAATTTATTAAAATTAATAAATCTCAGTACTAAAAGTCAGTAGTTCGTTATTGAAGACATTCCATGTAGAAGCGTTCCTGATTGCAAGAGGTCGACCCTGCCACGGCAACTTCACTGGCGCAGACGGTAGAAGATTCATTCCACGGGTCTCCGCGTCGCATCACCAGCACCACCAGAAAAACGGTTTGAGTACCGAACATCCAGTAAGTGACCACTCATCTTACTATTCTGCTGTGCTGTGTCGTCGTTTTCCTATCAAGGATTAAGGATACCGCGAACCTATCCAAGACAAATAAATTTTGTGAATTGGCCAAGCAGCTGGGAAATATTCCAGCGAAAATCTCTGCACATTGCGAACGTCGAAACATAATAATTGTCACGAGTCATAATCGTACAGAAACAAATGGATCATTATTCTTCGTCCTAATAAAATGTTTTATTTCATGTGTAAAACTAAGAGGTATATTTTCATTATAAAATATGTCTCTATAGTCATAGCAAAGACTTACTATGCCATTTTTCTCTTCTTCGGTCATATGATCTGTACGTAGTTTTTCCAAATTTTGAATTAATATTTTGTCGATTTTTGGATTACGCTGACTATTATTTAAATTGAACAAGCGACAGCTCCCGTTTTTTAACGATGTTATATTAAAAGGTTCAAGTATTTTAAGTGTAAAGTCTGTGTCCGACGTATTCTGTATTACTGTGTGAGCGTATCCATCGCTACACTTTACTAATGCACGCGGCATTCTTACATCATGATTGAATTCGGTGTATTCTAATATTCCTTCTCCATTTTGAATGTTCGTGGGAAGTCGTACTTTTTGTTCCGATCTTGCACCTATTTCTAAAATGAAGATAGGCAATTTTCTATCTTGATAGTATATTTGAATTTCCACTATCGGAGTTATTAATTTTTGTTTACGGACATCTATGACAGCATTTAGACGTTTTAATAAATCTATACCAATTAAACCATCGTAACTGTCGCCTATGTCATAAACGTAAAATTTATGAGTCAAGTCGACACAAAATAATCGAAACAGTGGAATAACAACCGTTTCGTTATGGTAGCTGATAGCATGCGTACTTACGACTTCGAAAGATTCCGTGTACTTATTATTTACAAAGTAAGTGTTAGCTAACTTATTAGATATAAAACTTCGTGTTGAACCTATGTCTAACAAAAATTTTGACTTTATTTCCGGTATATATATAAAAGGTAATTTATTTAATTCTTTTTTATATTCGAGGCCGTTATCTGAAAATTTTCGATAGGCCTTACAAGTCGTTCTTCCGTATTGAGATTTAGGTGAACATTAGGGATATTTTGATTGGCATTTGAAGTTGAAGGCATTGGGTTTTTTGGACGTGATAAAAATGCTCTACGGTCCAACTCCAAATAGGGCATATTATTATTAGGCATTTGCGTCTTGCGCTTGTAATTATTGTTATAATTATTCGGTCTTGGTGCGTAATAGTTATTATTATTATTAGTAGGTCTCGGTGTGAACACCGGATTATAAAAAGGATTATTCTGACGCATGGGCGTTGGTGTCCTAGGCTGAAACATAGGTTTCTTAAATGATGAATTATATGGAGGTTTCTTAAATGTCTCAATGAAAGCTTTCCCGTTTAACGCCTTTTTCTTATACCTATCGTGAAATGTTTGTTCTTCCAAAACCTTTTGTAAGGCTTCTTCTAAGTTATTCGGTGCTTTTAACCTTATTATTCTTATTAAATCTTTTGGTAAATTATATATAAAATTGTTTAAGGCTAAGTGATTATATAGGTCAAATCTACTTTTTTTTTACTCCTTCATCCTGATGTTCATTGACTTTAGAGAATAATGCACTTTTTAATGACTGAATTCTTTTACCAAAATCAATTACGGATTCATTGGGATGAATAGAAATACTTTCTAATTCGACCAACAAACAATCTTCGGTCCTTTGATCACCGAAGTGTTGAGTAAAAGTGGATTTTAGTTCCGCCCAAGTTTTATGTGTTCACTTTCACTGATAAGCTCCGCAGCCTTACCTTGTGAGCGTGAAGTGATTACTCTAAAGACGTATTGTACTTGCACTGGGTTTTCACTATTCCCGGCGAAGTTATTCAACAAGTATTCGCATTGTGAAATGAATAATTTTAATTGTTTTTGGTTTCCATCGTACAATGGTACTAATCTAATAATATCGCTTGGAATGGTTGTTAATATAACAGGAATTTCTTGTACAGTAGACTCTGGCGGAATCTGCCCAATTACTTGGGGTTCCTGGGGTCCAGGTGCTGCTGGTTGATTAACAATGATGTTTTCCATTTTATATATTTTATTGATTAATTCGCGTTATTCTATTATTTAATTTTATTAACGAAACCGCTTCGAATTGTAATAAGTTGACCACCAAAATGTGTCTAATTCAGGAAGATATATTATTTTTAGAATGAAAACTACTGTATCCGACCAATTTAAAGATTTGCACTTACAATTTTTACAATTTAGTGAATAACCAACTGTTTTACAATTTACGTATTTAACTATAAAGTACAAAATATTATCAGTTCTTTCTGATTCAACTACCAATTTCTTAGGCATTAAAAGTTGATTTCACTATAAATCAGCATACGAACACAATATGAAAATAATTCCGAAATCTTTTCTATGATTTGGTTCATCAAATCAATTATGGCTCTCAATATTAACCTCGTACTAGGGTCATGAGCTTGATTGTCTGGAATATAATTTCCGTTATTATTATTATTAGGATTAGAATTAAATAAGCTGTTAGAATTACTTTGATTCATGAAAAATTCTGGTGTAAATCAATGGGTGATCAGCCTCACGATGAACATCCAAGAATATATATTTTAACTGTAATAAGTTAAAATATCGATCTAGAAACGATCATTTCTATGCTAAATACAGGTAGAAAAGAAACAGATCTAGAAACGATCCGTGTTTAAAAATAATAAAATAATCAATAAATTCGCAATTATTATTATTATTTCTACGCGATTTATCTATATATATATATTTTTTTTATTGCGTTTTTCGCAAAGGAATTTTTTTTATTCCTATATTTATTTGCGAAGGGATTTCATATCCCTATTTTTATTGCCAATATTTTAATTGGACTGGGATTTCTATCCCAAAATTTGATTTTGCTGGGTTCTTATCCCCAAGATTTCGCTTAACACAGGCCTGCTTAATGTACACAAAATACAAAAAAAATGCTTATTCTATGCTTTACTATCCTATGCGGATAAGGAATGGGTTTGGTAAAGAGGGAAAGTTATCTGTTGTAACTGTATGGATCCCCCTGATTCTTCCTTCCTGGATTCGAGATGTGCAGTATCTTGTTCGAGACTTAATGGATGTCCCGATTATAATCGTATTTGTTTCTGTACGATTATGACTCGTGACAATTATTATGTGTTGACGTTCGCAATGTGCAGAGATTTTCGCTGGAATATTTCCCAGCTGCTTGGCCAATTTACAAAATTTATTTGTCTTGGATAGGTTCGCGGTATCCTTAATCCTTGATAGGAAAACGACGACACAGCACAGCAGAATAGTAAGATGAGTGGTCACTTACTGGATGTTCGATACTCAAACCGTTTTTCTGGTGGTGCTGGTGATGCGACGCGGAGACCCGTGGAATGAATCTTCTACCGTCTGCGCCAGTGAAGTTGCCGTGGCAGGGTCGACCTCTTGCAATCAGGAATGCTTCTACATGGAATGTCTTCAATAACGAACTACTGACTTTTAGTACTGAGATTTATTAATTTTAATAAATTAGTTTACAAGAGTTACGAGTTCAGAGCTATGTAGCCGGAATGTTCGGAAGGAGAGAATGAGCTCTGAGGCTGCGCACGAGTTCTTATACAGATTTTCCAAGGTGAAAATCTGGCGGGAGGAAGGGTTATCTATTCTGGAAAATTCTGTTATCGACATCCGATTTAGGTACGGTCGTAAAAACTGCCAGTAAATCATCTCTTAATTATGTACCGATGTCGCGCTTATTAAGATAAGCAGGTTATTACTATGTTACATTGTTGCTCATGTACTCTCCTATTGACGCACATTGAGTCCTTGAATATTTAATAGAAAAAACCCGTCCTTCCTTTTACATTATTGCGCCATCATTTCATCATCATTATTATTATGTTAACGTTGGGCTAAGGGCTCTACTTAATATAGAACTTATCTGGGCGTTGGTGTCCTAGGCTGAAACATAGGTTTCTTAAATGATGAATTATATGGAGGTTTCTTAAATGTCTCAATGAAAGCTTTCCCGTTTAACGCCTTTTTCTTATACCTATCGTGAAATGTTTGTTCTTCCAAAACTTTTTGTAAGGCTTCTTCTAAGTTATTTGGTGCTTTTAACCTTATTATTCTCATTAAATCTTTTGGTAAATTATATATAAAATTGTTTAAGGCTAAGTGATTATATAGGTCAAATCTACTTTTTTTTACTCCTTCATCCTGATGTTCATTGACTTTAGAGAATAATGCACTTTTTAATGACTGAATTCTTTTACCAAAATCAATTACGGATTCATTGGGATGAATAGAAATACTTTCTAATTCGACCAACAAACAATCTTCGGTCCTTTGATCACCGAAGTGTTGAGTAAAAGTGGATTTTAGTTCCGCCCAAGTTTTTATGTGTTCACTTTCACTGATAAGCTCCGCGGCCTTACCTTGTAAGCGTGAAGTGATTACTCTAAAGACGTATTGTACTTGCACTGGGTTTTCACTATTCCCGGCGAAGTTATTCAACAAGTATTCGCATTGTGAAATGAATAATTTTATTATACAAAATAGATTTACATATTGGTACTCCTAATAATCCAAATTCCATGGCTATAGTGGAACGATTTCACAGTACTATTATTGAAATCTATCGATTAGCAAAATATGAACATAAATTTAGCGATGTTTCTTCAGTTATGACTTACGCTATTGTAGCATATAATAATTCAATCCACTCTACGACAGGATTGACCCCTTTTGAAGTAGTGTTCGGACATACCGAGTCCAGAAGTCCATTTCATATAAACTTTCAACAACAATATATGCAACAACTATTGAAAGATCACGCAAAAAGAACTAAAGTACTTTACAAGCATTTAAATGAAAAAATGATCGAACATAAAGAAAAGGTTAGAAATAAGTTAGAAGATAAAATGGACATTCCTTCTACCAGTTTAAGTAAAGGAAACGTAATATTTACTAAGTTAGTTAATCAGCGAAAGGGAAAAGATAAACCCCGCTATGAAAAAGCTGAAGTTAGAGATACCACCAAAAGAAATGTTGTCCCTGTTAAAATTAAAAATCGCGAGACTACAGTCCCACTTAAAAACGTACGACGACCAAATTTAAATCAATCAAATTTATAGGCACTTAACTTAATATTTTATCACCAACTGTTCATAAAATAAAATTTATGCGAATGTTTTATAATTGATAAAAATAATTAACATAATTATTAATGTTCTAATATACAATAAATGTATATATATAACACTTACATGTAACAAAACATAATTATAGATTAATCTTTTAATTGGAGGCAATAATCTTCAAATTATTCAGTTAATTACTTGTAAAATAGGATTAGAATTCCTCTCCCATCCCTACCTTTTCATTCCTTATCACAAGAAGACTCTACGAGAAGCACATGAATATGCAATTCATTAAGGCACATAGATCAGATTCTTCGAATGGCCAAAGAAAATCTCGTCTTTGTTCCAAATGATCGGCATTGAAACGCAGCGAATAAGTGATAGTGAAGTGAACGATATATAAAGTGCGTATAATAAAGTGAAGAGAACTTCATAGTGAAATTTAGGAAAGACAACGAAAAACGTGGATGTAAATTGTAAATTAGTTTATTAATCTTTAGATTGTATCTCTATGTTTTAACATTTTATATGTAATTCCGTTGTTACACAACAAGGAAAAAATAATAATATATGGAAATAGGTAATGTTAAGATTATAACATGTATAAGTGAAATTATCTTCAAGAAAATCTTTTGGGTAATTTCACTCTAACGAGGGAGGAGTTAAGTAGAGCCCTTAGCCCAACGTTAACATAATAATAATGATGATGAAATGATGGCGCAATAATGTAGAAGGAAGGACGGGTTTTTTCTATTAAATATTCAAGGACTCAATGTGCGTCAATAGGAGAGTACATGAGCAACAATGTAACATAGTAATAACCTGCTTATCTTAATAAGCGCGACATCGGTACATAATTAAGAGATGATTTACTGGCAGTTTTTACGACCTAAATCGGACGTCGATAACAGAATTTTCCAGAATAGATAACCCTTCCTCCCGCCAGATTTTCACCTTGGAAAATCTGTATAAGAACTCGTGCGCAGCCTCAGAGCTCATTCTCTCCTTCCGAACATTCCGGCTACATAGCTCTGAACTCGTAACTCTTGTAAACTAATTTATTAAAATTAATAAATCTCAGTACTAAAAGTCAGTAGTTCGTTATTGAAGACATTCCATGTAGAAGCGTTCCTGATTGCAAGAGGTCGACCCTGCCACGGCAACTTCACTAGATTGCGAGGAATGTGACATAATAGATTTTGTTTACAATAAAACCGGCGAAAAAATAAGGCTCGAGAAGATCTTATCGCATAAAGGGAAAAATTATAATGCGTATAAATTCTTTGTTTTGGAAAACAAACTATCTATGTTTTTGGACGAGAATCTTTGGCCAAAAGGCGTAATATTTAGACGGTTCACCAATTTTAGGCAGAAAAATATGAGCCGGGGTTACCCGGCAGACGGCTTATCTACAAATAAACATGAATAATAAGAATAAGCGATTGAGTAACATAACTAGTTTTAATTGTAAAAACGTTAAGCGCTCGGTCGAGTGCATCAGACAACTGTGTAGCACGTCGGATATAATTGGGTTACAAGAAACCTGGCTCAGACCTGACGAAATCCCATTCCTGAATGATATTAGTCAAGACTTTGGATCAACGGGCACGTCGGCTATGGATACGTCAGCGGGTATGCTACGTGGGCGACCCTATGGGGGAGTTGCTCTGTTGTGGAATAAGGCTGTGTATCGAAATGTGTCGGTCGTCCAGTGTCAAAACCCGCGAGTGTGTGCTATTAAAATAACGGTTGATCAGAAATCGTTACTAGTGTTCAGTGTTTACATGCCACGGATAATATGATTAACCTTACGGAATTTACGGATTGTCTTAGCCTGGTGAGTGCGATTGTTATTAATGAAGACGTTGAGACAGTTTACGTACTGGGTGATTTTAATGCGCATCCCCACGAATTATTCTATAGTGAATTGACATGCTTTTGTAATGAATCTGAATGGACTTGTGCCGATGTAGATATTCTTGGTTTAAATTCGAGCTCTTATACTTTTGTCTCTGAAGCTAGCGGATCCAGACGTTGGTTGGATCATTGCATTGTTACTAAGTCCGCCTTGGAATCTATTGTTAGTGTTAAGATCCAATATGATGTATTATGGTCAGATCATTATCCTCTGACAATTACATGCAACATTGATGATGTACAGGCTAAGTGCTGCAATCTAAAGCGGGTTCACAATAAAGTTATTTGGGGTGTACACTAAGCTATGTAACGAAAAATTAAAACTAATTGATTTTCCTATAGAACTACGTGATTGTTGTGATGGCATTTGTAATAATTTAGAACACAGAAAATGCCTAGACACACTTTACACAAAGTTAATCTCCGGACTAAGTAGTGCTGCGTGCGCCACCAACAACAGTTTATTACCTACTAATAATAAAAAGAAACCCGTCTCAGGTTGGAATATTTATGTGAGTGGAGCGCACAAGGAAGCTAGGTTTCGATTTAAGATGTGGATATGGTATGGAAGACCTAAGTCTGGCCCTATTTATGATCAAATGCAAGAAAGTCGCAATTTCTTTAAGTCACGTTTAAAATGGTGCCAAAATAATAATGAACAAGTAAAAATGGACAAACTTGCATTACATCATTCTAAAGGTGACTTTCGAAGCTTTAGGAAGGCCACAAATAAATTAAATAGTAAACCTGGCCTCCCAATAAGCGTTAATGGTGAAAGTGATCAATTAGGTATTGCTAAGTTGTTTAAGACGCATTTTGCAGTCGAGTCCCCGCTGGGTCTGCCTCGGGCGGGAAGCGATGAGGGACAGGGGCCAGGACAGGAGACTAGCATAAAGATCACAGTCAAAGACGTTAAAAAAGTTATCGCTAATATGTCGCGAGGTAAGTCTCCTGGCCATGACGGATTAAGCATAGAACATCTGAAATATGGGGGCCCTCATTTGTTTCGTGTTTTGGCAATGCTTTTTACTTTGTGCCTTGGACATCGCTATCTGCCCGACGCACTGATGAAAACTGTCATGGTTCCTATTGTCAAAAATAAGACGGGCGATATTTGTGACGAAACCAACTATAGGCCAATATCTCTGGCGACAATAGTGGCAAAAGTGTTGGATGGTTTGCTTAACATACAACTTGACAAGTACATCCACCTGCATGATAACCAATTTGGTTTTAGACGACATCTTTCAACGGAGACTGCCATTTTGAGTGTGAAGCAGACCATTAAATACTACACGCACAGGCGGACACCGGTATACGCTTGCTTTCTCGACCTGTCCAAGGCGTTCAACCTGGTAAATTACGATATTCTGTGGCGTAAGCTAGCAGATGTCAACGTTCCTAAAGATCTCAACAATTTGCTTCAGTTTTGGTATCTTAATCAGGTCAACGTCGTGCGCTGGTCGGGAGAGTATTCTGAACCATACAGATTGTAATGCGGAGTGAGGCAAGGGGGGCTGACATCGCCTATACTCTTTAATCTCTACGTAAATGCACTTGTGCAGGAGCTCAGTAGCATGCATGTCGGCTGTCATATTGACGGTGCATGCTTGAATAATATAAGCTACGCAGACGACATGGTGCTACTGAGCGCATCACCGTGCGGCCTTGCTAAGTTGTTGCGAGTATGCGAAAGTTATGCTATGACACACGGTTTAATTTATAATGTCAAAAAAAGTGAGTGCATGGTCTTTTGGGTTAGAGGTAAACGACCATATTCAGTACCTAATATTAAACTCAACGGAACATCGCTCAACGTAGTGAGTCAGTTTAAATATCTGGGACACATACTTGCCTCTGACTTAAAGGATGATGCAGATATGGAGAGGGAGCGCAGGGCGTTGTCTGTCAGAGCAAATATGGTCGCCCGCAGGTTTGCACGTTGCTCAACTGAGGTAAAACTAACGCTCTTCAGAGCCTACTGTACTAACTTTTACACTAGCAGCCTGTGGGTAAGCTATACGCAGAGACAGTCTGACGCCCTGCGTGTACAATACAATAATGCATTTAGGATGCTGATGAGGTTGCCACGCTATTGCAGTGCATCTGGGATGTTCGCGGAGGCTGGGGTAGATTGTTTTTATACCACTATGCGGAAACGCTGCACATCCCTATTGCACAGACTGCGATCCAGCTCCAACACCATTCTAACCACATTTACGCGCAGGCTCGACTGCCAATATGTAAATAAGTGTTCTCAGATACACATCGAGTACTCATCATTTCGTTGAGTATTATCATCATAATTACCTTTTCTTTTTGTAAATTACTAACAATAGAATAAGTTTTTCTATGTACTTTTACTAACAAAATATGACCCGTGAAGGTTGAAATAAAGGATATTTGTATTTGTATTTGTATAATCGAAATTCAAAATCGTCCCGTTCTATGGGACCAAACAAGGCGAGAATATAGTGACCGTAATTTAAAAAAACAAGCATGGGAAGAAGTTTGTATATGCATCGATAAATATTTGCCAGCATATGGTCGTTGCATATATTTTGACAATGGAAATGCTTCGTCTCCAATAAAAGTAAAGGGAAGTGCTATTTCGGTGTCGTTTATGGGTTTTGGTGGCGGGATACTTAAACGATTTTCTTCTATGTCACTTTTCAATTGGCTTCTGTTAAATATTATTGAATCGGAGCTTTTTCCATAGGAACCGACATCGATAAATGTTAGAGGCACATACTGCTAGCAAATTTATGGAAAAATACTTTTTATAGTTAAAGTAAAGTGAACCGCTATGACATGGTTTTATTAGTCTAATGTGTTTCACATCAAAAATCAGCATTTTCCTGAAAACCTTTAGCTATCTCTTCCCAGTCTCTTGTTTCGTTCGGCGGCATACAAATATTAAACATGTTTCTAATAATGGTTTGACATGTATCCCGTACTACTTTTTGAATCGTCGAAAATCCTCTTCTAAACGCAAAATGCAAGTCCATGAGAGAACATCCAGTTGCCAAATACCTGAAACATTTTTTGTTACAGCTGTAAAAATCCAAAAAAATGGAAAAGTCTCCGCGACGCTTACACTAGAGATAAAAACAAAAAACTTAAAAGTGGATCAGGAGCATCAACATCCAAAGATTATTTGTATTCGCACTTGTTATCCTTTTTGGACCCTATGACGCGGACTCGTCCATTACAACCGCCGGGGCCTGAAACATCGGACTTTGATGATCCAACAAACACAGATGATGGTTCGACTAAATCTTCAAAAAGGGCTAAAAAATCCAATAATGATGCTGAGGATAAATTAATTCAAATTTTACTGCAAAGGATGAACAATAAACATCAGAACAAAGATAGGAGCGGAGGAAGTGAACCTGAATATAACTTTGCATTGTCATTGGTAGACGACTTAAAAGCGATTCACCCTGATTATAAGTTTGATGCTAGGATGGAGATATTGGGAATTTAAAAAAAAATATTCAGGATATTATACCACTCCTCAACCACCCCAAAATGTAACATCACAACCGGCAATGTCATCAACAAGCACCAATGATGACAACAGCAACACCGAAACTTCAATTTATGATAATTTGTTTACAGTAGACTAACTAATTATGATGTTGAACTGATTATTTTGATTACTTTTATTTGATCGTTTCTATCATTTTGTCGATTGTAGATAAGGTTAGTTTAATAAAAATTAAGTCTTTATGGCTTTATACTAAAAACCATCACATATGTAGATTGCTACAAAAATGTTGATTCTTACGAAATTTTTGTTTATTACAAAATATTATTTTTGTTCATTAAAAAAATAACGAGTTGATTACAAATACTACAATGTGGATTCAATTTCAAAAACATACCTTATTGTAATTACGAGCTTTTCTTCAGGTGACACTGACAATCTTAAACGCGAGTTTTCACGTCTTATATCATTTTGGATCACATTCAACAACTCGTAAAATGTAAGTCTTGACATGCGCAGATAGGAACGAATTTTTTTGGGTTTTTTTTTGATTCGTTTACGAAACAGCACACAATAGTCGCTCTCTTGCAGTCGATTACTTAAAAATGGATCCTCCAAAACACGCCGTTTCTGCTTTTGTTTCTGTATCTTATTTCTTCGAAGCAATAAAGCTAACAGAAGTGTTTCCTCGTCGGAATCTATTATGTAAGTGACTGTCCAAGACTCAGATCACTCTCAGCGACTTACTGACGGCTGCGCAGCGTATTCGTTACGCAATCGCGGCAAAATCGCGACGCACTCGCGGCGAATTGGTTACGGGCACGCGACGAACACGCCGCGCGTACGCTTCGCTTTCAAATCGCTTGTAAATCGCAAGTGTGATGTGGCCCTTAGAGTGGTCCTAAAGGCTGTCAGTCTTTCAAGAGTATACAGAGAGCTATTCGTATCAGGAATATGGTTGAAAGATACGCGATGTTCAGTCACTGTCCTCGTAGCTTAGTGGTTAAAGCACTCTACCGGCAATAGAGGGATCGCAGGTTCGAGTCCTGTCGGGGGCTACAACTACATACGAAGATGGTTTATTTTTAACCCCCGACGCTAAGAGAGGGGTGTTATAAGTTGAACGTGTCTGTGTGTCTGTGTATTTGTGTATCTGTCTGTGGTATCGTAGCTCCCAAACGGATGAACCGATTTGAATGCGGTTTTTTTCATTCGAAAGCTGTTGTGAGCCCAAGTGTTCTTAGCCATGTTTCATGAAAATCTGTTGAGCCGTTTTTGAGATATTGGACTTTGAAATGAAAATGTCGGGGGTTTTTCAACTTTTCTAAGTTGTAGTTATTCCATTATATTCTTTCTCTGTGTATCATATCGTTTATCGCATATTATATCGCAACTTAGTTTCGATTTAGCAATTCCATTAATAAAGGACTGGTTACTTGGGACTCTTTGGCCTATGTCCAGCAGCGGACGTCTCTCGGACGGTTGATATGATGACAATGAAACGGAGGATTCTGCAGCTCGAGGTTAAGTCTAAAATTATACTGACCTTTAATCAAAAATCGCTTCACTAAATCTGTTCAGTGAGCAGCAGACAGTCTAAAATTCATTGTAAAATTCACATACATGAAAATTTGGTACCATATATAAGCGAAAGTTAGCTCATGTATGCTCGTTAAAACAACTATGCCATAGTCAAAACTTGGGTCCCGTTGTGACTTCGTTGTTCTAGCAAAGTTAACCAGCATGATTATAGGTAATTGTGCCATAGGATGTCACCAGTTCCCCATTTAGTAGTATCGCTATGCAAAATGAAAACCGTCTACTCGAATTGACAATAGATGGCGCGGCCTATCGATCAAATCGCGCTATCGGTAGTTTCCCGTAGCATTACGACACCAGCAGCAGAGGTCGATCATGTAACGCTTTGTACGCGCGGAAAATTACAGTTGGATCTACCTAACGCGCGCGCGTTCAAAACGTTACGTGGTTACCCCTCTGGAGTTCCGTGGACTATTGTAGTTTAGATTACCGATAGTCTTCGTTAACATAAGGTGAAATAGTGGGGCAGAGTGCTCGAACAAATTGTCGTAAATATGGAAACGCTGGACAAAAGCACCATTTTTTTTTTCAGGCACTTATTAGGTCCATAGCTTTAAGTTTTTGATAGGAACCGACTCCTCCGTCGGCCATATTTATTTTATGCTGGCCATTTTTAATTATAGTTAATTATTAATATCTCGAGTTCTAAGAAACTTAGAATCACAAACTTGGTATCTAAATATGTTACATATTGGGGTCAGGGAATTCAACTAGATAAGTATTTTACCGATATAACACTGCATATACATGTAAAACATCTTTGTTCTTAGAGTTGGTTTAAGTTATGTTAATAAACCAATTATAAAGTTATTATATCTGGGGGCACGGCAGTGCCCCCGCCAAGTCGAGCGCGAAGCAAACACTGCCGTACCATCCTTTACTGGAACCATTTCGCCGCATTTTCAGGCCCCTATTTGAGAACTTCTGGATAAGACCGAAAACGCAGAAATTTTCGTCATCCAGTAAGCTATAGTCACATACTTAAAATCCCAAATTTCAAGTCTGTAGATCATTTAGTTCCGAAGTTAAGCGAAAGCAAAGTTTCGCATTTATGACACTCACTCTCACTCATTCATGATCATCAAAATAGAACTAGTACTTCCCGTAAACTCAGAGAGCTGAAATTTGGTATAGAGTTAGGGTTTAATGGCCACATAAAGGGAAAAACTATAAAAACTAGGATAATCGAAGATCTGGAGTACCTGGTGACCCTGATTAGAAAACACAAGAGCCCAACCAAACTTTTAGAGATATATCTATACCGCCTTTACAAAAAATATTCAACTTGGTGGGCCGTTTCATTTGATGTCAAAAATCGAAGGCCTGAAGTATCTGATGAAGAACCCTCAGCTGTGTTAGAGATATGGTAATGCCCCCTTCTACTATTGGTACAAAAAAAATCGATTGTCATTGCAAAAATCCAGCGTAGTGGGACACATCTTCTAATTTAAATTTTTATATTCCAGATTTAATTGGCAGGGGCCAAGTCGAGCAAAACAGCGGCACGGCCGTACCATCCTTTTCTCGAAGCAGTTCAGGCCATTTTCGACCCCCCTATAACTTCGTTGTGGATAAAACTAGAATATAAACACGAGCCCAGCAGTTTAAGATTTATAACTAGTCAAAGTTTCTTAATTTTGTCACTCACTGGCTGACTCACCGATCATCAAAAGTCTGAGGCACTTCTAGCAGACATAGAAGCTTCATATTTAGTGTTTAGTGTATAAATCAAGGAAACGCTAAAAAATTGCAATTAAAGTCCAGTTTTCTAGATACACCGACTGCATAAATAAACAGATTTGATTACATTACTTTGTAATCCCATAAAAACATATTTGATTACATTACTTTGTAATCCCATATAAACATATTTGATTACAAAGTTATATTTGCAGTGAAAGAGATAAAATATCAAGAGTAGGATATTGACACAATAACCTACAAAAAGAAGAAGAATTTTGTGACTCAAAATATTCACAAAATAGTTACTACATAGTTTTAGGTATGCAAAAATCCATAAAAGCAGTAAAGTTGTGTGATTGCCAAGTTGCAGAATTTTATTTAGCTAGCAAATAAAGAATAATAGAATGCCTGAGACTTGGTACTACCAAATATCTCACAACTTTTTGCGGTGGAAGAGTTTCGAGACTTGGCCTCTTTTTTACATGGAATGTTTTTTATGGGATTTTAATTACTTGTTCTTATAGAGGCTATAATATTAATACATAATCTGCGGAAATTTCAAGTGTTATGGGTGGGCAAAACAACGCCATAAAATTACGATTCATGTATGTGAGCACTGTTTAATTTTTAATTTATTTTAGTTTTTATGAATGTATGTTAAAGCAGCAATAGAAAAACCACTTCTGTTTAAATTTGAACAGTCTATTGCTGATACGCAAACAGCCGGATGGACAGCGAAAGCTTAGGAACAGGGTTCCGTTTGATATCCTTTGGGAATTCGACTCTAAAAAATATCTAGTTGAATTCCTTGACCCCAAATATGTATATTTAGATACTATGTTTGTGATTCTACGTTAGTTTATGATATACTTACCTATAATTAAAAATGACCGCCATAAAATTAAAGATGGCTGACGGAGGAGTTGGTTCCTATCAATTTAAAGCTATGGACCTCACAAGTACCTACCAGAAAAGTTGCTTTTGTCCAGCGTGTCCACATTATCACCTGAAACTGCCCTACTAAAATACTCTCAATAATAAAGGATTAGATATTGTTGTTCTTTCAATAGGGCATAGTATCACGCTCCCTTTACGCTCTTACCTGCCTTATAAGACTGTTTAGTGTCGGGACAAAATATAGAAGTTTCGTGTTTTTTTGTTGAAAAAGTAAAGCACTCTGTTTTATAATTTTAACACGAGGAAAGTACTCAATCATGTGCTATCTAAAATAATCATCAGGCGAATTTCTATGATAGAAATGATATTTACTTATTTATCTCAACTTTATAGTCATGTTATTGTTGCCCGCACAAAGCTTTAGAACTCTCAATCACAAAGACACAACTCAAGGGTCGCAATAAGATAGATCTAGTTCACATCCCAATAGCATTTAAATTTGTTTCGCGAGTTCGTGAAACGTTAGCTAGGAGCCCGCGAGACAAGCGCGGTTCACGTTGAAATTTGATTAGGATCGGAAGCGACGAAAAATAACGTACCTCTAGAGCTTTCAAAGCACTGTGAAACCACTTATGTTTTGTCCGGCGACGCGCTCGTAGGAAGCCGTCGTAATTAAATTTACATTTTCTTAATGAGCAACACAGGCCCTCATTAGATTTCGACAAGGGCCTGCGTTCTGCAACAAACAGGTTAAATGCGTATTCAATGCGTTTTAAAAATGCATCCTGCTTGCACACATTTGATTATCCATGTAAATCACAGTGAAATGAAAACCGTAATGAATACTTATAGTAAAAGCAATGACACATAGTTGCAGTGTGCGAGAGGCAACCGAATGGCTCGTGGTATTTGAGCTCTCTAAGCGTTGTGGAACCACCCTGTGCAACCCGAACTGAGCCAACTTGGACTGGGGCGAAAAAAGTTGCCAGGTATTCGATTAAGACCAGCATTTCATTATATAAACAGCGTACACACTGTAAGGCAACCGCTGTTTCAATCGGCTGCCTCGGGACAAAGGTATTTTTTCGTATTTTTTTTCTATTTCTGCCCAGTCCAAGTTGGCTCAGTTCGAGTTGCACTGGGCGGTTCCACAACACTTCGGGAGCTCAACTAAGTTGCTTCTTGGATACTGCAACTACGCATCATTGCTCTGAATTTCATAAAGTACCTAAAGATTTTTTTTAGAGCTTTTCCAAGTCCATATCTTGGAATATTGTAAAAGGAGTCACATTTACCTGCGACCAATTATATTCTCGTGGCCCTAGAAACGATTTTATATTGGTAACTACTCTATTCAATGTAAGAATGATGAAATTAACGTGCATTATAATAATAATAATAATAATTCTTTATTAGACAGGCAAGACACCCATAAAATGTACAGCAAAGTAAAAGCAAAATACAGTAAAACATATGATTAAACCCTACTTACTACTAAATAAAACACACACATGTACCACACTATACTTGGCCGTTCTCAGACCTGTGCAGTTTGCGCCAGTAGTTATTAAATTCGTCACTGTGATCCTGGGCCACTAGTGACAAGATTTCATTTTTGGTGGCTAAGAGTCTCGCCCTGAAGGCCGCAGACCTGGTTCTTCTCTCGCATCGGTGAACATGCCCTTCGCACTGCAGAAACGTGGCAATTTCAGCAAAATACGAAAGGCATTATTGTACTGCACTCTTAGCGCGTTGAACGAGTGCCTGGTGTACCTATTCCAAAGCTGGCATGTATAAAAACATTGGCAAAAGGCTTTGAACAGGGTCACCTTTACCTCTCCCGGACAACGCGCAAAGCGCCGAGCCAACATATTCGCACAGCGAGAGCCCTGCGTTCCCTCTCCATATCGGCATCATCCTTCAAGTATTCGCTAAGGATATGTCCCAGGTACTTAAAGCTCTTTACAACCCGAATCGGCGCGCCGCTCATACACACCGTAGGAATCACCTCCGGACCACTTCCAGACCTGAAAACGAGCATCTCGGTCTTAAGCACGTTATATTTCAAGCCGTGGCTGCTAGCCTATCGCTCACAGATGTTAATCAGTTTAACAATACCACGTATCGAAGGGCTGAGAAGCACCATATCGTCTGCGTAGCTCAGATTGTTAACACATACGTTACCAATATGGCAACCGACGTTGGAGCCTCTGAGCTCCTCGATAAGGTCATTGACATTATAAGTTAAAGAGGTCCGGAGATGTCAAACCCCCTTGGCGTACTCCACAGCCTAGCCTGTAGTCGTTAGACTGTGAGTCACCCCATTTTACATTATTTGTTTGGTTCTCATACCAGAACCTCAACAAATTTACAATCCCGGGAGGTGTGCCAGTCCTTAGGAGTTTATATTATAGAGAAGAATATAATATAGAAGAATATATATGGAATTATAGTGTACTGATTTGAATATTTCGAATTTGCAATGCATTGTACAATAATGAATTTCTTGGTGACATGAGAGGTCAAACAGAATGAGAATTTGACAAGCTGGCAAAGCAATATTTTGTAGTTTATTTACCTAACAGTAATTTCATACTAAAGCATTGAGAGCTCTAAGATAAATCAGCATTACGAAAACAAAAAACGCCTAAATTTTATCAATTCAAACATTTTGCCAAACGCACCGGTCCAAAAGCAAACAGTAATGACAATGGATGATGGGTGGTTCCCGCAACAGCTGTGGTGTCGTATTCACGTTTTTCTACGTTTCAGCGTGTTTCTCTTTATCTTTACGAGAACTTACAAACGAAAATTAACAATATTTTTAATCTGAATACGTTTATACTTAAACCTGGATCTAACCAAACTGGAATAAATACATAATCTAAGACTAAGACTAATCTTGGAATACACCTGTTTAGTCTAATTGTGAAATGGGCGACCGGTTAGCCTAGTCACTAAGCCCTAGTGGGTAGGGACAGGGACGCTGCCTACGAAGCTGAAGGTCCTGGTTTCGAATCCCAAGGGCGAATATTTGTGTGATGAGCATGAATATATTGTTTCTGATTTAAGTGTTTATATATATTAAATACATCGTCGTCGTCTAGTACCTTAACGCAAGCCTTATTGAGCTTTCTAAGGGGATAGTTCGATTTGTGTATGATTGTCCCCTAGTGTTTATTTATTTATTCTGTAATATATTGACACTACAGCTATGGGTAAAATGTAATTTGAAAGTAATTGGTACAGTTAAAGTTAAAAATACCATAGATATTTGCCATATTATAAACGAATACGTCGACCAAATATAAATAGTTGTAAGTACAGAAATCACAAAATCTTTACGTCATTAATTTCCACTTGATCTATGATATCATTTAGTTATTGACATGCTTGCCGGCTTTGTTATGACATGCTTGCCGGTAGGCAACTAAACCCGACAATAAAAAAAAATTGAAAAAGGAATTTAATTGGTTTGCATTGAATGACGGTAAGTATTTTTTTAATCCGCCATGATGTTACATGTTTTTATTAAGAATGCTCATAACTTCGGCGTATGGTAGAAATGTATTGCGAAGGTAAGTTTATTGATAAAGTAAACTATGTTGAATAGTAAATATTTAATGCGCCACTGTAATTCTTAGTTAATTTAATATAAATTTAATTAATATTGTTGATTTTCTTTAATTCTGCAATATACGGCATTTATCCAGTTATTAAGCTATATAATCGCATCTTATATGGCAAGTTTACCGGTCCAAGCGCCATTATAAATTTGTCGGACATCGCTGAATAAGATACTCATATATAACATGATCTATAATTCGCGCTTATATGACAGCATGTAACATTTACAGCTATTGTGCTGTTTAAGTTACATGATGTCATGTAATAGCAAGCTACATTGCTTTTACTCGACTGCACTTGACATGTCGTAAGTCAGATATATAAGTGACTGTTACTCGACTAAATAGTCATATAAGCCTCGTATAAAAGTGACTTATTCGGCATTTCTTATATGACTTATTAGTCATATAAGCAAGCCGAGTAAAAGTTTACTCAGCACCATAGTATGACTGATATGCTGAGTAACTAAAAAGGTGCATAAGCTGGCTTTATACGACAGGTGCTGTATAATTCACGTATACATGACTTTTATATGATTTATTAGCTGAATAAGCTCAATCTTATATGACTACTTTGCTAGTTTTGCAAGCAGTATTAGGCCACACTGTCCGCTTCACCCGTATGCTTATTTGCGAGCATCATAGGCAGGTCGAAAAACGGATAAACAAATGCATGCTAGAATAAAACAAGTTAACTCAGTCCCGTCAAAGCTCGTGACGTCATTGTACTTGACCTACCGTCATCAATATCTTAAAAATGGCAGACTGTCAGTGTGTTGCCACTGTGTGACAGTAAATTACTGTAGTAATTAAGTAGTACGTAATAGGGTATATTCATGCATTTTTTTATTTTTTTTAAAACTATTCTATAAGTAATTATATAACCGGAAAAAATATAACACTTCCACAATATTATTGAGTGAGCTAAAAAATAATAGTTAAAACTACTATCATTTTCGGACGATTAAAACGCCGCCATTTTGGCGCGCTCATTTTGTGACGTCACCGTGCACTTAGAATAAATAAACAACGAAGTGTTTGATTCACAGTTTTAGTAAAAGTGAGTTATTAAAGCTTGTAAGATCAACTTATTGTAACGGAAGAGCACACAAAAGCTTATTATAAATGTTGTATTGCCCCTTTTTATGAAAATAACACTAAAACTGCACCTGACATGATATATTTTCATATGCCCAAAGAAGCAAAATATAAGGAAAAAGGGGTTTAAGTCTATGAGGAGATATAATGTATCGTGTTTGAGTAGTTTATATTGTTATGAAAATCATTTTGAAGTGATTATTAAATATGTTTGTACCTAAAATCTTTTTTATTAGGACTGCCGAACAATATAAACAATAACCTAACCTAAAATGTATATACTTATTTATAAAACTATTCTGATTCCCATTTTTTTAGTTATTAATGTTACAAAATATTATGATTTTTGTTGATCAACAGCTGACTACGAGTGTTGATTTTGATTACGAAACGTTTTAGCTAAGTTTCTATGTTTGCACTGTTGATCGAAGTTGAAAGAATTTAATCCTTTCTATTGAGTGTCCTACACAAATTTGCTTTATTTATAAGCCATGATGAAAACAACATAATTTGTTATGTTTATAAAGATGTTCTCACCATGTAACATTCCTAATACCAACCTATCTTTGATTAGGTATATAATGAACATATGTACTAGTTTTTTATTCCACTTATTTAGGAAAGACACCTACGAGGTACGTACTTAGTCATCATGAACACATCAATTTCAGGCAGATTATCCGACTTTGCCGTGACAAAACCGCTTCCAGTCATTGTGGCGAATCTTTTTTCACAAAGAGTCACTGCTTTCAGTTAATAATTCCCAAAAAACACTGATTGTTTATCATAAACAGCGGCACAATGCGAATAACTATAAATAATCATACAAACGACCTGTTAACAGTAGACACCGAGTGCACGGTGACGTCACGATTCGCTCGGCCAATAGCGTTGCGTTTTGAAAATTTGCGAGGGAATTTGAAAAATACTACTTTTAAATAATTAAGTTTGTTAATAGAAACATGATCATTTGTAAAAATAATCATGTGAGTATATTTATTAAGCAATAAAGATTACTCATGATTTTTTTTTGGCCATTTCTGAATCATTCCCTATTGAGGTAGTACAACTTCTACCTTAAGTACGTGCTTGGAATCAATATTTATGTTGAACGACTTGCATGAACAGTTGTCTTTTCACCCCAAATAAATAGTTAAAACGCTAAATTTTCTTTTAATATGAATCATGCATTAACAATATTCCTTCTTTGTATGGAAAATGTCAGTCAATGGCAACATTTGTGTGCCAACTTTGCATAATGGCCACATTTGTGTGTCGTAGCAAGATACATCGTCAGGAATGACTTACCTTGGACAAATGGTTCTCGCAATTTTGGCTTAGGAAACTAACAAATGAATTAAAGTTTTTATAAGGTGATAACGTACCTGCATTTATTTATTTATTTATTTAATATTTATTGCACAAAAGAACAACTTATCGTACAAAAGGCGGACTTAATGCCGTAAGCATTCTCTACCAGTCAACCATACATTCTCCTTGATAGTTTCAGCTTTCAATGCTAGCTTTTAATACTCGATCGTCTCCCATTGTAGCGGTTGGAGACTATCAACAACTAGCACGAGGTTTCAAACAAAGGCGAGTTTTATTAATTTTGAGGGCCGCCGAGCGTGCAATGTGTAAAAAAGTCCGCTTTCCAGGATCAGGGCACAGCTTACGTTGGAGCGAACCAGTCTTTCTGTTTAAATATTTGTTTCTAATAACTAGTCTAGGGCAAGTCTGGTTGACCTTTGTTAAAAAGAATTCTGATTAGCAGAAAGATTAATGTCGTAGAACTTTGATTTTGTTGTAAACTCCCCTGCGCCGGGATTAGGGAGACAACAGACAGACATCATGGCAACAAGCTATATGGCGCCAGCGTTTTGAAATCGACTCCTGAAAAAGAACAGATATCTCTGAAACCAGTGTTAAAATCAGTGTGTCAAACTCGGTTTACCATTGAATTGCCGACAAACATTTAATCGAATATTATTTCAAAGACAACGTTTCAAGTATTTTCATTCCATCGACAAGTCATTGTGTCGAGGACTCGATACTAAATAATTTTGGTAGTTGACTTATT
The DNA here is from genome assembly GCA_947049275.1 of Epinotia bilunana. NCBI lineage: Eukaryota > Metazoa > Arthropoda > Insecta > Lepidoptera > Tortricidae > Epinotia > Epinotia bilunana. The sequence goes on from OX346257.1 coordinate 26,480,445, forward strand.
TCAATAAAATTCATGTCGTGGCTTTTCATTTCGGGTTTTTTTAATTGCGCATAAAATTATTTCGGATCTATAACTGAAAAGATTCGGACAGTTACTTTTACATTTTACAATTTTAGGTAGAACTCTTAAGTAAGTAATAATAAATTACGTACTAAATAAATCCCGGAGATGGCGTCCTGCATACAAACTGATAAACATGAACGTGAACATAGGCACCACACCCAGCCAGGAAGCAAGCCTGACCCGGACTAGCCGGATATACCCGGGGGCGCAAGTTGGGGCGGAGGGACACGCTCTGGGATGGAAAGGGAAGACCGACCAGCCGCAACCAGTCGGCCACAATCAACCGGCTATGCAGCCTTAAGCCAATATTGGAAAAGAGGAGGGGAAGGCTACTTCGTCGGGGGATGAGCGTTGGTGAAATCATTTCGCACGTCGCTTTATATTAAAGTCTTCTTGTGATGAAGGTGTTCTCGGCGATCGGTTCTACATTCAGGCGATCATTCTACCTGTTCCTCTTATTCGCAGTTCAGTTTCTTCCATTGCATCGATTTCTCGTGCAGTGTTGTTAAAAGTATCTTTGGTTGTTTGCTTCCGTGGTTGTATTGTCATGTTGTCATGAGGTTATAATATGACTCGCAACAACGACACCTTGTATTTTCCAGTACCTATCCATGTGCGGACTTGCAGCTTGACAAGAGTATACGTGATATAGACACTATTACTTTAAATTTTGTCACTACACACTAAACATTGTCTTCACTGATACCACTGTTTTTTAACTGTAGACACAGACACAACATTAATTATTTACATAAACTTAACCAAGATATTAACACTGCTCACTGCACGACAAAACAGTGTAACAAACACTGTCACTGGGAGAGTTGACCGGCAGCCAGTATTTAATTTGCCTGTTTTCGTGGTTAGGCGATAGGCGACCTTCCTCGGGAGAAGACTTCGTCATTTTTTCGTAAGGTTCTATAGTTTTCTGAGGCTTGCATAACAATTCAACGCTTTTTTCTCCTCGCGTATGCTCTAGGTATTTATGCATCCAGTTTAATTGGAGTTTGGTTTCCTTTTCGTTCTGGTGTTTTATTTATTACAAGTTTATGAACCTAGCATTATTATCCTCTATGTTTTTAATATCGCTGGCCTATTCAAGTCCATCTGGCGCGGCGTGGGTGCATAAGGTCCTAAAATCTGGACATTTCAAGAAAGTGCATTCACGCGTAGTAGATAGAAGCGGATCTTTTTTGCGTTCCTTTGTTAGGGTTAGACAGATGTATCGATTCATTGCTCGTCCCCGGCGTTGTTTCTTTTAGAAATCGGACGTTGATTATTACATCATGGGCTAAGTTTCCTTAGTTTTAATATATTTAGGTTCACGGGGAGTGAGCGCTAACACGCTTGAACCCTGTTTAAGTCTCGTCTAACCCCTATCCACTACTCTTTGCGTTAGGAGGGACGCCAAGCGTATTACTTGTGTAACTGATCTAGATTTCATTCATCAATGAATCTATTCCGTAGGCCTCACGATTTTAATACTATTACTTATAAGTACCAAATACTACTTACATACATATATTATGATTTATGATATACTACCTATACTTATGACAATGCCGAAGCGTCGTCATGCCTAGACACGGGCTTATTACGGGGTTCATTAAAGTGTATAAGATAAATTGAGTGTTTGGTAATTGATATATTGTAATCTAACGTAAAATCTTTGTATGTCACACAATTATAATTTGAATAATGTTTAAATGTGCAGTAGTACATATAAAATGGTATTAAAGTAATTCGTCGAAGAAATGAATTGCAATGTTTTGTAGTTGTGTTAATTAAGATAATTTTAACAAATCAGCGATTTAGTAATATATAATTCCCTCCTACCCAGGTTGTGTCCAGTTTGCGATCCCTGCTAGAAGGTACCATCAGTATATGTATATTTCTCAAACAACAGCCCTAGACGAATTCTACGAGACTTAGTTCTGTAAGGTGACAGTTTCCATGGGTTAAATTCATGTTAAATGGTCTAAAAGTCCCATTTTTTATGAACTCTCTGTGCCATCCTTTTCCCTCCCGCTTCGTATTTGCGCGCCCCAGCCCCAGCAAACATCATTTGCCGATGCCGATGGAAGCTTTACTTGAATGCCCTATTATTTACTCCAGGAAGTATTTGAGCTCTGCAACCCACTTGCAATTATTGAAATTTGCAGTATTGGAAAACTGTAGCCTGTAATTCTGCCGTGCATAAAGTTATTAGAATTACGTTGAAAAATTGTATAGGCCTAGTTTAGCCTGGAATTGCGTGAGCCGAGAAGGAAAGTAAATGGTGCTTATGTAATTATTTTATTTCTTATTATAATAAATAACACCTACTTCTAAACTGTCAATACGGGAAGCGGCGGAAAAAATTACTCATCTTTAGGGAAGGACTTCTGACGAACTAAAATTCAAAGTGTAATTTAAAGCTGAGGAAGAGCTGACGAGTTCAAAACATGTCTCCCACCTGATAAACTTTACTCGTTGGAACCGTTGTTATTATATCAACTCAATTATAAAATCTAAATCTAAATCTAAGATCTAAATCTTGTACTATTTATAGCGACTTTCAGGGCTATTATATTGTAGATTTCGTCTGGCGTGAATCGAGTAAGCAGAAGTGAGCCGTTGTTAGGCGGTCGCGCGCGGCCCGGACTAAAGGCCTCCACCCACCGAACGCGTGTCGTGCACGGCGCGTGTGCTGCGCGGGCCCGCGCAAGTTGTAAAGCATTGAAACTACACTTCAAACACACATCGAACGCGGTCCGAACGCGGGCCCGCGCGGGCCCGCGGCGCTAAAGTTACAACTCGGCAGCGCGGCCGCGTGTCGTGCGCGTCGCGTGTCAAGTGCGCTGAGCTTGCTGAGTGTGATAGACATAGTGAGATACATATTAAATGTGTTGGTAGTGAGAGAGATATGCCGCGCTACACACGCGTCACTGACGCGGCGGGTCCGCGCGTGCCCGCGCAGCTGCCGCGCTGCTGAGTGTGATAGAGATAGTGAGATACATAATCAAATATGTTGGTAGTGAGAGAGACATGACGCGGCGGATCCGCGCGGGCCCGTGCCCGACACGCGCCGCGCACGACACGCGTTCGGTGGGTGGAGGCCTTAAGGTGGCGAGCGCACAGGCTACTTGGGCGCGCGGGGCCCCGCAAAGTACTGTACAACTGACTGTTTTTTACAACTAAAACTGGACCCGTTGGCTTTTTTAATCAGATCTGTAAACTCCGTGGAGCTTTTGGATTTTTTACCGGACTCTGTGTTTACTATTTGCCACACGTAGCTAGTCCTCGTACCTTTCATTATATTTAGTCCTTATCTCATTTACGCGCCTGACCAAATCTGTGTCTGACGGGAATTTATTTTGGAGTTATATTAAGTCGAACATTATATATGTAAATGAAGTCTGTTTTACTTCATTCATGATTGCAGCATCGTTGCGCATGCTCATAAAGAATACAGTAGCTTCGGAGTGGTCTCTGTGGAAAAAGAACTTTTGTGAGACTTATGCGGATAAGGGTTGGTCACCGATTAGGTATGCAATGTTGTACAAGTATAGACAGGGCTAATTATTAGATTATGCTTTGAAGAAAGAAAGACTGCTATTAGAGATTAATAAAAACATGGATAAACAAACTTTGATAGATTTGATCGCTACAGGGTTGCCAAATTATGTGACTGATAAAATTGAAAGGGATACTTTACAAGTAACTGAGGAGTTATTTAGTAACATTAGGGGCTTAGAATATTTAGTGGAGAGAAAGACATGGGAAAAAAGGACTGTAGGTTTTGAAAATAAAATAAAAGAGAAAAATGTTAAGGAGCAGCCGTGTCGAATTTGTGAAAAGGAGAATAAAGGGAAACGGTATCACCCCGAGTCCCTATGCTGGTTTAAAAATAAAAATAGTGATAGACTCAAACGGGATCAAATAAGGAGTGTTAATAATTCAGAGTTAGAGACAGAGTTAAATGAAATGGACCAAAAAAACTAGTAATTCCGCCATTGATCAAGATTCAATTATTAATTAATGATACCTTGCAAGTGTTAGGAGTTTATGATTCAGGATCTTACGTATCTTTGATAAATTCGAAATTATTGTCTTTGAAAAATAACTCTAGCAATAACGGAATAAAAAGTGCGGGTCTGAAAACGATTAATGGCGTAAAAAAATCCATTGGGATAGTAACCTTAAAATTAAAAATATTGGAGATGGAAAAAGATGTTCATGTGTTTGTAATAGATGAAGAAAATTTTGATTGTGATTTTCTAATTGGATTAGACTGCATAGAAAAAATTCACTTAATTCAAAATGAAAAATTGGAAATTTCACAAAACATTCCCATCCAAACATTACAGGTCCAAGAACAAGTGTCTGATCTGAAAAATGCTAATTTAATTCCTGGCTTCACAGGTAGCAAAATGAAAAAAAACAATAGATATGAAAATGAGGATGAGGGTATTTTGGGAAAAACACTACAGAATTGTGAAATAAATTTTAATGAACACTTGGCAGTCGAAAATTTTAATATATGTGTAAATCACCTGGACCTACATCAACAGTCAAAAATAGATGAACTAATTTGCAAGTATACATCACTTTTTGCAAGGGACAAGTATGATGTAGGTATTGTAAAGGACTATGAGGCTCATATTGCTTTGATAGTTGATAAATATTGCAGTAAAAAACCATATAGGTGCACTATTGAGGATAGAAAGGAAATAGAACAACAAATATCCATGTTATTAAAGAAAAACTTAATTGAAGATTCTTATAGTTCTTTCGCAGCTCCGGTAACATTGGCCTATAAGAAAGAGGAAGGAAAAAAAACAAGGTTATGCGTAGATTTTCGTGATTTAAATAAAATTGTAGTCCCTCAATCACAACCATTCCCGTTGATTGAGGATTTAATGATCAAAACAAGAAATTGTAAGTTTTTTCAACACTGGATATAAACTCGGCATTCTGGTCAATCCCACTAAAAATTTAAGACAGGAAAAAGGTAGCGTTTGTCACTCAGGAGGGCCACTTTCAGTGGACATGTTTACCGTTTGGTTTAAAAACCTCGCCGGCAATTTTTCAGAGGATATTAAGCAGTATTATCAGGAAACATGGACTGACAGACTTTACGGTGAATTATATTGACGACATTTTAGTATTTTCTGAAACTTTCATAGACCATATGAAACATTTATCGTTATTATTGGAAGCGATCTTAGAGGAGGGATTTCGACTAAAGTTCTCGACATGTAGCTTTGCTCAGGACTCTGTAAAGTATTTGGGCCACATCATAGGAAATAACACAATTACTCCATTAAAAGACAACTTGATTGCTATAAAAGAATTCCCTGTACCAAAAACACAGAAAAATGTCCGCCAGTTCTTAGGTAAAATTAATTTCTATGGAAAATATATTCCGAATAGTTCAATAATATTAGATCCTTTACATAACTTATTAAGGAAAGGACAAAGATTTGATTGGTCAGACAAATGCCAGGAATCATTTGAGTCAACAAAAAAACTACTGTGTATAAAAACTATATTGGCAATATTTGATCCTAACCTACCGATACACATTTATACAGACGCAAGTATTCAAGGGTTAGGCGCGATCTTGAAACAACCTCAAAATAATGGCGAAGAGAAACCTAGTGCTTACTTTTCAAGGAAGTTAAACGATGCTCAAAAAAAGAAAAAGGCCATATATCTCGAATGTTTGGCCATCAAAGAAGCCGTTAAGTACTGGCAATATTGGCTCCTAAGTAAAAGATTTACGGTTTTCTCTGATCACAAACCGTTAGAAAAAATGAATATAAAGGCTAGAACGGATGAGGAATTAGGAGACCTGACATATTATTTATCTCAATTTAATTTTGAAGTCATTTATTTACCAGGAAACTACAACATGGAGGCAGATTCTTTAAGTAGAAATCCGGTATTAGACCCGTGTGATAGTCAATCAGAATCTAAAATGTGTTAACTTAATGAAACTCAAAGATATTCAAAATGACCAGGACAATAACGAAGACATAAATCAACATAGGTATAAACTACAGCTAAAAGATACACTTTACTACAAAACAAAAGGTAAAAAAGAAACAATTATAATATCGGAGGAATTTAGTAAAAAACTTATAAAAAGTACACACGATTATTACTGTCATTTAGGATCACAACAAATAGAAAGCAAAATCAAACCGTTTTATACCGCGAAAAATTTAACAAGTAACATTAAAAAGATCTGTGGCAACTGTGAAATCTGCATTAAAAATAAATCAAGGGGAAAATATAAGTTTGGGTTAATGTCTCACTTAGGTCCTGCAACTTACCCATTCGAGATAATGTCTATAGACAGCATTGGAGGTTTTGGGGGTTCACGTTCTACTAAAACGTATCTACATTTATTCGTGGATCACTTTACTAGGTATGCTTATATTAAGACCTCTAAAACTCAAAATTCTGGTGATTTTATAAAGCTTGTAAAAAATGTGACGCAGGGAAATAGAATTGGTATGATTTTGTCGGATCAGTATCCGGGTATAAATTCGAAGGACTTTAAAAACTTTCTAGATAATGAGAATATACCAATTATATTCACTGCAGTCAACGCTCCATTTTCTAATGGTCTGAATGAGAGGTTAAATCAAACATTGGTTAACAAAATAAGGTGTAAAATAAATGAGAGGAAAGATAAATTGGCTTGGACTACCATTGCTCACGAGTGCATTCAAAGGTATAATGAAACAGAACACACGGTGACAGGGTTTTCTCCAAAATATTTACTAGAAGGAAAATCATTTGAGATCTTACCAAATGAATTAAAACAGAAAAGAACTTATAGTGAATTAATACATGATCGCAAAATTGCATTACAAAACTCTATAAAGTCACACAATAGTAATAAAAAACGTTTCGATAGAAACAGAAAAGAGTGTGAGATTAAAATAGGAGATTTAGTGTACGTGGAAAACGGAAATCGTCTAAACAGGAAAAAATTACACGAGTTAAATATTGGTCCATATAAAGTATTAGAGAAAATCTCAAACTCGATTTATAGGATAGACACAGGCCATAAGAAATCTGAATCCAACCTGTTTCACATCACGAACCCTGTCCCTTTACTGGAACTTATGTAAGTTGTAAATTAAGTATTAAATTTTACACACAGATCGGGAGGGGAAGATGTAAATGACGGCTGTTTTACTTCATTCATGATTGCAGTATCGTTGCGCATAAACCTCTATGTGGTTTGGAATTATCTGTGGCAAGTCTATGACAAGTGACAGTTGACAGGTCAAAGGTTTTACCGCTATGCAAAAGTGCAAGTAATCTAAGGAGCGTATAAATTGTTAATAGTTAATTAAGATAGTATAAGAAGAATAAGTGAAATAATAGCTTTAATGTTGTTTCTCTTTTCAGGTAAGCTATTTTTGTAATTTTATTCCATAAGAAATCAATTGTGCTAAAACTAAGCATTAGTGAATAATAAAAAACCGTTCTCTTTTCAGAGCAACTCAGTACAGTTTTATTTCACCACTTCGACATCCTACCATAAGTGTATAAACACACATTATATATATTTCAGGTTTATTAACTACTAGCTTCCGCCCGCGATTTCGTCTGCGTGGACTCGGAATAAAAACTATCCTATATTTTAATCCAGGGTATAAACTATCTTCGTGCAAAACTTTATTCAAATCGGTTCAGCCGTTTAAGCGTGATTGAGTAACAAATATTCAAACATCCAAACATCTAAACTTTCGCATTTATAATATTAGTAGGATGTCATGTCGACGCGATATGTTTTTATTTTTATACGGAAACCAGGATTCAATTTTCCTTTAAAAACTTTTACCCAGTCTACCTACACTGCCTATTGCATTCACGAACGCGCATCGCGAAGCACGCGTATTGTCCCGCACGCGCTAAAACAAGGACGCGGCAGCCGTGTTGGATTCGCACGCTACGCTGGCGGCTGGCGGTGGCGCGGATACCGTGTTCGTCACTACGGTCTACGGCCGAGGTTGTGTTGTTTGTTGTTGTTTATGGAGCTATTGGCATGCTGGTACTCGTACACAGGCGATCAAGACAGGTGGAGGTCGAATGGGTCACTCTAGTAGGGAATGCTATTTCATTCGTGAAATTGTAACATGACAAGAGATCTTGCAACGATTTTCGTTCCGAACTACTACTGGTGAGCCAGTCAATGTTGGCGTATCCTACGATAATACAATTTATACATCATTCGTTAATTTAAGTGAGCAACCGTTCTAAAACATAAAATACATATAACAACTATATTTGTCAGTTTGTAGTCTAACAATTCTATAGCGGATATTTCGCAAAACAGTTGTTTACCAACATATTTACATTGTTAGACTAGCTATGATAATAGTGGGAATAATTAGGTAGGTACATATTGTAGACTACAACAAGAGCTGTTCACATGTCTACTTATACTACTAACAATGGGGTATATTGGATCTGATGCAGCCTCAATGGAAAGCAGACCGTCTAGCTTAGTTCTCTGCAGTCACAGATGTAAAGTGGGGAACAATAGATGTGTCTTAAATAAAATACTATGTTGAAAGCTACAGAAGACAACAACTAACATATTTTCTATTGCATCTCTCACGTGAAATATGAAATTGGCTGTTCGTAGATGAGCATGTGAATACCTCCTCGTAATATGTAAGCATGCTTGTTTGTCAGCAAGTTTGTTCTCCAACATTTGCTACACATGTTTTGCCACTTCCCGGTATCCGATCGAAATAAAATTTGGTAGTTATACTGGCAAAAGTACAATTGCAAACGAAGAAGTAGTAGAAGTTGTAAAACTCTTTATTGTACACGATACTACCTATAAGTAATATTTACACAAGGAAAGGGCAAGTACAAAGGCGAAATATGTATTCCCTTTAAGGAACAGCTATGGATAAAAGCTGCAAAGTCTGTTTTTTTTTTGACACAAACTTATTATATCCGTACGGAATCGACATTTAAGAGCAAGTAAAAACAACTTTTAGCTAAATTATGAAGATGTTAGTTGTTTCTTCTAAGTAACCTATCCAATATCGCTGCCTCCGTTACCAACAGTTTACTCATACTCAAGTCTCAGTGAGCTGTAGAACTCGAGAGCCAGTCTTTTTTTTTAATAATAATTTTAATATCTAAAAACTGAATCGATAAAAGAACTATATAAATATTGAACCTAATGCTAATACGAGGATATTTATGAAGATCCCTTTTTGGACTTGGGCAGAAAAAACCGTATGTCCGGCTGTTCCCCTGTACATTTTGCATTTTTGAAATTTTATGAGCAGGTTTCTATAATCGAATTTAAAATTTTGTCAATGTATAATTTAAAAAATGCCACTACGGGCGACATATTTCGAACTCTTCGGTGGTTACTGCCCCCACCCGTTCAGAGCGCCGCGCGGCCCGTGACGCACGCGCTGACAGGGCAGCGGGAGGGGGGCAGTCTTGCGCTGGAGTTGTTGTGTGAGGCTGTGGCAGGAGATCATCTCCTCCGAAAGACGCACACTGAACTTACTTGGGATTGACACAACACCCACTTGAAGACAACGAGCACTGCACGGTAGTCCATGTCGCACACGGAGAAACCAGCCTGCACGTAGTATCAGCATACTTCCAGTCTCCAATTACTGTCAACTCCTACGAGAGTAGATTTGCCTGAAAGCGATTGAAGAACCGATTCTACGTGTGCTATGTGGCGACCGATATCGTGAATAGTCACGATAATAATGCTCACTCGCCTACTTATATGTGGCACTGCGATAGGAGACAGTATACCGGACGTGGACCGGATTCGGAGTATAGAAGAAACCAAACGTCGATTTGACAATTTCTACCAGAGGAATAAACGTGTGCGACTGGAACACACGAAGGCGCCAGCCTCAGCGATCACCAGCTAATCACCTTCAAAACAGTTTCGGGAGGTTAGACTCGTGAGCCAGTGAGTCCTCAGGACTTCTGCTGCCGCCGCGCCGTTCTGGGCGCGTGGAGTCAATTGGGCTAACTTTTGTTCCACACTTCACTTTCGAATGGACAGGATTCACCCAAGTCTCCCGCCACCAGGTACTGCGATCGATATTCGGAGATCTTGTTGCGCACTGCCCAGGAGATTTTGGGGCGTTGCGGCAAAGGTAGCGATGGCAGGCATGAATGGTGGACCCCGGAGTTGGATGCTTTTCGACCTATGGTCAACCGAGCTCTGTATCTAGATGACCAGTCGCAGAGGGATACCATCTACCACCAGTCTGTCCGTGTAGCAGCTGCCTTCGTGCCATCCGGCCGCGACATGGCAGCTCCCGAAAAGGAGACGGTCGAGCGCATCGTGCGCTCCCTGCGCCTAACAGGGCTCCAGGAATTGATGGTATCACGGCAGCGATAGTCAAGTGGGCGTGGAAGGCCACGTCAGACGAGATGTGGCTCTTGCTGAGGAAGTGCAACGCCGAGAGAGTATTTCCCGATCTCTGGAAATTAGGCCGACTCGTCGTCCTGTCCTACCAAAGGGCAACGGTAAGCCCCTTAGCGACCCGAAGGTGTACAGACCAATCACGTTATTTACCATTTTGGGTAAACGATTGGAACGTATAATAGTCTCCTGTGCTCCCTGCTTGTATCGTAATATATCAGAAGCCCAATATGGGTTCACTCGGGGTCGTTTGACAGTGTCGGCGCTGTGCCGAGTTAACGACATTACAGATACCAGTCCAGCTCCGTACGTACAGCTGATCTTTATTGACATCTCTGGTGCATTCGACAACGCGTGGTGGTCAATGATCCTCCTGAAGGTAACGCAAGGTGGGGCCCCGCCGAACCTTTACCATATCTCGGTCAGCTACTTTAGCAACCGTAGAATCAGTTTCTTTGTGGGCAGTCGGACCTGCTCCAAGACAAGCACCATGGGATGTGCACAAGTGTTGGGCCCGACGCTATGGAATGTCCTTCTGAACGATCTCCTGCTGCTTCCGCGACCCGGGGAGTGCATTTTTTATTAATTTACTTATATCACCTGGAGGATTGCCTGTGCTCGGCTAAAGCTCAAAAGGAGCAATCACCAGGGATATGTGAAAACACAAATGTGTTAAAAACAAATGGAATCGAAGCACCAGTCATGGGAAGCTTTGGAGTTCAAATAAAACAAGTTAGTATATTTTATGGTACACTTTATTTCCTATATACCTATCTCGTATTTTCCAGTTCTCTTCTACAAAACTATGAAGGTATGTATTTCTATGAATCTGGGTAATTCCTAAGTTTATTTGCTCAGCTTAAAGCTTGGGTCGTATACGGATTCTATTTCACGAATTACCCAGTTTATATTTCCTATCTAAGTGTGTTAGTACCTAAGTTATAGTACCAGAAAGTAGCTTTCAAAAGAAATTAAATTGGAACAGTCTTTAATATTATTTAATCTATCTTTCCAGGGAACTGCTAAATGGCAGAGACACTCCTACTATGAAAACAAACGTTCACCGACCTTCAGCTCGAGGAAGTTGTAGATTACCGGGCGCGCACTGGAGAGAGACCGTGCTGCGACTCAAGGTGAAGAGGAAGTTCGACGAGATACCATGCCCTCTCCAAACAAAGAACAAATAACCTGATCTTTAACTTGATCTTCACTGGATCTTACTTGATCTTACTTGATCTTACTTAATCTTCCTTAATCTTACTTAATCTTCCCGTCTCACTGAAAATGATTATATTGAATTCATTAGTCACCTGTACTACAAGCTGACATGAAATCCTACCCAAAGGTGCAAATTTATCTTACCAATAGTGAACTATAACTTTCTTATAGTTCTTCATTTTGTGAAATCTCCCACCTTGCTGAAATCCTCTGAAAAGACCATGAGACCAGATTAACCATCTAATTCCTCGTGTTTCGCGCCACGCGGAATTACACTTAATTCTTCAGAATTAATACTTACGGTTTTACTCCCTTTCAGGACACCAGTACGGAATCAGCTCCCAAATGAAGACCTCCCATGGGTCAGAAATAAAAACCTCCTTTACAAGGCTGCTACTGTGTCGGCCGCAAAATCAAAATGGACCCTCCCTGCATCTTGAAAAGCCACCTGGCCTCAGACCTTATCTCTATTATTGCAGTGAAATAAATTCTACATCCCTGAATACTGTAATTTAATTTTTATCTCAACTAAATGAAACTTGCTAATGTTAAATTGTATGAAACTAAATGTGATATTGCCTAATTCTTTGTAATTATCCTCTAGTTTAGAATTAAGCATTATATCCAAAATTGCATTCTTAAGTTTACTAACAAAACCTATATATTTAATTAAATGTTGCATTACTAAACAAGTAGGTTTTATACTATTTTATCCTTAAAACTAAGATTTTTCCCTAAGCTGACAACACAGACCACAGGTTCAATGCAACGCAATTAAAGCTGTTTGAGACTTCCTTTTTGATGCTGTGTTGACTTTTTAAGGCAGTACTCCACCATGCTATTTTTCATTTTTTGCTGTGACGTACGTACAAGTACAAAATATTGATTGCGTATGCCGACGACGTGACGGTGGTGATCGAGGCGTTTTCGCGCGCGGACATCGAACGAAAAGTCAACGTCAAGCTCAAGAAAATGCTTGGATAATATCGCTCACAATATTAATAACCGCGGAAGTAAAATAGTGGAATTATGTTTATAATATTACATTTTCTCATAAAAAGACAATTGGACATGAAACATTGGTATATCCTAAAGCGTACCCATGACCGAGCTAACTTGGATATTAAGGCTGCACATTCGAAATTTTCGTGAAAATGAGTTGTTTTGTAACCGTTTTATACATTATAACGTAACATTTTTGCCGTCGGAAAAAATATATCATAATCTGCAAGATATGCGACGGTTCATAGTTTTCGTAGAAATCCATTTTAACAATAAAAATTTGAGAAAAAGAAATCTAATGTCACCCCTATTTTTTCACTTGTAACCATTTTACTGCTCCATTTTTTATCAGAATAATATGAAATTTTATAACTTTCTTATACAATAATGAACAAGGGCATAATTTTCTTACTTTCTTAATTTTCTTAAAAATTTACCTCGTTTTCTGAAATATTTCGCCAAAGTTCCTACGCCTCCCCGTTTTCGTCCATACGGTCAGTGCGGGACGAGACACGTTGCATGACGGACCTGTGTCAATTTGCGCTGCGCCGAAATTTTTCAGTATTTGTGGAAATTGTGGACTATATATTTGTTGCATAGAGTGGACAATCCGTTTTGTGATTCGTATAGTAGGTAACTAATAAACATTTTGCGTATAGTTTCGTTTTTAGTGACAGATATTTTTTTTGCATAGAGTGGACAATCTATTTCGTGATTTGTAAAGTAGTAGGTACTATCGACAAGACAGCTGACTGACCATCCGTGCACTTTATGTGCATTGTAATAAGGTTCTTGTATAGATACAGGATGGTCAGTTAACTGTGTTGGCGTTTGTACCTAATTAACATTTACGTAGGTATAGTTCAGATTTTGTTTTTTAGTTCAAGATGGGAAATAAGCGCAGGAGGAAAATACGTACTATCAAGAAATTTTACAACAGAAGAGGAACTATAAAATAATAAATGATAATACAATAATGATATAAAAGTAACACCGGTGGTCAAGGCGACAGAGAGAGGAACCTCCTGACAGTCCTGACTATCCGCGCATTATTATTTACTAACTTCTGCCCGCGACTCCGTCCACGTGGAACTCCATTATATCGTAGATGTCGTAGGTATCGATACAACTTCTCACCCCCCATTTCACCTCCTTTGGAAACGATTTCCAGGATAAAAACTATACAAAGCCTTTCCCGGGACTAAACTATCTCTAAACCAAATTTCATATAAATGGGTTCCATCCAAATTTTTACCCTCTATTTCACCCACTCAGGAAATGATATTCGAGATAAAAACCCTATCTCCTTTCCCAGGACTCAAACTATCTTTAAACCAAATTTCATCAGTAGGTATGGGTTCCATCATTCAAATCGATGCACCGGTTTAAGTAGCTCCATAAAAAATCCCCCCCCCCCCCATTTCACCCCCTAGGGGATGATTTCTGGGATAAAAACGATCCTTTGTCCTTTCCCAGGTCTCAAACTATCTCCAAACCAAATTTCATATAAATGGGTTACATCCAAATTTTCACCCCCGAATTTCGCCCCCTTAGGGGATGATTTCTGGGATAAAAACTATGCTTTGTCCTGGGACTCTAATTATCTCTATACCAAATTTCATCCAAATCGGTGCGGCGGTTTAAGTAGCTCCAAATCAATTGTCACCCCCATTTCACCCCCTTAAGATCTCTTAAGGGGGTGAAATGGGGGTGGAAAAGGGTAGTTTTTATACCGTAAATCATCTGATTTACGGTATAAAAACTACCCTATGTCCTTTCCCGGGACCCAAACTATCTCTATACCAAATTTCATCTAAATCGGTTCAGCAGTTTAGGCGTGAAGAGGTAACGGACAGACAGACACACTTTCGCATTTATAATATTAGTATGGAGTATGGATATGGAAGTATGGATAGTATGGATTATATGTATTTCCCGCTCACGGGGCAATGATGTCCCGGACCTTTGGGAGGCATGCGTGGAGCTCTGAGCCAACACGTAGAGGCCCTTTTGACAATTTAATGAAATGTAAGAAGTACACCAAGCGGATGCTGTCTCTGCCCGTGTCATGGGACGCACACAGAAACAGCACCCGCTGGGGTGTAAGAGTCTATTGCTAGTTGATGGAATCAAAATAAAACGGGTTATTGGGTGAAAATGATGGACTAGTAGCTGGGCTATTAGTCCAGCTACTAATAGCCAGGCTAGCACGAGACGGCCGCGACATACTCTCGATTTTTCTCACACTATACCTCTCTTTCCTAATGTTCTAATTAGAGAGAGACCGATAGTGCGAGAAAAATCGAGAGTATGTCGCGGCCGTCTCGTGCTAGCCGTGCTGACGGAACTACACTAATCGTAAGTAAATAGTATTATAATAGTAGGGACATAATTTTTGTACTTAATCAATTATGTAATTTATGTATGACAAATATCACGTTTCAATTAAGCATGACGAATGTCACCCAGCCACGTCCACCCTTGCATTGGTAACGATGCGCGATGACGCGTCTGTAATCTTACCTAACTTAATCTATGTAACGCTTAATAAACGACGGCGGGTTGTGCGACTTGCGCGGGGAGAGGGTCGAGGGTCCGCCCATACGCTCAAAGACTAGCGGGTGTACAAGCCTTAAAAAAATAGTAGAAAAGACATCTTTTCGCGAGGTTTATGAAAGTGGGGATGTAATGAGGCTTATAATAATTTCTTTGAATATATAACATGCTACTATAATATATGTTTCCATTCAAAAAACGCGCTCTTATTAAATCATACTTGACAAACAGACAACAATATACAGAAATTAATTACATAGATGAACACAGGATAGAAAGGAAGGCAAGTTCTGAGTTGAAAGTCATATAATATGGGGTTCCCCAGGTAGTATTATTGGGCCTGTTTTGTTCATATTGTATATCAATGATCTGCCCCCGGTCGTTAACGATCAAATGGTTCTATTTGCTGACGACTCTACCATAATAATTAAAGGTAAAGATGATAAGGACACGTATGAAAATCTTATAAATAAAAGTGTAATAGATTGGATGAATGATAACAATCTGCTTATTAACCTAGATAATACTAAATGCATGCAATTTCATCTACGAAGATCGCCTTCACGTGTCATTGCGTAATATAATGATCAGGTCATAGAGCATGTAGACGAAATTAGGTTTCTAGGAGTTCAAATAGAAATAAACGTTACATAATAAATACCCTTTGCAAAAAAATAAATCGTTATGTATGTCTTAAAAAAACTGTCAGCTACAGTCAGCTATTGCTGCATATTATGCATACGTGTCCTCTAATCTTAGGTATGGTACCACGCATTGGGGCAATGCAGCCGCCTGTGAACTGGCGCCTTTGATTATAGCCCAGAAGAAAACAGTACGAGTGATGTTTAAAGTAAACCAACGAACAAGCTGTAGAGAGAGGTGTGCTGCTGCTAAGAAGCTGGGTCTGCTAACACTAAGCTCCAAATACATTTATGAAGCTTGCGTTTTTGTTAAGCAGTACATGAGTCGCTTCAAAATACAAATGAATAAGTGTTGGCAACTCCAACACAGATAGATCATAGAGTGACCGGAACGCCTAGCATTCTATCCATTCGCTCCTGGCGCATCTAATCATTCATTCCATTTTTTGTCTCTCTGAAACCAGCCATGTAACTAACCGTGTGCTTTTAATAATACAACTCTCATACTGAATACGCCGGCCTTTTAATCACTTCGATTCCAACAAGAAACAGCGCCTACAACCACTGCACCCCTGTTCATATGCTCCTTCGAGAAGAAAAGGAAGAGAAGTACGAAAACGCAATTCACCGGCCTCAGGCTACCCAGTCTGCAACGTGTTCACCGATCAAATTCAACGTGCAACCCATACACGCAAGATCGCAAGAGAAGAAAACGGCGCGAAACTATATAATATAGGTATGCATAGCATATTCGCCGCAATATTTCATTTTAACTAGTGGTAATCCGTCGATTCTACGCTACATTCCTCGTGGACGACCAATATCGAGTTACCCTTAAATACAAGAAGGTTGCGTCGCGAAAACCTATCGTCGCATCCTACTGAAAGTTGTGCAATTTCTACGTCCGGCCTACGCAAAATTTCCTCGTGGTCGACCCAATATCTCACATCACAACATTCATCAAATCAAGCAAGTATCTAGCAAGAAGAGTGCGTCGCGAAAACCTATCGTCGCATCCTACTAAAAGTTGTGCAATTTCTACGTCCGGCTTACGCAAAATTTCCTCGTGGTCGACGCAATATCCCACAACATCCATCAAATCAAGCAAGTACCTAGCAAGAAGTGCGTCGCGAAAACCTATCGTCGCATCCTATTATATGAAGTTGTGCAATATCATCGTCCGACTAACGCAAAATTCATCGTAGTCGTCGCAACAATCAAACCACATTTACTTATACCTATCAAGCAAGAAGAGGGAGCGGGCGACACGAACCCAATCGTCGCATCGTGCAAATCTGAAGAAAAATTGTTAGCATCGTCATCTTCAACTACGCATAATTACATCTCGGACAATCTTAATTATCATCGCTGTCTCGCAAACTCGGCATTCTCATCATATAGAAGAGAGAAGCAAAATAACATCGCTGAAGAAAAGAACGAGACGCAACATTCACTTCAAAATGGCGCTCACGCAAGTATTCCAGCATTAGTTTCGACGATCGTCGCGGGCGCGGAATTCGCGGTTGTCCTTACTCGCCGCCAGGGTGCGGCGCTGACGCAAGTGACACAAGACGGAGCTCGGCCAATCAGCGATCGCAGAACCGAACTTATTCGTTCTTTTCCACTGCCATTCCATTCCTTACAATAACTTTATTCGTTCACTCAGCGACGCATAGACGCCATTTGCATTGCTTACTTTACTTTTCGTTCTCTGTCGTTTTATAACGCAAAATATCAAAAAGTTATTCTGAGGTGTGAAATACATAGTGAATTGTCGTAATTATAGTGATAAGTTATAGTAAGTCGTCATAATGGCGACACCCCCGCAAGAATTGAAACAACTGCGGGCGGCGAGAGGTTACAGCAAGTCGTCGATCACACGGCTGTACAATTTTGTAAATAATAGGGAAGATGTCGAGTTAACCCTTCTAACAACGTTACAATCAAAGCGAACACGAATTGTAGAATTGTTCGCCGAGTACGAAAGCTACAATAAGAAGATTTTAGCCTACGACGACGCCGACTCGGAGGATGTAGCAGACTGTGAGGCTAAATATTATCACATCCTACCCGTCTTAAATGAGGCAATTAAAGATAAATCCTCGGAGGCGGTAGCCTCCTGCCACAACTTTAAGGCCAAATTACCAGCGGTTCAGATCGAAATCTTTTCAGGCAAGTACAGAGACTACACTCCATTCATTAACTTGTTTAGAGCAATTGTACACAATTATAGGTCAATTGACAATGTACAGAAATTGTATTATTTGCGGTCTTTTCTGTCAAAGGAACCTTACGACATTGTGAAAGATCTGCCGTTAACCATGGGCAGTTATGATGAGGCTCTCAAGCTTCTCGATGAGAGGTACAATCATACCAGTAAGATTGTCAATGAGCACATCAATTCCTTGCTTGACATAAATGCTTTGTGTAGGTCTACTCCTGGTCATTTAAGAGAGTTTGTGTCTAGTGTCAAACAATGTTTGTCTGCCTTAAAAAACCTTAGTGTAAACACTGAAAATTGGGACCCAATTATATTAGCCATTTTGTATCGTAAATTGGATAGTTACACGTCGCGGGCCTACCAGCTGGAGCGGAGTGATGCCAATGACCCAACGGTGGCTGATTTTCTGCTATTCATGGAGAAAAGGGCCTTGGCATTGGAGAATGCTGACGCGGCAAGCTCCACAAGGCAGTGGTAAATGTACCTGCGGCACCAGGACCAGGACTCACCTGTACTTACTGTAAGTCTGCACAACATAAAATATTTGAATGCAACAAATTTAAATTAGCATCCTCCGGCGACAGAATAGCCTATTGTATAAATAATAGTCTATGCAATGTCTGTCTGAATGCCCACCGTGGCAAGTGTCGCTTTCATTTCCGGTGCAATATATGTAAAGAAACCCACAATACTTTACTCCACCAGGAACCGACACAAGTTAATACTCAAGCCACACGACCGGTGTCTCTAATTTCCACTTTTAACAGCAATAGGGTGTTATTGCCAACAGTTAAAGTGAAACTTTTATCCAAAACAGGACAAATTGTGCATGTGAAAGCAATACTTGATTCGGCGTCACAGATCTCCTTAGTGACAAGCAAGGTTATTCATACACTATGAGTGGCCCCGAACAATGACAACACAAGTATAGTCGGAGTGAGCAATAGCAATGTTTCAGGGAAATATTCAGTACCTTTGGAGATTGCCTCACTCGCGACACCTTATAAAGTTACAACTAATTTTCATGTATTGGACAACATTACATGCAAAATCCCTCAATACAAAATTGACACCAAGCTATTGAACATTCCATCAAGTGTCAATTTAGCCGATGTAGACTTGTACAAACCATCAGAGATCAACATGCTCCTTGGTGCCGATGTGCTTCTCCAGGCGCTGCTTCCAGAACCACAAGCTGCACCTCAACAGCCGGATTTGCAGTCTGCTGAGCATCTGGCTACTCAACCACGCTTTGTTAACACGAAGTTTGGGCATGTCATTGCTGGGGCTTTGCCTCACAATGCTAATTCGGTTACAAGTAAGGTCTCCTTGTTATGTGTACAATGTGACTCAAGTCTTAATGACAGTTTGCAACAATTTTGGAAAGCGGAAAGGATCCCTGAAACTTATTGCGAATGCATGTCTGAGCATGAGCAGTGTGAACGCATTTTTCAAGATACAAGAGTGTTTGAAAACAATAGGTTTCAGGTAAACTTGCCTTTAAAAGTTCCATTGAATGAAGTCAATGATGTGCTTGGTTGCTCGTTCGATATTGCCTACTACAGGTTTCTTAACCTTGAGAAAAAGCTTCAAAAAAATGTAAATTTACTCACAGATTATGACAACATCAATGAATATGTAGACTTGAAGCATGCGCACTATGTTGACTTCAGCTCGCTGGACTTTGAGAATGACCCTCTTTATTTTGCTGCGCACCAGGCTGTTACGAACCCACACAGCAAAACCACTCCGACTCGGGTAGTTTTTGACTGTTCTATGCAGACTAACAAAAATATAGCTCTGAACGATATTTTGCTTAATGGTGCTCCGCTACAAAGAGAGTTGTTTGATATAATGCTTTTGTTCCGACTGGGTAGATATACCTTCTCTACAGACATTCGACGTATGTGTCGCTGTATAAATATTAACCCGATGCATGCCAAATTGCAAAACATTCTGTGGAGAAGCAATCCTAATGACCCGCTGAAATGCATACAGTTAGATTCAGTAACCTCCCATAGGTTAAAAAAGTTCCACGTTTTTGAGTACGCGCTGTTTGCAAGAGCTTTATTTGAATGTACCTATACCTATTTAGGTATCATAACGAATTCCCGCTGGCATCATACATATTAAATAATTGCACCTATGTAGACGATGCGTGCTTCTCACACTCTGATTTAAATGTCATCATAGAAGCACGGCTGCAATTATGTGAGTTGTTAGGCAAGGGCAGTTTCCATACCCATAAATGGGCATCAAATGACCATAGAGTGCTAGAGGGCATTCCCAACGATAAACAGCATTTTGATAGCTTAGATTTCCAAAAGGATTTGTATTTAAAGACACTAGGTTTAAAACTTAATATGCAAGACGATTGTTTTGTTTTTTCTTGCCCAGAACCCTTTGATAAGCAGAATCCAACAAAAAAAGACATTTTAAGTCACATCTCTAAATTTTATGACCCGCTAGGATTTATATCGCCTATAATCATGAAAGCGAAGGCATTCATGCAAAAAGTATACTCTGAAAAGATAGGCTAGAACGAGGTTCCATCACCACAGCTACGAGAGGAATGGGTTTCATTTGCAAATAAATTAACTCAAATGAAACCACTCATAATCAATAGGTACCTACAGATCCCTTCCAATGCGACTGCATTGCAGTTAATCGGTTTTGCTGACGCTTGTAGCACAACGGGTTATGGATGCTGTGTGTACCTTCGGGTGGTTGACGAACATCGCAACGCTTCACTTTCCTTGCTATGTGCGAAATCTCGACTCAACCCCCGCAATAAGGATACACTCACTATAGCACGCCTTGAATTGTGTTCTATGCTTCTACTAAGCAAGCTAATTAATCGAGTTTACGAAACGCTAAAACCAGCGTTAAATATACAAGGTGTTTATTTGTTTTCGGACTCACAAATTGCTCTAGCATGGGTAAATACGGAACCTATAAAGCTTCAGGCCTTTGTTGCTAATCGGGTCAGGTTGATTCGAGATCTCACAGATAGGTGGCGCTGGCTGTACGTTCCCAGTGAAGACAAGTGACTGTGTGAGCAGGGGTACGGACCCAGATGAACTGCATAACACACCCATGTGGCTGCACGGCCCAACCTTTCTACATGATGGTAAATATGAGTTTAATAAAACAAGTAACCTACCTGCAGTCGATGACTTGCCAGAGTTGAAGAAAGCTCCCTCTAGTGACAGAGTGACGCTTATTACCCAAAAGGGATCTATGTTCTACGAGTTTTTAGACAAATTTTCTGATCTCAACAAAATGGTAAGGGTAATGGCTTATATAATCAAGTTTTGTTTCAATTTGAAAAATAAAAACACAAATAGTCCTAAGTATGTCACTCCGACGGAGCTGAAAAACGCTTTACTTAAGATAATAAAACACGAACAAGGCGTTTATTTCAAGCATGAACTGGACAATTTAAAGGCTAACGATAATGTTAAAGGTACACTCAGCCCTTTACATCCCTTTCTTGATGATCAAGGCATTTTAAGAGTTGGTGGCAGGATAAAAAACGCGAATGTGTCATTCTCACAGAAACATCCCATAATATTACCAAGAGAGTCTCGAATAACTAATCTGATTGTACGTCATGAACACATTAGACTGCTGCATGCTCCACCCAAGTTATTATTGTCAAGCTTAAATGAAAAATACTGGATTGTAAACGGTCTTAGCTATGTAAAGAATATTGTCAGTAAATGTTTAAAGAATATTGTCAGTAAAGGCCCAATAACCGTAAAAAACTCACGTGTGAGGAGAGCTTTACAGACAAAAGGCTACATATGTGTGTTCGTTTGTTTTGTGACAAAGGCCATACATTTGGAACTCTCCTCAGACTTGACCACAGATGCGTTCCTAGCATGTTTCAAACGCTTTATAGCGAGAAGGGGTCTTCCGACTGACGTTTTTTGCGATAATGGCGGATGCTTTAGGGGGGCAGAGAACAAATTGAAAGAGCTGTACAATTTAAATAACTCAAAAGGTCATCAAACTCTGGTGCAATCGTACGCGGCACAGCAAAATATTGCTTTTCATTTTGTGCCAAGCTACTCACCAGTGTTTGCTGGCCTGGCTGAAGCAGCAGTTAAAAGTTCAAAGTACCATTTAAAGCGTGTCCTACAAAGTTACGTACTAACATATGAACAGCTAAACACTATACTATGTCAAATCGAAGCTGTCTTAAATTCTAGGCCGCTATTACCTGTAACAGCTAATGATATTAATGATTATAGCTATCTCAGTGCCGGGCATTTTCTTATCGGTGCTGCAATGACATCTCTTCCAGAAGCAGACGTAGCTGACAGCATAAGTTCTGGGTATGGCATAAATACTATTTAAATCTTACAATGTCGTCCCAAATGGCGCGATAGCAAACCGAATGTTCAAGTTGGTGCCTTAGTAATTATGAAGGAGCCTAACTCCCCGCCCATGACATGGCCTATGGCCAGGATAGTTAAGGTTTATCCAGGCGATGATAACAAGGTCAGGGTTGTTGACCTCATGACACCTAATAAAAAGGTGTACAGACGCTCATTAAGTGGTTTCGCTGTCTTACCTCTTGAATAATTTTACCATGTAACTACTTATGTCTATATATGTGTATAGATGCACATATTAAAATAGCAAAGCTATATTTTTAGTTATAGGTGTAACGGCATTATAGAATACAGAGTTGCTATCTATTCTGTTGTATTAGTAGATAAGAATAAAATTTGAACATCAGGTAACTAAACTGTATATGTATGTGTACATGTATGTTAGAATAGCAAAGCTATGTCCTTAGTAATAAGTGTTACAGCATTATAGAACACTGATTTGCTATCTATACTGTTGTATTGCTAGTAGTAGATAGGAAATAGCTTTGAATAAATATATGTCCGTTAATCAGGTGTAACAGTAATTTTAATGCGAGTAAAGTTTAATTTAATGGTAATAATTGCCACATGATTAATTTAAACACCTTAACAACTTAGAAGTAAAAGAGTGATACTTATCTGGTTATAATTTTGTTAACGTAAGGAAAATATTTTTAATTTCATTATAACGATTAAGCTTTAGAATAAGCAACTAAAGCGAACTAGTGTTTAAAGTGTATACCTAATGATTGCGCCCCGGCCCCAGCATGTTGGCAACTCCAACACAGATAGATCATAGAGTGACCGGAACGCCTGGCATTCTATCCATTCGCTCCTGGCGCATCTAATCATTCATTCCATTTTTTGTCTCTCTGAAACCAGCCATGTAACTAACCGCGTGCTTTTAATAATACAACTCTCATACTGAATACCTTTTAATCACTTCGATTCCAACAAGAAACAGCGCCTACAACCACTGCACCCTGTTCAATAGGCATCCTCGACCAGCTAAGCATAAATTTAATATACTTCCACCAGATAACTGTAAAACTTCTTTCTTTAAACGATCTATTTACACAATGGCTCCAAAATTGTATAATAAATTACCAGTCTATCAAAGATGAAAAACTGTCAACATTTAAGATTAAATTATATAATCTATTAAAAGAGAAATGTTATTATAATTTAAATTAATTTTTATTTGACAATTTTATAATATAGCTAGGTACGAGTATATTTCATGTGAGAATTTTATTATTTACTGTTTGACATTTTTTATTTTGTTTTAATTTATGAGACTGACATTTCTACTGTAGTACCATTCGATTTTAATGTATGTGATTTTTGACATAAGTAATAGATTATGATTGTTATTTTTAATTTTTGCATGAAATCGTTAATTATTATTATTACTTATCAAGTTATTGTACGTCGTAAGACATGTCACAGAGAACTAACCTATTTGTAAGATCTGTATTGAACTACCTGTGATACAGAATAAATGACATTCTGATTCTGATTCTGAAGAGGACTACGGTGGGCCCAGTATTCCACGAGGAGCTAGTTTCTTGCGAGCAGAATATCAAGGCGCTGCGCAAGTTTGTGCACTCATGGCACACCAAGAGAAGAACATTTGAAGAGTGAAAACAGCAATATGTGGTACTGTTCGATGCTGAGTAACGTGTTGTGTTGTCGAGCCTCATTTGGGGAGAACGAAATAAGTAGATTTGTATGGCCGGCCCAGACAGGGAAAAAGGCCGAGACGTATTTTAAGAATTTGTAGGGCATCAAGAAACTGCATGCTTGAAAGAGCCGAAGGCAAGTAGCGCATGAGAGTGTGTATGCATGAGTATTCGGTCTGTAAGCCGAAAGACAGGAAAGACCATGGGGAAGTGGAGGGAATGTCCACTTCAAGTTAGGAATAATAGCCGCGAAACACTGATCCTGAAGTAGAACTGTTGAAGAGTTCGAAAAATGTCGCCCGTGACATTTAATACGCGAATTGAACCGTCTAATTATTAGCATTATTTCAACATGTCTCACAGAAGTTTCAATTCGATTATTGAACCTGCTCATAACACAGCATCGGTTGAAAAATGCAACATGCTTCGCTTGCTCGTTCATAAATATCCCGTATAAGGTATCTATCCATAATTAATTTAAAATATCAACTCTGTTACTCCCAAATAATAGATGTTCTATCACCACGGGGGTATTTACCCTCGTGCTCGGAACCGATAGCCTACTAACCTTTACCATAAACTCTAGATCCGTGTTCTAGCCACATACGGCTTAAGACGGGCCTATTGCGGCGCAGCCTACGTCCGGCGAGGCTTAGGCCTAAGCTTGTGGTGTATGGATCTCAGTTAATCATTAATCTAACTAGGAGTCTATACTTATATGTAGCCACGTATGTAGCTGTCTATAGTAGCGAGGTAATACTACCCCTGAGTAATAGGTAAACGCAAATGCGCTACTAGCCCGACGCAGAGGACTTCGTGCAGTACTAAACAACTATCACATTTATAATTATACTCATAATCAAACGATTGTTGGGGCTGAGCTACAGGCTACCAACGGGGTCACAGGTGACGGATAGTGAACGGCCATCAGTTATGGTGGTTAGCTGCGAATATAACGAATAAGCAAGCAGTCCCCGATCAAGCAGTGACGGGGTTAACAGGGCGTAGTGGGTTGGACCGTGGGACGGACTTCTCAATAAAAGCTACATAAGCCTTATGACGACCTTGCGACATGGCGAGTAAAACATCCAACTCCTTTTTAGGGGATTAATGTTTTTAACCCCCTTATGGAACCAATTTTAAACAGTGTAAAACAGAAGTATAACAGAAGTTACAAATCTCTTACATAAACTTTGAACTTCCTTTAATATATATAGGGGATGAATTTCGTAAAACTCTAAAATCAGTTTTATAGTCTTTTAACATACCTACAGACTAAGACCGAAGTTACAAATGTATTACAATAACATTTTCTTGGTCTCCAAATAAACCTTGAATCCAACGGTTTAAGTCTCCGGAGCTCAAGAAAGAGTGTTTCTCCTCCAAACCTTGCACCCCTTTTTAACTCGCTTAGGGATAGAATTTTCTAAAACGCTGAAAGTAGTTTTTTTTTGTATTCAAATAAGTAAACTTTCCACAAAGTTTCATATCTCTACCTCAAAAAAACGAGATTAATCACTGTATAGTTTATTTTGTACCAAAACCTTATAAACCTAATTATTTCCCTTAATTCACGCACGCAATCTAAAAAAAGTAGTTGAGTGTCCCATACGATAATAATTACATACATATAATCACGCCTATTTCCCGGAGGGAAAGGCAGAAATCACGGATTTCCCTTTGCAACGATCTCGATTAACCTTTCTTGTTTGATTCACTTCCATTATATTCTGTATAAATGCTGACATTTCTTCAGGATCTCTCCGATCTGGTCGGAGAAAGTTCGAGGAGGTCTTCCCCTTCCAACTGTACCATCAACTTGTAACGTTTTTACTTGACCTGTTCGTTACTCACCGGCTAGGATTCATCGGAGGCATAAAACTCTATTTAAAAATCTCCCAGGGCGCCTTACTACGTGTGTGGTAATGAAATGATAAGAAAGAGATTCAGGAGAAAGTCTTTAATTAATAAAAAGTCTATCACTTCACGTGTACTCCATTCTCGTCATAGGTACACTGTATATTGAAAGTTCTAGGTAGGACTAAACTTTTTAAATGTTCACATTACTAATCTTACAATATGTAACTGCCTGCAATCAGGAAGCAGCTCCAACAATGTGGGGTGGAGCGGACAGAACAGCTCGAACACCAGGCATAGAGCGGAGCATTGAAGATCAGATTTAAAGGTGGAAATGAAAACCCCTACAACAAATCAAAACCCAGCTGCACAGATAACACATCTCATCAAACATCAATATCTTTTAATTTATTGTTATTGTTATAAAGCCCAGAGGCACGCTTAATAAACATATTTTTTGCATAACTTGTTCTACTACGAGGGACGGAAAATAAATGTTTAATACGACATTGGCGTTCAATTTTACGTGGAACTCTAAATTCTATGTCTTGGACTTACTCCAAGATATATAATTATAGCTTAGCTAGGAGCGTCAAGATGATTATGTATTATTTTATGAAGCAAAACTGAGTCAACACAGTCTCTACGACACTCAAGTGTCAAACTGCATATTGTGGCGGAATAAAGATTCAAAATAATCATTATATTCATTGCCAGTTATAAAGTCAAGGGATCTTAAGAACTTTTTCTGAAGTCTCTCAATCCTATTCTTATGAACACTATAAAAAGGATTCCATACAGCACATGCGAACTCGAGACGACTACGGACGTAACTATTATATAATATTTTAAGTGTCAGAGGATTTCTAAAAGGTTTACCAACACGCAATATAAAACCCAACTGCTTAAAAGATTTTCCCAGAATGGAATCGATATGTGGTATGAAAGACAGTTTGTCGTCCAAAATGACGCCAAGATCTCGGACCTCTTTCACTCTTACTAAATCCTTATTACATAGCCTGTAATTAAAAATGGACGATTCCTTTTTTCTGCTAAAACTGATGATATAACATTTATCTGGATTTAAGAATAAATGATTATCTCTACAATAAGCTTCAAATTTATACAGGTCACGTTGTAAGAGTACCTGATCCGAGTTGCTACGAATTACCCTGTAAATCTTTGCGTCATCAGCATAGAGAAGAATGTTGGAGTTGGCAAAAAAATTAACAAATCATTTATATATAATATAAATAAAAGAGGTCCCAAATGAGATCCTTGGGGGACGCCAGAACTTATACATTTACTGCGGGAGGTAAATCCGGATACCACAACAGACTGCGTGCGATTCTCTACATACGACTTCACCCAGCGAAACAGATCACCATAATGACAAATGCCTTGGAGAAATCGGTATACACAGCGTCTACAGAAAAACCATCATCTAAAGCCTTTAGTATAACACTGGTAAATGTTAATAAGTTGGTGTCAACTGAGCGACCTTTATAAAAACCGTGTTGGTGGGGCACAATGTAATGTCGCAAAACAGCAGCTAATTGATCTGTAACTATTTTTTCAAGAAGCTTACTAAGTTGGCATAGTTTTGATATAGGCCGATATTTCTCAATGTCGCGACTAGTTGGACCTTTGGGAACAGGAGTTATCCAGGCTTGTTTCCATATGGCTGGAACACAGCCTTCTTTAATTGATTGTTTAAACAGTATTGTAATTGGAACAGCAAGAGAAAGGTAACAACTTTTAATAAATAATGGGTGTATACCATCGGGTCCTGTACCTTTATTGATATTAACGGATTTCAAATATCGTTTAACAATGTTTTCGTTAATTTCTATTGATAGGATATCTAATAAAGGGCTAGTGGGTTCAGTTAAATGTTCAATGTCCGAAGAAGTCTTATCGTAAACTTCAAAGACGGAATGGAAGTGGTTATTAAATAAATTACAAATTTGTTCCCCGTCTGAAGTAACAATATCTTTGTAACTCATAGTTTGCGGTACCCCATTATTTGAGAAAATTGATTTAATATAGGTCCAAAAGTATTTAGGATTAAGTTTAATGTTTTTTTCAGAAAGCGAGATAAAATTATGATAGCATTCTCGTTCAACCTTCTCGGCACGTTTTCTTAAAATTTTAAAATTGTTATAATCCAGAGGGTTGCCGTATAGCTTCCAGAGCTTATGATATTTACGTTTTTCACTAAGAATTCTTTTTAAGGATTTGCTATACCAATTTGGAAGTTTAGATGGGGAGCTAAGTTTACGTTTCGGAACATATTTGTCTATAATTTGTTGCAATAAAACATACAATTTTAAAACTGAATCTTCGCAATTGAGATTCCTAAAGTAATCACACCAATCAATTGCAAACATTTCATTATTAATTTGCTCATAGTTTGCAAAGTGAAAGTTATAAACTTGTTTTGCAGAGGGCACAAGTTGGGGCATATAATCTAATTTTAAGTCAATAACTAAAGATTTATGATATAATGCGTCCTCGGCAACCAGCGGTCGATCACACACGGAAACCGTACAACATTTATTGCAAAATACCAAGTCAAGTAAGTTGTTACCCGAGTTAAAAACGTAATTATATTGCTCTAGGTCAGCAAAACATAAGAAATCAGCCATAAGTTGAGATGCATAGTTACCACCTGGCAATAATTGCATTGCACTCGACGATGTTTGAGCCCACTGAGCTTGAGATATATTAAAATCTCCCAATATCAAAAATATGTCATCAGTGTAGTCCACTGTCAACTGACATACAATGTCAAAGAATGAGGTCAAAGAATCCCTATAACACGAACCATGTGGTATGTATATACACGCAATATTCAAGTTAGCAATTTTATTAGGCGTAACAGTGGCAAAATTATTGTTCTGCGCGGTAAACAAGGGAATAGTTACCCACACACACTCGCAGCCAGCTGGTGAAGGCACGGGCCAATCCCGGCGCACCGGCCGGTGATCGGCTCGCACGGCTAGAATAACTCCGCCGCCTCGTGTCGCTCCGCTGTCTATAGCGGACCGATCGCAGCGGTAAACATTATACCTATTATCAAAATACTCTCGGTCATAAAAATCAGTGGTTAGCCAACTTTCAGTTATACCAATAAAGTCGTAGTCAGATTGAGAAACATGGGATAAAAATGTATGAGATTTAGTTCTTAAGCCCCTTGCATTCTGGTAATAACCATTAAAAGTTTTCATCGGCATTGTTTATGATTATAAAAAAAGAGAAAAACCATATACCTAGTAATATTCGCCACAAGACACACGAGTGTAAAATTTATAATTATTAAACATAGCAATGCCCGTTGTAAATGTTTTAATTTAGACATGAGTATAATAAACAAGTATTCACCGTCACCTTTGTTTTTGTTTAAGAAGCAAAACAATTGAAAAAAAATCACAAGTAAGTTATCAGTAACGCTAGTGTTGGTATAAAACATAGTAATTGTGTATAGTAGTATAAGTTTCCTATCCATAAGTAATGTATATGCACGTATCCATTTAATTTTTGTATTCGGTTTATGTAAAATAAGCACACAAGTACCCAGAACAAAGTAATACATGTATAAACAACATTTTGACAAAACAACAAACAAGCGCTTAACGTAATTAAGTGATGTTATATCAACTTTAAAATTGACCAAACAATTTTGTCCTTGAGCAAACAATAGTATCATTCTAAGCAAAAGTCATTTTAATTTATCTAAGTCTGCATGGGTATTAATATAAATCACCCTACTATTATCGTTCTTGCGCATTTGTATCTTGCCATCACGTATCCATAGGTAGGAGTATTGTAGATCGTTCTTAAGCTGCCTGGCCCGTTTTAGAAGAAGTTTGTTGGCTGGTGTTAGGTGATCGCCAACATATACGGTGGAGGCTGGTCCCGGGAGGTCAAGGTCAGCAGTGGTGACCCCACGCCTAGCTCGAACTGCCGACAGAAACTCATCTTTTCGTTTACGCTGGGTAAAACGGACAATGATGGCAGGCGGCCGTGCATTCTTTTGTGTATCGGCGCCAGCACTTTGGTACCGGCGGACTCGGTGAATACTGTCTATATCACCCTCTTGCAGCGTAAAACCAACCTTAACACAAATAGTGCGTAAGATTGAAAGTAAGTTTTCTCCTTTATTACGTGGCACTCCAGAGATTTCTAGGTTATTCATCAACGAGAATTGTTGAGCACTATTACACTCTTTTAAGAGTGTTGTAATGGTCTCGTTGGCTTCACTTAAGCTCTTAGGTAGCCAGGAAACCGCATTGCAGTTGTCTTCAACCACAGAAACCCTCTGTTTAACCTCCAATAATTCGGTTTTCAGTTTACCTCGTTCCTCAATTATCTGTTGTGACAAAGTGGTGACTTTACTTATTTGCTCCTTGATGTGAGTGCTGATTTCTTGGCGCATTTTGTCCATATTTTCCTTTTGTGTATTGCTAAATGATGTCAAAAAAGACATCATATCATGACGAAGCTCTGCTATCTGTTGATTAAAGTCATGGTCTTCTTCCGGCTTCTTTCTTTTCCTTATAGTAATATTGAGCGGATCTCCTACCGCCATGTTTCCGGCATCAGAGGTCGAAGATAACGTGAGTTCAGGATTAGATCCATACATTTTATTTTTATCTGGTGATCGAAATGCTTTCATTTGTACTTGCTTATATTATTATTTAAATGCACTTATTAAATTCACTTAAATACAAGTATGCAAAAGTCAGAACACACGAATATATAACTTAATTGTTAGTACACAGAGTGTAACTTTACTTGGCAACCAATAGCGTAATGAGATTTATCGCTAGTAAACAACCACGTCGCACGGATGGTAGGCGCGAACTTTTCATCAAATGTAAATGACAATATACTGTTCCTCTCTCACGAAAGCACATGACACTCTAGTGATGGGCTGGCGATGCTTTCGAATTTTTACCGATTCAGATTCATTTAAGGAAACAATACGTTAATTCACCCTTGCTTTCGTGTACTGTTTTAATAAGAAAATTCACTAAAGATTATATATATATATATATATCGTTGCCATTGCATTGTCATAATTATTTTGTTAAAAACCTCTCAGGAGTCATAACTTAGATAATATATTCGACTGCATCAAGAAGGCGGCGTGGCGGACTGCAACCGTCTTAGCTATGAAGTAGAGGGAGACGTAGTAAATTACTATCTCACTCTGTTGTATAGCTCCCAGAGCTAATTAACGGAATATATTATTCTTGTACCTACTGGAAGTTCTTTGTTTGTGTGTGTGTGGATATTATGTAGTTTTAATCGGATTAAAATTTCGTGACATGTTGAAATAATTCTAATAATTACACGGATCAACTCAAGTATTAAGTGTCACTACGGGCATGTTGTTGTTGTTGATTCAAGCGACACCGCCGCGAAAACACTCATCCTGAAGAAGAACTCCCGAAGAGTTCGAAACATGTGCCCGTAGTGACATTTAATACGTGAGTTGAACCGTGTAAATATTAGCATTATTATGTAGTTTTATTTTATTTATTGGGTAATTTAGAGTATTGTAGAATATTATGTAGTGCCGAAGTAAGCTATTGCTATGTAGTATACATATAATATAGAATGAAATTGAAGTTACAATATTACAGAATCGTACTTCGACCATAAATTGACCATAAATTGAAATAATACTTTGACCTGTTTTTTTTCTTTAACGTGTAAGTATAAGACGGCGCCAGATATCGGCGGACTGCAGTCTGCCGCCTGATATCGGCCCGCGTAAATAGAAGCCATGTAGGCACGCATTTGGCGACTGCCAACCTGCAAAATTCTATCCCTATCTCGCATTTTCTTATGAATTCTTACCGCTCATGTCACCCCTCCTCCGCCGCGCTCGGACGTCTGGACGCGGCAATATACCTACTACTAGTGCCACGAGCAGGCCCTATATTAATAGCTGGACTTCGAAGACGGCGATTGAAGTTTTTCGAATCGTCTTTGTGAGCAAGTAGTGTCGTGCCGGAAGTGGTTAGCGATGTAGCTTAAATACAAAATACTATGTGTAGTGGCCTGCTTTTTTAAATATCTATCGTTAAATTGAAGTAATTTCAATTATTTACAAGTGGCGCTAGTGAGCACGTTAACGCCCTCTTAAATGATGGTGAGGATTATCATCAACCACATTATTTTGATCACATAGAAAAAATATATCTATTTTTAATGACATCGTTTTTATGTCTTCCATACCTATACCAATCTTAAAATATCATACATTAGCCTAGCTAACATATTCGCGTTAATGTCGAATAAACATCGCATTCGTTCTTTTCTAGTAAGTATGTAAATACGAACGAGACGAAGGCTTCTTGTCCGACATAAACACGATAATGCAGTAAATGATGTAAAATGCTTAGAAATAACTATTTTTATGACTACTTGACGGGATTATAACATACCTTTTTTATGTTACGTGGTGATCAAAATATTCTAAGAACGACAATGTTCTATGAACAATAATAATATAACAGTGACAGCCGTTCAAAAATTTAAACCATGTTAAAGGTACCTACGCCATGTAAAATATTCTACTAACAATTAATTGCGGCTTCGCTAAAAACCGTTAACGACCAACGCGCCCCATCACTACGCTTCTGGCGCCATTATGTGACAAAGCGCGCTATTTTCGAAACAGCCAATTACAGCGCCGTTACCGACCTCCCCGCAACCCGCACCTACCGCCAACTGTGGTGACCTTTGCATTGAACTAAATCGCGTATAGGCTCTATCAATTGGAGGTTATCTGTGCCCAGCTGTAAGCCAAAATCTTGGCCAAACCAACACGTGCAATGTTTTAGGTTAAGTGAGAAAGCAGCCGTACTTACATTTCGGGTTTTCTGGAATACGCTTGTAGGTGATGACTTTCTCCTCTTTAAATGTTACATTTTAGCTGACTGTTTTGGGCTTTGGTAAGCCAAGTTTAGGATGGGGACACCCCTCAGACATCTTCGTTCAATTCAATTATAACATCGTGTGCGTTCCGTGCGCTCTCGCCAGGCAAAAAGAAGGCTACACCGGTTGCAACGCCGTATCTGCTGGCCGGTGGTGGACATTGGAACTAAATTGGCCTATCACCTTGCTACTCTAAACCGTGCGCGCGCGAAGTTAATCTAACTAGCGACGTAGTTTAGCATTCCGCCCCTAGAGGGCGCTTTCTTCTATTAACGAGATTATGTTAAGTTTTTTACCTATTTTTTATTAAACCTATAGACATGTGAAATATCCGCGTTACAAACTTTTCCCTCATACTCTTTTATTCATCTTCTTTCATCAATCCTCTCTACATGCCCATACCATCTTAGCATGCTCTTCTCAATTTTCGTCACTACATCTTCAGTCGTTCAGCCATTCAGTATAATAATTATAAATACAACATTTATTCATTATTTCAAAAATGTCTAACAAAAACTCCATGCCGATGGTTGAAGTCGAACTTAGGTAAACTGACTCTTCAGTCTGTAAGCGAGACCTCCGAACCAATTACGATTTGTACGAACGAGATGAATTTTCCAATACCTTGCATGATATCTCCATGGAAACGGAGCTGTTACAACCCCGTCGTCACAGTACCTATGTATTGCCCCTGTTGGGTATTTGGTCAACAGGGGTCTAATTCACTAAAATAATTATATATTTCGCGACGGCGTCCCAAGACATCACCCACCTCACGGGTAACCTCACCTCACCTCACCTCTCCTCACCTCTCACCTCACCTGTCACCTCGCGCCTGAAGCCTAATGCGACAGACAATCTTACCCCGGTACGTCACATTTCTTTAATTTGAGAAAATATTGGGTCTGATTCGAAGCCTGTTATGACGCACGTAACGACGCCATTATGTTTGAGAAAAAGTTATTTATTATGCTGTTCTTATCATATCAAAATATGATTAAAACGTAGTGTTTTGTTTTTTTTTATATTGACACGGAGCCTTAAAATGTTTAAGTCTTTTTATTTTAACTATAACTACCAATACTTTATATCATAGAAAAAGAAAATTACAGTTATCGAATTATGTCCAGGTATTCTTAATTTGATTGGTCTTATACTACAAGCTTTGCTTAGTTTAGGACTAGATCGATTTGTGTAAGATTGTCCGCAAATATTTATTTATTATTTTATTGCTTTTCTTATTAAAGAAAAAAAATAAAAATTTAATGCACCGAGCCGAATTTGAACCGGCGACCACAGGCATACATGGCCCCTCGCTACTTACCAACTGAGCCATCGGAATAATCTATCTCGGCCACTAAATATTTCAATCAGGGCCTTCTTGCAACGCCTTGGAGGCGTGTAGCGACATCTACTTAATAGAAAACTAAGGCATCTTACCGGCACCACAAACCACAACAACACCTCCTAGCGTTGTTCCCGATTGTGCCCTAAAGGAGCCCGGGGTCCGCTTTGACACCTAATCCCAGGATTTGACATAGGCACTAGTTTGACGAAAGCGACTGTTTTCAACCCTGAGGGAAAACTAGACCTTATTAGGAGTAGACCAGTTTTCACCGAAAAGCTAACGGTAAATATTCCGTACATAAGTTCCGAAAAACTCATTGGTACGAGCCGGAATTCGAACCCACGACCGCCGCTTGGCTGAACCACTAGCTTACCATAGCTTAGCTATCCAAACGGCACCAACGTTTCAAATTAAATTTAACAATTTCGCCGTCTCGGAGCATACAATTCTTCAATTTTTCTTGTAATTAGAAATTATATTTCGTAACCAGCGTCACTGATTCAAAATTAACTTAATTGGATTGGTTATCTAAATTGAAAAACTATCGTTTTATTCATTTGTATGGCAGTGGGAGTCGCTCGGAGGATGTCGCTCTCCGTCCAGCTGGTCGTCCCTCTCGGCATCATAGCCTGTACGTACTAGCAAAATAATTTATTTGAATTCTCTAGTTTATTGTCAAAAATTGTATTCCCGATTATCAGGTCCCAACCAATTTTTAGCATAATATCAGTTGGATGAATGATCATGTGTCAACTTATCCAAAAATTTCGTTTTATTTCCCAATCTCACGGTTACTAACTGTATGATTGGTTTTTTTTTTAGGGTTCCATACCCAAAGGGTAAAAACGGAACCCTATTACTAAGACTTCGCTGTCTGTCCATCCGTCCGTCCGTCCGTCCATCTGTCACCAGGCTGTATCCCAAGAACCGTGATGGCTAGACAATTGAAATTTTCGCAGATAATGTATTTCTGTGGCCGCTATAACAACAAATACTAAAACCAAAATAAAATAAATATTTAGGAGGGGGGGGGGGGGGCTCCCATACAACGAACGTGTTTTTTTGCCGTGTTTATAGATAATGGTACGGAACCCTCCGTGCGGGAGTTCGACTCGCACTTGGCCGGTTTTTATTATAGTCACTTTACAAAATGCCACCTTTCGAGTAGCGAAATGGTATAGTTTGAGTGATATACATTTCGTGGCACAAAATGCTTACCAAATGTTTTATTGAACTAATAAGATTTGTAAGCGCAACCGCTCACGTGTTAGGGTTCCGTACCCAAAGGGTAAAACTGGCCAAGAGCGTGTTGGGCCACGCTCAGTGTAGCGCTCCGTAGCCCGTTCCGTGAACCGAATGTATGAAAAAGAGAGTTCAAATTCCCAAATCAAATCGACCATGTATTAACACTTAGCGAACAATTTTATTATTAGACAACGAACGACCGAAGACAACCAAGACAATTCGAGCACGACAAATTTTCGACCTAATGTATGGGCGCACCTTCTCTGACCCCATTAAATCAGGAAAAATCTTAACAGCGCCCTGTACAAATTGTACAATGTGAGCGTTCCGCGTACAGCGACATCTATCGGCAAATTAAGTAAACTATTGCGCGCGAGCTTAAAGTATGGAAGATGATTTTTATGGGAGAATTCTTTATTGCGTGAACCGATTTTCACCGTTTTTTTACTTTATTTGAAAGCACGTCATTTCATTGTGATTTTGTAGAAATTCAAGGTACAATAAACACCTGCTTATACGGTTCAATTACAAACTTAGTTCAGAAATTATTTTGTAATTTTTTTCAAAAACTTTTTAACCTATCAAGTTTAAAATAATTTTCCTACAGTTTTTATAAAGTTTAACTTTTGAGATTTTTGTTCATATTTTTAAAACGTATGGTTCATAAGTTAGAGGGGGGGACACATTTTTTTCTTCTTCTGGAGCGAATATCTCCGAAAATATTAACATTATCAAAAAATGATTTTAGCAAACCCCTATTCATTTTTAAATACCTATCCAACAATGAATCACACGTTAGGGTTAAAATGAAAAAAAAAACACCCCACGTTACGTATAGGGGAGGTACCCTAATAAATAAATAAAAAACACTTTTTATTTTACCACTTTGTTGGCATGATTGATATACATATTATTACCAAATTTCAGCTTTCTAGTGCTAACGGTTACTGAGATTATCCGCGGTCGGACGGACAGGCAAAGCGAAACTATAAGGGTTCCTGGTCGACTACGGAACCCTAAAAACGGGACCTATTACTAACACTTCGCTGTCTGTCCGTCCGTACGTCCGTCTGTCTGTCACCAGGCTGTATCTCAAGAACCCCGATAGCCAGACAGTTGATCACAAATTATGTATTTCTGTTGCCGCTATGACAACAAATACTAAAAACAAAATAAAATAAATATTTAAGGGGGGCTCCCATACAAGAAACGTGTTTGTTTTGCTGTTTTTCTAGATAATGGTACGGAACCCTTCGTGCGCGAGTCTCTGCACTCGCACTTAGCCGGTTTTTAAATCGGGTGCGTAACGATGCCTATAATTTTTTTTGAAATTATATTAGTCGCAATAACTCTCTTTTCATATAATTCTTGAGTCATATAACAACACTTAATATATTTACATTCGTGGACACGTGTCACGTATGGCGGAACAGCGAGTGGCGAAGCGCATCTTTTATTCGGAACTTGAGGAGGGCAAGCGAAAGCATGGCGGACAACTCCTTAGGTATAAAGATGTGCTGAAGCGGCACATGAAAAAGTGCCGGATTGTGCCCTCGCTGTGGGAGAAGGAAGCTGCCACAAGACTGGAGTGGCGACAGCTTATGAAATCAAAAGTATTTGATTTTGAGACTGAGCGGCGCTCTGATCTAGACTCGAAGCGCGATACACTGAAAGCCAGACCACCTGCGGCAATCAATTATAATTATGTCGACGGTGTACTCATATGCGCGCAGTGCGCGAGGACCTTCACGAAGAAGATTGGCTACATAAGTCACATGCGAGCACACGACCGTCGACAGCACATTTGAACGCAGTCGCTGTGGCCGAAATCGGCCGGGAACTCATCATCATTTACATTCGATATAATTATCATTTTATATAATGATCATTTGATGGAGTAACATTTAATATAACATACTTTAAATATAATGCATATTTCCTATAATGAACAAATGATATAACGCTACTTTCTTCTAATGCACAGTTAGCATAATATTTATTGGTAGACTCTAAGGCAGGTCGGTGTAGGTACGACGACGAGCGAAGCGAGGAAGAGTGTTAGGTTGAACTGCGACTCTACAGCGGCCGGCGAAGCGCCAGAACCGAACACTTTTTTACTCCCTAATATATATTTACATAGTACAATTCTCAAACCGTTGTGTTTGCTACATTTTCTTTTGATAATAAAATATTATTCTACTTGATAGTTATGAGATATAACTTATATATAACATGAGCATTATACCATATAATGATTATACAAAATAAGTGTTATACCCGATAAAAGTTATACAAAATAAACATATATAGGATTATTTGAAATTATAATCAACGTTTATTATATACAATGAGTGATTATGTACCTTGAAAATATATCAAATGTTGTTATAGCGAATGAAATTATATTATTTATTTTTATACCCATCATCACACACCCTTTTAAATCATGTTATGCCAAAGGTGTTGGGTTTCGTTTTTATATTTTTATAAGTGGGTAGATTGTATATTTTTCGCATTACCTGTCAAAACCCCGTCCTTACTTCGGCATGCACTGTGGAACGAGATGCAGCTAGCATCGGACGGTCGCTCGCTCATTTTTTTCGACTAATTTACCGCCATATTGGTTGAGGTTTCGACCTATCGCAAAAAATACAGTCCACTTTAAAATTAATTTTAACCCGCAAAAACCCACTCCCTCAGGTGTCGAGGTCGCGCCCCGCTATTTATTTAACAGATTTATGGTTAATTATGACACCACCACAAGGTGTCCATCGATCGATACCTTTAGGCGTTTCCGAGATAAAGGATCTAGACAGAGCCAGATGGCATAAACAACCGTATTTTTTATACGTTACTTAGATGTTTGATTTTTTCACAGGTTCAAGTTTCACCTGAATATTATGGTTATAATTTCAACTCGATACCTCCAGGCGTTCCAGAGTTAAAGGGTTTTGACGATAGACAGACAGACGGACAACAAAATGATCCTATAAAGGTTCCAGTTTTTCCTTTTGAGGTACGGAACCCTGGAAAAAGATCAAAGTGGTCCCAAATATAAAAATTTACGGTAGTCTACAGAAGTCTTCGTTAAGTATTATTATGTGAAATTTTGGGATTTTAATTTTTTTAAACGATTCTGAACAAAATTCAATCACCAAAATAAAGATTGTTTAAAGTGGGGGGCTGGGTATTTTTTCAGGTCCCCCCATTTTTTTTTGGTGCAACTACAAACGAAATGCTTTTCACTACAATCAACTACAAACGATTCTGAACAAGATTCAATCACCAAAATAAAGATTTTTTAAAGTGGGGGACCACAGAAGTGAACCTTTCGGCTGTCGACGCCGTCGCGTACGATTGAGGCCGTGACCGGGCGAGCCTATTATCAGTCATCCCTCATTCTCTATTTTATTGTATATGTTAATAAGCCTGCTTCCTGACACAGGTTCAACATCGCTAACAGAAAATAAATTCCCAATGCAAATAAAAATGCAATAGCCAATAATACTACGTCAACTTCAACCATTTTTTACAAGCTTTTATTTAGTTTCACCTGTCCCGTTGTCTGTCTGTCTGTCTCTCTGTCTGTCTGTCTGTAATCAAATCTTGCAAGTTAAATTGGATCCACTTCCCGGTTTCCGACTGAGTTGAAATTATGCACGAATATGCAAATCGCGTGAATGCAATATTATGATGACGTGGAGCTGATCTGATGAAGGAGCTGGAAGTTGGCCATAGGAACTCCGTAATAAAACCACATAAACCCCATCGAATTTGGGCTCGTTAGAATCGTCTCAATGAGTATAGTTGATGACGGTATACAGAAAAGTACAGTCGGCAATAAAAGCTTGTACCTAAAATGAAATTTTTGACAGAAACTTTTTCAAAAATTACTACATGTCAACGTGGTAGGAACGAAACTATTTGACTGGGTGCGGATACGTTCGCAAGCAACCGTGCGTTGCCGATCGTGTGCGTCGACATCCTGTCGGCCGCGAACGGCTGGTTATATACCGCCCGATCTTATGCGTCGACATGCTGCCGGACACGATCGGTTGTCGCCGCATCCGTTTGTATTCTTTCCGATCCGATCCGATGCGGGCCGTTTGGTGGAAATAGTGCTTAAATGTTACTCGGCCGGAAACCCCTTACTTCCCGGCCTCTGTAGTAATATACAGTAAAGCTGCAGAGATAAGTATACCCCTTGCTTGTAAAACTCGACTGACCGAGTCACGTGACTGCAACAATGCAGCCATTTGAATATTGTTTTTAGTTTTTAGCCATTGAGTATGTATCCCGATTTCTTCAAATTCGAACTACTTAACCAGCTAATATTACCCAAGAAGGCCATAAACTTACAAAAAGACACCAACTCGTCGGAATCGAACGCGCGTCGTCGGCACTGATTTATTTAACCCGCTCAGGGTGCCACCAGGCTACTTGAACATTATGACTACTGGTCGAAATTACTTACTATTTATTTGCATTCACTCTATTATGCATCCTTGTCTAGCGTCTAAAATGGAACTAGTCTTGTCCTTGTTTGTTTTCTTATTATTGCACTTGATCGGTCAATGCATCTCGGACTGAATGAAAACGTTTCAATTATATTTAAAATAGGGTCGTAAATTGAATGCTTTATTAGTTCTTTTTACTAATTGCATTTGAGGGTAAGCTCATATTAAAAGATTATTTTTAGAAATCTCTTTATACGTCGTGTTGTGTAGTGTGCGTTAACCTTCACCGCTTATTAATTAATATTCTTGGGAGTTTTACAAGTGTTATCATGGTTCGATTGACGACTTTTTAAAAGCCAAAATAATATTGTTCTTTGGGAACAAAACCAGAGTATTAAGAAAATAGCCCGTGATATGAATATAACGGTAAGTGAGATTATGAAATGGACGAATATTTTTGGTTACCTATATCTACGTTTTTTTTCAAGCCTTCTTATCTAAGTTTTAATATTCAAAAATAAGTGATCCTTATAAGCGTTCATATTTATTTTCTAGAGAAGAACCGTTCAGAAGTGGATTAGGAAATATCAGGAGACGGGTGATGTGAAGTGTGATATTCCCGGCCCACGTCCTCGAGTATACACCGATGAATCGGAGAGACACCGTAATATTGTAAATATTCACACGGAGGCCCCGTTTACTACCACTCGGTCAAGTGCTCAAACATTTGGGATTTCGCTCAGTACAGTTCGGCGACATTTGCATGCAGCCAATATCCATAATAGGCTATTCTACGTTTTTTTTTAATATATTTTAAAATGTTCGTATAGATTCGATAGTCAACTGGTATTTTTATTTCCTCAAAATAATATCGCTTTAAGCAAATAAAATAATGGTTGTTTGAACATTATATATTCGGGCCAAAAAGGCAGCCGCCACTATAGTGACGTCATAACTGCAATAACAAACCACAGACTACTAAGAAGATATACGTCAAATGTGCATGTACTGTTACCTCTAATCTATGCCTTCTGATAGTTCTGATTTTTCATGGATTTTCTAAATAAAATGAGCTTTCATACTCGTTATCCTTGGTGTGTTGCGCCAACTTGTAATAGTTCGACGTTGAAGACTCCTCAAAACATGTACCTAAACTTATCATCGGAAATATTATATTGTTCTAATATAGTTTCGGAAAATGCAACAGAATATACTTACAACGCTGTTTTGATATTTCTGCATTCAGCAGAAAAGAAATCTGTATTATACGCAATCATTACTGCGTCTATTTTCGGTAGATTTGTATTGTCAGCTTTTACAAATCCAACCTCCATCATCGTATAAATATTTTTTAACTTTTTGTTGTTGTTTACACCGAAAACTTTTTTTTGTATTTGCTGTTCTGACGTCACTCACAGAAGACAAAATGGCAGTCAGCGTTTTGAAATTATAAATATTTATTGTGTTTTTATAACGACATAGTATTATATTCGTATTTCCTAAAGTCAAAACTATAGAAATAACTTGAACTTTCATAATTTAATTGTGATAGACGAAAATAGCCTATTACAAACCTGCAAGGAAAATACCTCTCACCGATGCTCATCGAACCGCTAGAACAAATTTTGCTGAACGTTACCTTAATTTTGATTGGGAAAACGAGATAGTAATATTTACAGATAAAAAATGTTTTACATCTGATAAAGATGGCAGAAAGTTATTATGGAGAAGAAGTGGATATCGGTATAATCCTAAAAATATGTTAGATTTGAGAACTAGTGGAAGAATAACATTGGGTAAGCAAATTTTATCTATGTATAAACTGTGTAAAAAATATGTAAATAATTATAGTGTTTTATACATATATAGGGTTAAAAAATACTGGAATTGTATATTTATTGTAATTTACAGCGTATTGGGGCTGGATGTCATCCATGGCCCCGGAGAACTAGTGGAAGTCGGTGGCCGCATGAATAGCCAGCGTTACTTGGAGGTGCTAAGGGATGTCATGCTGCCGACGGTGCGAGTCGTATACCCTGAAGGCCAAATTCACCTGGTCCAAGACAACAGTGCGGTCCACCGATCACGACTCGTCCAGGACTGGCTGTCATCACAGGATGACATTACTGTTTTTAATTGGCCGTCTAAAAGCCCTGACCTGAACCCAATTGAAAACTTGAGGGGTCAAATGGTTTTGAATTGGGACTCTAGTGAAATCAAGTCAAAACAGCAATTAGACCAAGAAGTCAAAAGAGCATGGGAGTTGGTGTGAAGCAGCAGTGCATTTTCGAACATGGTCATGCGCATGAAAAGCCGGCTCCAACAAATCATAGACAATCACGATCACGGTCACCTCTTCGATATTGATAGCCTATCACTGTAATTATCCTAGCCCATTATACTCTGATTGTCAGGCCATCCACGTCTGTTAAAAATTGTGATACTTGTTTGCGAGAGATATAAATTGTCAGACTGCTTCATAGTCTAACATGTTGGTTCTCTTTCCCACGTAAAAAGTTCACGATTTTACAAAAAAAGAATACCTACATATATATATAATAAGTCGTATTTCTAGAAATATAAAGTTTAAAGACTTTAAAACAGTGGGCATTGTATTTATTGCAATGCTTATTTACCCACATAAACATTTCTTTATTTATAATATATTATGAACTTACATATTATATACCTTCGTAGATTAGCATATCTACTTATTCTTAGTCTGCTGGACGATCGCCAACACGCCCCTCCGACCGAGCGACCATGGTCGGCACCGACCGCTGTAGTATGAAATTTTGCTGCAAACTACTGTCTACACGGTCGGTGCGGACCGAGGTCGCTCGGTCGGAGGGGCGTGTTGGCGACCGTCTAGCAGAAACTTTGATATTTCTAGAAATACCTACTCTCCTACCGTAACGTGAATCAATAGAGATTACAATTTTTGTTCGAAATGTGAATAATGAAAATATGTAACCATGTTATACCGATTTCTGCAAGTTTTACCAAATAATGTTTTAATATATATAAATGATTGATTAGAAACAGCTAGGCCGCACTGAAATACGTTCAAAACAGTCTGTAAATAACAGCAAAACTTTATGCATTCAGTTTTTTGCTAAGTTAAAATAATAGCCAAATAAAAATATCTATAAGCCTTTGTTTTTTTTGTAATAAACATATTTTTCAAAACTATTCAAGAATTAAAACATCATAATATATACTTACTAAATTAACTTATGGAAAATAAAAAAACACAAAGTTTATCCTACTCCGAGGATTCGAACCTGCGACATACAATATGTGTCTATACTGTAATAGTTTTCTGTAGCAAGTCGCCATTCGACCAAGATGCTACTACATACGTCATGGGACGACATTATTATACCGTTTTGTGTAAGTCCGAGTACTATTCTCAGGGGATCTCTGACGCTGACTGTACTATTATTTATGTACAGTTATATTT
Source organism: Epinotia bilunana (assembly GCA_947049275.1). Lineage (NCBI taxonomy): Eukaryota > Metazoa > Arthropoda > Insecta > Lepidoptera > Tortricidae > Epinotia > Epinotia bilunana. The sequence goes on from OX346257.1 coordinate 26,523,957, forward strand.
TTTACTTAAAAAGAGGCACCAGCCTGGTTTTTGTAAAATACTTTAAGATACTAAATAAATATTTTGTTTTTTTTATTAATATTTGTTTTATTATTATAACACTGGTTCTTCCTCGGAACGGGAGTAGGTACCTACCCTTCTTGTAATTCGGCCGTAGGAGGATAGCTCACGGATGCTGATGTGATTGCTAATTTCAGATACTTGTTCCGCCCCGGCTACGAGCCCCGGTTCGACGACTGTGGAGAATTATGGTGTCCATCCAATTTTCGGGCCACTTACACCGTCTCAAGAAATAAGAGACTTCGTGGCTTCGGTATTTAGGTTAGCTACTTTAAACATCTCATCCGAGTGAAAAAAAAAAAAACGGAGTTATGCTCCTGACAGCTTTGGACTCAGAACAAAGTCCAATATCGATAAATAAATTCGATTTTTAGAATATCTTGTTAACGAAAAAAATTACCTCAAATGTAAAGGTACTCTTTAAACTCTGTAGAATATTACCGGTAAGCATGAAAAAAAAGTATCTACTTGCTACTCATAACTACGGCTGTCTGGAACATAACTGAGTATTCTTCATTTTAACCCATTGATCATACCTATCATACCAACACGGCTAGCACGCGACGGCTCGCGAGCTCCCTCGATTTCTCTCGCACTATCCTTCTCTCTTTTATTAGAACAAGAGGTATAGTGCGATAAAAATCGAGTGTGACGCGGCCGTGCCATGACAGACGTGCAAGGCTATGGCGACTGGTAAACTATTCGCACTCAATAGTTTGCTTGAAACAGTGAGGAAAAAAAATCTGCCAAGTGCGAGTCGGAACGAAACAAGTGATTTTACTCGAGCGTTTGAAATATTTTATGATACTTTTAAATTATTCTACTACCTTTGTTTCCCCGTCATCAGAGTCAAACGAACTTTTAAAGCTCAGTCTACCAACTGGTTTACAAAGGGATTGAAAAAATCAATAAAAACGAAGCGGAATCTCCGCTTTATGTATTATAAAAATATCAAGAGTAAAACTATCTGCTATAAAAATAAATATCGTAATTATTCTCGACTTCTGAAACGATGCATACACCAGGCTCAGAAATTGACTAACTGCAAATATATAGCTAGGTCTAAAAATATATGTAAGGCTACTTGGGACATCATAAAAAGCATGGCGGGAGCTCATAATATGGAAGTAAATCCATGTAAACTAGTTGTAGATGACATAATATTAGATAATCCTACTGACATTGCCAATGAATTTAATAAATATTATATAAACATGACAAATTTAAACCAATGTAATTATCACAACTCTGACACTTCACGAGTGAAATCGAACAACTACACTCTGTTTTTGGTTCCCACAGATGAGTATGAAGTAAGAGTGATTATAAACTCTCTTTCAACGACTAACTCAGCGGGATACGATGACGTACAAACACGCATCTTAAAAACATCTAGGTCAATAATATCACCCGTTCTGAGCTATTTGGTGAACTTGTCTTTTTCTGATGGTATCTTTCCAAAACCCCTTAAAATGTCGCTAATTAAGCCCATACATAAAAAGGATAGTAAAGAATGCATACAAAACTATCGACCCATCTCTTTGATACCAGTACTTTCAAAAATATTTGAGAAGGCTATGCATAAGCGTATAGTAAAGTTTCTTGACAAATTTAATATAATACACGCTGAACAGTACGGGTTTCAAAAAGGGAAATCAACCTCATTGGCTGCCTTTTCATTAATAAATAAAGTAATGGGATACATGGATAAGAGCATGCTTGTTACTGCTGTCTTCTTTGACATGAGTAAAGCATTTGATTTTGTATCCCATGAAACTCTTCTAAAAAAATGTGAGCTTTAGGGTATCAGAGGTACAGCTAATGAGTGGCTGAAAAGTTATTTAAGTGACAGGACACAGTTTGTACAAGTATCAGATATCAATTATAAAAATACTGTGACGATTTATCAATCTTCCACCAAAGTAAACCGAGTTGGGGTACCACAGGGAAGTGTCTTAGGACCCCTGCTCTTTTTATTGTACATAAATGATCTTCCTGATGTAACGGGATTTGACTGCATACTTTTTGCTGACGATGTATCGATTGTTATCCCGTTTTCTGACATAAATAATTATAATAATGACATTAACAACACTGTCTCCACAGTTGTAACATGGATGCACAATAACAACTTAAATGTAAATATAAGGAAAACAACATACTTACAATTCATAAATCACAATGGTAAAAAACAGCCACTTAGGGTATTATTCGATAATGAACCTATAGCAGAATCATGTCATATAATATTTCTGGGAATTATTTTGGACGAAAAATGCTCTTGGGTAAGTCACATTGATAAAGTATGTGGCAAGATAAATTCATTTGTATATGCTTTGTGGAGACTGGTAAAAACTAGTAGTAAGAAGGCAGCCATACAAGCTTACCATGGCTATGTTTGCTCCCTACTTAGATATGCCATCATTTTATGGGGAAACTCACACCATGCAAAGCGAGCGCTGATAGCTCAAAAACAATGCATCAGAGCAATTTGCGATGTTGGTACTATGACATCTTGCAGACCATTGTTCAAAGATCTTGCGCTAATGACAGTACCCTGTATGTATATATACGAAATATGTATGTTTGTTAAAATGAACCCAGAACTTTTTAAGACACTTCAAGATGTATCTAATTTTAATACAAGGTACCCTGATAGGCTAGCAATACCTCGCAAGCGAATAGCTTTATACGGCAGAAACACCTTTTGTATGAGCATAAAAATATATAATAGACTGGATGATAACATCAAACAGTTGCCTTTGAAAATGTTTAAAGTAAAACTAAAAGTATGGCTCTTACAAAAGGCTTTTTATTCCGTCGAGGAATACCTACATGGCATCTTTTGACAGAGATAAGTGATCATTATATAGGCCTTGACTATTGTGTAAGCTTAGCTTTAGTTGTAAGTAATTGTTTGCATGCCAGATGCTGGTGAAATATGTGTTACTTATATAACATTGTCTGAACACCTTTTGTACCATATTTCATGCAAAATAAAGTTATTTGTATTTGTATTTGTATTTGGAACTCAGCAATTAGTGTTCCGTACATTCAGTTATTTTAAATGTTTCATACTTTATCTCCTGATTTTGAAGTTAACTACTTCTAACTAAACTGCGTTTATTGAATGGAGTTCAACAAAAATTATATTTCTATTATTGCAAAAACTCCACAATCGTATGCGTTCGTTTGTTGCTGCACGACTGGGAAAGATTTCCGGGGCTTATAAGGAAAAAGTTTCGACAGAAACTGCTCCTGCACTGGTGACAAATCGGTGTACAAACTATCATATATTTTTAATTCACCATTTACAAAATGAACACAAGTCCAGTGTCCAACGTCATTAAATGATCGGTTCCCGGGAGCTTCTCGGAAAATGACTTGTAAATGTTCTTCTCCCCGAGGCAGAGGCTCAATCAAGTGCAGAGCCTGCATTAAAAGCACGTCGCGCGGACGGTAGCTTGAATTTTCTGAAAGTATCCTGTGAAATGCAGTTACGCATTCGTCTTCAATATACTCATTTCCCAGTACATACGAGAAACGAGTCATTTTAATGTTTTAGGTCCTCGCCTTTTTTTAGGTGACGGGTTCAAAATTTTCGCAGCAAGCTCTCAAACTTGAATGGTATAAGGCAACAATACGATTCACCACTACAGCTCGGTATTCCAATTTTAAATCAAATAAAGAATCTCGTACTTTGATGCTATTTTGTTTCTAGATTTTAACCAAATAGTCAACAATATGTAGAACTGTTAAAATATAGGACACCAAAAGCTGCTTGTAGTGTTGAAATCTGAAGCCATTATAAAGCATAGTATTATTTGTGTGTTTTAGTATTATATATATTATTATTGTGTTATTGTGGGCCTTTATATGCCGCTTCGACCAGCAGGTGATCTATTGTGGCAGCCCTTTGTTTATATTTCACCGTTTAGACCCGTTGCCTCTAAGAAGTTCCAGATTCTTTGGGCGGTGATATGTTGTACCTCTTCTGGGTGCATTACGTGCCGCCCTAGGTAGATACTTCTTTTGTGCATGAGTGGTCCGCAGGAGCAGAGAGTATGTATTGCTGTTTCCTCCGTCTCCTGGCAGAACCTGCAAGTTGCGTCCTGTTTCATACCCATTTGAAACAGGTGCTTGTTTAATTTGCAATGTCCTGTCAGAATTCTCATTACTGCGCAGGTTTTGTGCCTTCTGAGTTGCAGTAGCTCTTTAGACAGTTTGGTATTGTATCCTTTGATCAAGGCTTTAGCATGTTTTTGTCCTTTGGCGAACTTCTACAGCTTTATTGCCTCTGATTTTTCTGTGTTGTGTAGCAGAGAATATGCTTTCCGTTTTGTGATACCACAGAACGGTTCTGGGCCGACCAGGGTTGTGTCCGCGCCCTTCCTTGCAAGTTCATCTGCTTTTTCATTCCCAACTATGTCGGAATGTCCTGGTACCCATCTAAGTATGACTTTGTTGGTATTGGCCAGGGTGTTTAAATTGTTTTTACAGTTCTGGACTAGTTTAGAGTAGGACTCTAGGGATTCCAGTGCAGCAGAGCAGCTTGGCTGTCTGAGTTGATGTAGATGTATTGGTTTCTTAGGTTTCTCTCAAGATTGATCTCCACGCATTTATTTATTGCGAAGAGTTCAGCCTGATAGATTGAGGCCTCTTTCCCCATGATGACGCTAGCTTTGAGCTTTGGCCTCTCACCGTAGATACCACATCCAACATCATCACCCTTTTTAAATCCATCAGTGTACCACACGTGGCTTCCCTCCTTAAAGTCCATTTGGTCGTTTAGCCATTTGTCTCTCGGAGGTATTTCCACTGTGTATAGTTTGGTGAATTTGCATTCCACGTAAGTGTCGTCAGTGGGCATGCTTAGTTTTTTGTTATCAAAGACAAGGGCCTCTAGTTTGGTAAGCACTTGAGAGCGCCATTTTGGCCTTGTTAGTGTGCATATCCTATAGATGCACTGCTTCGCCTCCTTTTGCACATGCAGGTGGAGTGGCGTTACATCGAGCAGTGCATCCAAGGCTGCCCCCGGTGTTGAGCATAAAGCTCCTGTTGCTGTTAAGCAAGCTGTACGCTGTAGACTGCTTAACTTTGTGATGGCTGTCTTTTGGTTGGCTTTGTTACACCAGACTGCAGAGGCGTATGTGATTACAGGCCTCACTACCGCTGTGTAAAGCCACAAAGCAATGCAACAAAGGGCAGCAAGTCCACATGGCCATTTTTGCTTTGTGTATTATGCTATTCAAATGAGCGTTCCAAGTTAGCCTTTGGTCAAAGGTAGCCCCTAGGTACTTGACCTCATTTGAGTATGTTATTTCCTGTCCATTCAGTTTTAGTTTGGCGAGCTTGTCTAGTTTCCTTCTTTTTTGTAAAGGGCACTAGTACTGTTTTGCTCGCATTGATGGACAGGTCATTGTCTTTGCACCATTTATTTATGGTGTTAAGCGCTCCTTGCATTAAGTTCGAGGTTGTGTGGAGGCACGGACCTTTGATTATGACTACAAGGTCGTCGGCATATCCTTGTGTGTCATAGTCTAGGTCCTTCATAGTTGCTAGGTGTTGGTCCACTGCTAGGGTCCATAGTAGTGGGGATAGTACGCCTCCTTGTGGACATCCTCTTGTGGTGTAGAATGTATGCTCAATTGCATTGAGGGTCAGAGTGACTACTCTATTTGAAAGCATGCTCTGGATCCATCTGATGGTGTTTTCGTCCACGCCCTTTGATGGCAATCCCTTGAGGATAGTCTCTGTGGGTGTGTTGTCGAAGGCACCCTCGATGTCAAGGAAAGCACATAGAGCTGTTTGCTTGTCCTCTAGGGTTTTTTACACTTTATCGACCAGATCAAGTAGTGCAGTTTCCGTAGATTTCCCCTTTTGGTAAGCATGTTGGCTCAGACTCAGTGGTCTGGCTACCAGATATTTCGCTCTAATGTGCTGATCAATGACTCTTTCCATCGTTTTAAGTAAGAACGATGATAGACTAATTGGTCTGAAGGATTTAGGCTGTGAGTAGTCCTTTTTCCCTGCTTTTGGTATGAAGCGTACCTTGATTCTAGTCCATTGTTCTGGTATGGTCCTCCAAGCAAAGCTAGCTCGGAATATTCTTCCCAGGTGCGGAGCGATTAGGTTTTGTCCTTGCTGTAGTAATGCAGGAAAGATACCATCTTCTCCCGCCGATTTAAATGGTTTACATTTTTTCAGTGCCCATATAACTTGGTTTGGTCTGAAGATATTTGCAGCCAAATTCCAGTCGTTGTTGTGTGCCCTCCGGGTTTGTGCGCTCCTTTGGGTGTATAACTGAATATCACTGGTGGGGTACGAACCTGGGAAGTGGATGGTTCTAAGCAAGTCCATTGTTTCCACCTCCGTGGTCGTAAAGCTGCCATTAGGCTTCTTAAGTAGGCCTAGGTAATTGGTTGGTGTCTTGGAGAGGATTTTGTGAATTCTCGCTCCTTTATGTTTGGGCGATCTCTTCACAGAACCTCCGCCAAGACCTCCTTTTGGCTTTTCTGATCTGTTTGTTTTATTCATTCAATGCTCTACCATACCTTTCCCACTCGTTTGGTCTGGTTGAGTGATTGAATATGCGACGGGTGGACACACGGAGCTTTTCCAGCCTTTTGTTCCACCATGTCGTTGTGTAATGTGTGATTGATTCTCGCAATGGGCAGCTCAGTTCGTAGGCCTTATAGATACCTTTGGAGAGTTGGTTTACTGCTATATTGAGGGAATCTGGATTTTGGACATATTTTGGGCTATCCTTTAGATGGTCCTCCAGGTGAGCCTTGTAGGCTTCCCAGGAAGTTTCTTTTGGATTTATTCGTGTTTGTGGTCCAACATTGAATTCTCGCAACTAACGTGCCAGTTACTTAGGCAGTTTGCTGCCTTTTCAGTTGCAAAAGTTATGTCTAGTACTTCTTGTCTTACCCTGGTCACGAAGGTTGGCGTGTTGCCCCTATTTAACAGGTGTAGACAGTTGGTAAAAATAAATTCTGAGAGTAACTCACCCCTTTTGTTGATGCCGGTGCTCCCCCAGATGGTGTGATGAGCGTTTGCGTCGCAGCCCACAATCAGTTCTGCCTTTTGTGCTTCAGCGTACTCTACAAATTTAGCCAGTTCTTCTGTGGGGTCATGTTTCTCTCCGGGCAGGTAGGCGGAACAAATCAACACCTTTTGTGAGCCCTTTCCTTTGAGATCAACATACGCAGCAACAAGATCATCGCTGCAGAGTTCTGTAACAGGCAAGAAATTCATATTTTTGTTAAACACGATGCAGGCCCTTGTTTTGGATCCTTTTTCGTGTATTAATACCTTACCTGCTTTGTTAAGTCCTATTCCAATGGTTTTGGTGTTGATCCATGGTTCTTGTATGAGGGCGATGTTTAGGCCATTTTCACCGAAAAGTTTCTCTACGACCGCTGTGGCCGCGATGGCGTGGTGTAGGTTGGCCTGCAGAAACGTCACCCCCCCGTGTGCTGCGTCTTTATTGGCCACGGTGCTGGGCGTGGGCCTGCCCTTGCCGGCCCCCTCTTCCTCTACCCCTGGAGCGGTTGGAGCCCCTATTGCCCCCCCTGTTGGTGGGAAACCGCCATGTTCCCGATGTACCCGCTGTAGGATGGGATGCAGAGTTGGGAGGGACTGCCCGTTTAGGTCCCGGAAGGACCTTTCGGGCGGGTGTGTGGTTGGGGTCCCTCGACGTTGACGGGTTTTGCGGTGGTGGGGTTGGGGACGTGTTGGGTTCCGGCTGTTGGGTCTTTGGTGTACCCTTTAGCCGAAACTGGACCTTACGGAAGCCTAGGCTTGCCTTTAGGTCCATTTTTCGGAGATTCTCCACTGACTGGTCGTCTAGGGCTACGGTCAGCATGACCCCTTCTTTCTCGACCTTTGGGTGGAGAATCTTCCAATACTTTGTGTACAGCCCGAAGTTCTGTGCACAAAGTAGCGACAGTGACATTTTCACGTCGTAGTCGCGTAGGTCAGGGATGAACACCATCCCTATGTTAGGCTTTGGAAGCTCATTTTCGGGTATGACCCTGAGGTTGGCTTCTGGCCATGGCTTGAGGGATGGTGTCGTCTCTTCAAGCCAGGCTTTGGACCGCTGGTCCTCGCACGTGATGAGCAACAAGCCTGGCTTTTGCGCGTAACCTACGAATTTAGGTCCTTCGGCCATCTTCAGAGTCGAGATCTTCTGCAGGATGGTGTAGCAGAGAGACTCCAGTTGAGTGTCCGACATCGGACTGGAGTCCTTGATCCCGACTCTGATTTGGCTCAGGACCTCGCTGTAGGCCTGCGCTTGTTGGGGTTGGGTTATGGGTTGGGTTGGGGGGGTTTCACTCACCCTCGGGTTTTTGGGTAGGTTACCCTGCGGTGATTCCTCCTCCGAGCGGAGCCGTTTGACCGGCTTTTGCCCGGGTTTGGATTGTGAGCCCCCAAACTTGTAGCCCATCTTTTTGAGTTCCGCAAAGCTCTTTACGGACAGTTTTAAAGCCTCTTCGTGCTTCAGTCCCAGTCCCACTAGAGCTTTGTAGCGGCCTCGCGTGGAGCCTCCCAATTTCTTGTGAGGCTTGTCGGTGAGTGGATTCTCCGTTGGTGGGTTAGGTCGTTCAACGTCCTTTTCCACCGTGTCGGCGCTCTCCACCACCTCCATTGCTTGCTCTGACGTTTGGGCGGTTTGGTCCGCGCATACTGTCAGAGGCAGTAGTTCCTGGTATAGGTCTTCCAGGGTACCTTCAATTTTTTTATTTTGTTCTTCTATGTGAATCCCACGAGAAGCTAGGGAAATTGGGTCCGTTCCAGCAGAGCCCCGCTTGCTGGAATAAGGCAAAGGTTCTCCTCGAGGTTGCCCGGTATCGAGGGTCCACCGTTAGCGACTGAGCTCCCCCTCAGTCACGCATCTCTCGGCACGGTAGGTCACACCTGTAGATTGGGGTTTTTGGGGTTTAGGTTGTCTCCTCCGGGAAAGGGTGTGGGTGAGGACCAAAGGAGTGTGAAAGGATGGTGATGGTGGAGGGATGGGATGTATGGAGTGACAGGATGTAGGGTTGGGAGTACCTGTAGGGCGGGAGTGCCGGTCCAGGTATCGTCTCTCATACTTTGCTGTCTCAGATCCGGGGTAGAGGGTAAATAGTGTGACGCCCGTTCTCGATCTTCGACATTTCCAGGGTGCACGACCCACGCGCTAGTGGGTTCGCCTCAGGTCTGTACGTCGGCAGTGCCTGAGGCGACGGGGACGTGTATGAGCAGACTTGCGGAGGCGAATCGATAGCCCTGCGTCACATACCAGGGCGTATTCACCCCCCCCGCCGCACCCCCTTAGTAACCCAAACAAAACCGCATATAAGAAGTTTCAATAGGAGTTTTTTTTTTAATTCTCAACTGAATCTTTTTCAAAGTTCAAAGTTTTTTATTTGTGACTATATGTCAATCTGATTACAGTGGTGGTAAATAATTAATTACATGTAGCACTATAGCCTGCCGACGGTGTACAAATTCTTGATTGCAGCAATGTTTCTAAATACTAACATGCAAAATAATTTTAAATATCTCTAATGTTAATGTCAAAAATCATGTCATATTGAATTTTTACAGCAAAATGAATAAAAATGTCAAGTTTATGTTTCATATCGAATTTGTAAATTTATAAAGCAAAAAGTCAGAAATACATTAAAAACAATTTTCAATCAAAAATGTCAAGAGTTTATGTTTAAATTGACGTATGGGTAACATTCTAACAACTACAAAATCCAAAATATTCATCGATGTTGATGCGTCATCATTATATCAGCCGAAGACGTCTAATGCAGGACATAGGCCTCCCCAAAAGATTGCCACAATTACCAGTTCTGCGCCACCCGCATCCAGCGGACTCCCGCGACCTTTACCAGGCCCCGTATCATGGTCGGCCTTATCACGCGATAAGTGACGAGATAGAGCGTCCGTCACTGGCTGACACCGTTCGATAGAACGAGACGACGCTCTTATCTTGTCACTTATTGCGCGATAAGGCCGACCATGATACGGGGCCAGGTCATTGGTCCACCTTGTAGGGGTCTACCCACTTACTTTACACTTTACTTTACTGGGCGAATCTCAGAGCGTCGAACCGCTCGATTTTAACGTAATTGTAGCCCAAGATTATTTCATCACAGCTAAAACGTACCGCAGAACCTTTAATCAAAAAAGCTTCAGTACTGGTACTGGCTAACATCTTCATCAAAAGTAGACTCTGGTACTCATACCTTCTAATAGTATTTGATGTCTACGACAATAACTAAAAGAGAACGCCTTAAAAACGCTGAATATTCAATGTGTTGTGTTGATAACTTTAAATTTGTCGAACCGGCGAGCGATAACCTCAGACCAAGAAAAAAAATAGAGCATTACGAAAAACCCAGTGAAGCCGGTTTTCAACCAAGCCAAATAAGTTTAGTGCACGCTAACGCGCACTTATACAAACATTGCGCAAAACTGAATATGGGAACACTAAATAATGTGAAAACTATGACGCCTCTATTTGGTTTATTAACCTTTGGTCTACACTATAAACAAACATTCAGAAAGTACGAAGTACTTTATTTGAATTGCTATAGATTATGACAACAATAAATCCTATTTTTACTAGATGCAAATTATTCGTCGGATTCATTCGGAAATACGGAAATATAAACTATTCACAATCTATCTCTAAACTACCACACACCTCTAGTATATATTGACTCCTAGATCCGCAACAACTACACCTAATCGTAGGTCAGACTTTAACTGGATCGTGGGTAATTGTTGAAAACACCAGACCTGCGTTGTCAAATTACTTGACATCGGGTATTTTAAGGTTTCGGTCCGAACAATTCGGAAACAGGAAACAACACGAAATACAATGCTGTATTTTCATTATATCAATATTCATTTATCAGACAGCGAAGTGCAATGTACGTCACCAGGCACGGCTATACTGCAGAACCATCGTAAAATGAGACGCTATAGCGATTTTATTTACTTTAATTTGTAAATATAATTTAAACTATTAAAGCTAGCGTCATGTTGATAATTTTCCCGCCGTCTACACTCAATTTTCGTTATGCATGTGTATTTCCAAGTCTTAGTTGGCTATAGTTTTTGAAATAGAGCTGGGGACAGCACTGTATGAAAAAAAGTTGGGATCCTGTTGTTTTACCAAATTTATTTTGGTCAAATTTCATTTCCCAAACCAAGTTTAGCAACTATTTTGTTTGCCAATGCAAACTTTTGCACAATTTTAATACGAATATTTTTATTACGTCAAATTTTCATTCAGCAAAATATTACTTCGAAAAATGAGATTATGACAATGGTGTTCACGCAAAACGATCATGTTTTATAAACTCAAGTAGTATTTCAGTATCAAATAATCATCATTCAAATTTGCCGCGCTGTCAAGTCATTCAATCATTCACAAACAGCGCGATGGCCGCGCCCCCTAGCGAAAGGTAGCTGTAACTTAAGATTTCAAGATGGCTTTCAATTACTCTGGATTACTTGCCGGGATCGAAATGTGACGGGGTGTTTTTTAGGTTAAATTAGCACCTAAGGGTTTAGTACTTCAATATCATGTAATTCTAGTGTTTGGTGATCAATACAAACAAGTCAATATTCATCATAGTTTAATTTCGATCAACTCAAAATCAATTCCTGTGGCGCGTGCGCCGGACGCGGCAGTCACAGGTGGTGGCCCAAATCTACGTTCCTGACGACGGGCGGTCTTCAAGCATCCAGGGGAGGCTGCGGTGAGGACTGTCGTCTGCTCCTAGGTGATTCAGGACGAAGCCTAGGAGCCCTAAGTATCATTTCATCAACATTTTTACTGGACCCATGAGGGTAGTACCACTTCATCATCATATTTGAGGATCCGAGGAGCGGACCCCCTAAATCGTATTCATTTTTTGGTGTCCCACGAGAGGATACCAGATTTCACAATCATTTTTGGTGGCACCCATGACGGGAACGGATCAGCACGGTCTCTAAAAGCGCAGATCGCACGTGCTAAAACCTAGGAAAGGGCACAGCACATTTTGCTTCAATCAACGACGCGCGGGACGCGGAGGTCAACGGAGGTCAGCAGCGGGGCGCTGCGACTGCGACGGTGATATCGCAAGCTATGTGTTTATTTGCATTAAATATAAGTGTAATGTAAATTCAGTGTCGCGAAAGTCAATTCCCGTAGCATTTATAGTGAAGTGAAAATTCGTCATATTTCGCGACGCCATTATTACGTAATCGGAGGCGTGGGTTTCGTATCGTTCGGTTACTTACGTTCACATTCATTCGGTCGGCGTTCACCGGTCACCAGTCGGCTAACACGGTCAGTCGGTCGGCTCACGTCAACTGTCATCTTGGTGTCAACTGTCAACGGTTCACGATCACGGTCAAGACGAACTTTGTTGTTAAAAGACAATAAGTGTATTATTTAACTATCAAAACAGTTAACTAGTGACGAGTTAATGTTTATTGTGTACAGTATTACTCAGCTAACTGGTAAGTCAAATACCTACGAGTAATTACATTAGTAAAGTTCATTGTTTAAGGTTAGGCATTCAATTTGATAACTTTAGTTCAATAACATCATTCAAAGAGGTCCATTGCAAGTAATACTGAGCAAACTAGTAGCCACTCATCAAATATGAAATAGGTCAAGTTACTATTTACATTCAAGTTTAATTTTTATGACCTATTTCGTCAATAGAATTGTATCATTGTTCAAAACAATAAGTAACAAGCTTAGAAGCTGGTGTCATTGACTAGTGCTGTCAATAAATCATTCAATAAATATAATTCATATACGGTAGGCAGGGTGCATTAATAGTCATACAAGGTGTATCTGACTAAAGTCAAATATTAAAATAAAAGTGTTACTGATTATTGTTATTGCTTGGTATTGAGGTATCATTATCATCATGGCCACATTACGAACCGCCAAGGCCCAGTTTAGGTCCCGCTACCAAATGTTAGTGGACATTGGAGGGTCAGTAGACACCTCTCAAGGGGGGGTTACAGCGGCAGTAGCCAGGCGGCAATTTCATGCATTTTATCCGCAGATTATATCAGCTTATGAGGTCATCATCAGCGCTTCGGACGAGGACCTCTCCGGGGAGGAGAGGGAGCAGTACGAACAGCAGTTCACCATCATCAACCGCTTATTGGTGAGACTTGAGCAGGCGATTGAACCAGCGGCAGGGAGTCAGCGGCCCGACGTCAAGCCTCACGCACAGGTAATATCAGCTAAGTTACCTGCTATAGAGCTGCCCAAGTTCACGGGGAAGGTCCATGAATGGGTGTCCTTTCACGATCTATTTCAGTCACTGGTGCATACTAGGAATATATCACCAGCTGAAAAGCACTATTATTTAAGAGCATCTCTAGAGGGAGAAGCTCTAGCGCTCATCAGGCAACTGCCCATGGATGAGGCTAACTATCCAGTAGCACTCAAGCTGCTGCAAGTCAGGTACCAAAACCAACGGTTGTTGGAAGATACCTATTTGGCTGCGATAACAAACTTACCTGTCATAGGTGAGGGTGACTCATTACAGCAGCGCTTCTATGACCCTCTGCGAGAATCACTTCAGGCACTGGAAAAGCTGGGTATGCCGGTGACAGAGTGGTCATATGTAATAGTGTTTTTAATTTTGCAGAAGCTGCCAGTCAGGATAAGAACTACCTATGAGGCGCTCCTCATAGGTAGTTCTGATCCTGACTGCAACTGTACGGCAAGGACGCCCAGGTCTTGCCTACGATCACACAACTGCTGGAACTGCTTGACGAGCAGTGCAGGGTGCACCGGACGGTGGTTCCAGAGGTTCCTGGGACGTCAGCGGCGAGGGGCAGGAAGCCATCGCCACCTCAACGAGTGCGGGCTCAAGATGCACCGACGCCTGCAGCGTCAGGGAGGCTGCTGCACGCCCAACCCAGCTCATCATATCAGGTGAACTCAAACCAGTGTTCTTATTGTTCTGGCCAAGATCACACGCTCTACCGGTGCGAGGACTTAAGTCTGAGGGTACCAGCCGACCGGAAAGCGTGGGCTAAGAAGACCGGGCACTATTTCAAGTGCCTGCGACTGCATTATGCTCGCGACTGCACTCATAAAAATTGGTGCTCTCACTGTCGATCACAGGAGCACAATTCATTGTTGTGCACGGGCAAAGCTATGCCAGTGGCATCCACATCGCAGGGACAGGCTGCCATAAACAGGGTGAGTCAGAACAGGGGCGGTTCACACCCTAATCACTCAGCACCTCATTAGCTGAGAAGGTCACCGCGACGGGAGTCGCCGATTCGGTCACCGCGACGGGAGTCGCCGGTGAGGACCGAGACTCAGAACATATGGCGCGCCAGCCCACCGCCAACGCCCAGGGTGTCAGCCCCAACTCATCAGCAGTTGGGTGGACACGTGCCACGCCCACAACAGGGGGCGAGGGCGAGGCAAGCTCAGGCGACCTTTGAGGAAATTAGGTTTGGTTCTCGCAAGCGCGATGAAACTCAGTGACGTCTTCAAACTGTTGGTAGCATAAACGGGCAAGGGTCAGTCACTACCTGCCCTACCGCTATAATCATGTGACCATGACGGTCTAGCTCAGGTAATTATGTACAAGCACGGGCGTTGCTGGACAGCGGCGCTGCGTTATCGGTTGTACATCAATAGAAATATTAAAATTGCACCAGCAGTTAAATAATATTAAATTATATGGAGTAGGTAACCAAAGGGTTAAGTTGCCAGGTTCATCCGTCAAATTAGTCATAAGGCCTGTGGGAGCAGAAGTACCTATGATAAGTACTCAGGCTACAGTTATGTTCAAACTAACGGGGGACATACCTCTAGTATCATCATCAATAAAAAATCATTTAGGGTTGTCAAATATAAAACTAGCCGATGAAGGGTTCGACAAGGCTAGCGAAGTAGATGTCATAATAGGAGCTCAGTTATATACTAGGTGGTTCAAAGGGTGTACCCTTGTTTTGTCGACAACCTTTTCATCGAATATTATTTCATCGACAACGATTCATCGAAACTTTAGTACTAGTTATATTGTTTGGCGTTATTTTATTTCAACTACTATTCATTTAAATTTATCTTACTACGTAGAAATACTATTCAACGAATATTACTTAATAGCTGGTTTGTTTCAAATTATCTTAATTGGCACAACTACATAACATTGCAATTCATTTCTTCGACATATTACTTTAATACAATTTTATATGTCCTACTGCAAATTTATACATTATTCAAATTATGTAGTTAATTATGTATTATTGTATGTATAATAAAACTAAGAATCATTGGTGTAAATCGTTTATTACAAAAAGATATCAGGGTGGACAAAAATGGCTTGTCATAAGCGAAATCTGTTTTAGGTCGGTTAGGTTAGGGTTCACTTGTGTCCCTCAGACAAGAAATAGACACCCCGCGCAGCGGGGTGGCGTCGATTCGCTGCACGGCTATCACAAGACGGCATGCGAGCTCTGATCTTCATGACAAATTCATACGACCAACCATTCGTCCAGATAAATTATTTCATATCTGAAACTACCCACATATCAATAATCTCGCAGAGTGAGCTGACTGACGTGATTGCGTTTAGTTTCGACAACGAAATATTACCAATTGAAATAATTTTATGCGGAATAAATATTATTACAAGTAAAAAAAAATTAATAAAAAAAACTCGAAATGAAAAGCCATGACATGAATTTTATTGTAATAAGTCAACTACCAATTAAAAGACCTCGGTGCAAATTACCTAGTATCGAGTATTCGGCGGAATAACTTGTCGATGAAATGAAAATACTTGAAACGTTGTCTTTGAAATAATATTTGATGAAATGTTGGTCGGCAATTCAATGGTAAACCATTATTGTATGTATAATAAAACTAAGAATCATTGGTGTAAATCGTTTATTACAAAAAATATCAGGGTGGACAAAAATGGCTTGTCATAAGCGAAATCTGTTTTAGGTCGGTTAGGTTAGGGTTCACTTGTGTCCCTCAGACAAGAAATAGACACCCCGCGCAGCGGGGTGGCGTTGACCCGCTGCACGGCTATGACAAGATGGCACGCGAGCTCTGATCATCATGACAATTGATAAATAATATGTATGTATAATAAAACTAAGAATCATTGGTGTAAATCGTTTATTACAAAAAAAAAAAACAAAAATCAACAAGACATAAGTCTGAAGAGATTTAAGACAAACTTTTAAATTTTTTGCTATGCATTTTAGCAACTTAACCTCAGAATATTCTGCTTGATGTTGTAAAATGGTATCTATTCGAGCATCTTTGTCGATATATCTTTTTTTTTTTACAACGAAATATTACCAATTGAAATAATTTTATGCGGAATAAATATTATTACAAGTAAAAAGAAATGAATAAAAAAAACTCGAAATGAAAAGCCATGACATGAATTTTATTGTAATAAGTCAACTACCAATTAAAAGACCTCGGTGCAAATTACCTAGTATCGAGTATTCGACGGAATAACTTGTCGATGAAATGAAAATACTTGAAACGTTGTCTTTGAAATAATATTCGATGAAATGTTGGTCGGCAATTCAATGGTAAACCGGTTCAAAGATTTCAACTCACACTCCAGGGTTGTCAGCCTACGGAACGTGCTTCGGCCACGTGATCATGGGCACGTGCGCTACTCAGCGGGCAGCAGGGACTTCGGTTGAAGATTATGGTCTGCTTGCATCCAGGCTAGAGGACGTCCTGGAGCGCTTCTGGAAGACGGAGGAGCCGCCTTCGGAGCCAGTTATCCACCCGGACCACATGGAGTGCGAAAGGTTGTATCAATCCACTACTCAACGTATGCCAGATGGCAAGTATCAAGTCAGACTGCTACTGCTATCAAACAGGCCGACTCTGGGCGAGTCTCGGGCCGTAGCTGTCAAACGACTACACTCAGTGGAAAATAAGATGGCAAAATATCCCTTATTTGCTGAGAAATATAAAGATTTCATGCGAGAATATGAAGCCCTTGGTCATATGAGTAAATCAAGCTTTCAGTTCGACTCAGAGCACTACATTATTCCCCATCAAGGGATATTCAAGAGGGGGGGGGGGGGGGGGGTGATAAAATACGGGTCGTATTTGACTGTTCGAGTAAGTCAAGCAATGGCGTGTCACTCAACCTTCACTCAGCACAGCCACTTCAAAATGATATCACGAAAATATTGCTAAATTTCAGACGTCATCGTGTAGTCTTCACAACGGACATCATGATAATGTTCAGGCAGACATGGATTCATCCGCAGGACAGGAAGTACCAGCTCATCCTATGGAGAGAGGATACCTCACAGGAGATACAGGTATACGAGCTTAATACCATATCCTACGGAGCCCGGTCTGCCCCCCACCAAGCTATCAGAACGCTCATGCGTCTAGCTGACGATTGGGAGGAAGAGCACCCCGACTCACAAGCGTCACGCGTCATTAGACGTGACGTGTTTGTAGATGACATACTCACCGGGGTGGACACGGTGGAGGAGGCAAAGCAATTAAGGTCAGAATTGATACAGGTCATGGAGACTGCCGGTTATGAGCTCAGGAAGTGGTCATCAAACTGTCCAGAGGTGATGGACGGACTCCCAGCAGAACATTGTAAGACACCACATCAGTTCGATAATGATGCCAAAACGCTCATAAAGGTTAATACCTTTATGAGCATTTTGGCATCATTATCGAACTGATGTGGTGTCATGTACAGTGGGACCCGGGTACGGACATGATGCCATATGAATTAAATATACCTATAGGTCAGCCAATCACGAAATGTGCTCAGTACAATAGCGAGGTTGTACGACCCATGTGGTTATTGTGCACCTATAATATTCAGATTCAAAGTATTTCTACAGTCATTATTTGCAGACGGGCTGAATTGGGATCAGCCGCTCAGCGAAAACCAGATAGCTCATTGGGACGAGCTATTTCAAGACTTAAAGTATTTGTCTCAATTGCAGATACCAAGGTGTGTAGCACTGCCGGGCGCGGTGTCCTACTCTCTTCACGGTTACGGAAATGCATCTGAGCTGGGATACGCTGCGCTGCGTGCATCTACTTACGTACGCAAGACATGTCAGGCAACATAATGGCGAGACTTCTCATATCAAAGACAAGAGTCGCATCACAGAAGGTGAAGCGTACTATTCCTAAACTGGAACTTAGTGCTGCTCATTTATTTTTTCAGCTGTTAAACCATGTGGCAAGCGCTTATGAGGATTCAGTGGAATTTGAAAGTCTCAACGCTTGGTCAGACAGCACGATTGTGTTGTCGTGGTTAAATTCAAAGCCACACATGTTGCAAACGTTCGAATGTAACAGAGTACAAGACATTCAGCAGTCAAAACGTCCAATGACATGGCGTCACATAAGGTCAGAACAGAATCCAGCTGACATAGCATCACGCGGGCTGTCAGCGAAAGACATTGTCAAATGTCAACGATGGTGGTCACCAGAATAACCATTCTGGTGACCACCATCGTTGACATCGTTGACATGTAACCACATAAGGACAAGGCTCATTGGCCGACGCTGCCAGTGGTCGTGCTATCAAATTTACTAGGCTTCAAGAAGCTGGTAAATACAATCATCACTCAAGAAACATGGGAAGACGAGCTTTTGGACCGCGTAAGCTCGTACAGTAAGCTCATCAATGTCACAGCTTATGTACTCAGGTTAGTGAAGAACCTCAGGTTGCCTAAAGAGGAAAGAAACCTTAGAGCGAACCTTTCACTCGATTAAACTCGCGAGGCAACTAAGCACTGGATCAGAAAAGCTCAACCAGACTCATGCAGGGAGGAAATCATACTGGTCAAGAAAGGAAAATTGGTATGTAAATCACTTCAAAAGCTCAGCGTGTTCGTAGATGAATAACACTTCATCCGCACTCATCGCAATACTCAGACAAGAATATTGGATACCGTCTATAAGACGTCAGGTTTCAAAGGTCATCGGTAAATGTATGAAATGTTTCAGATTCAACGCCACAAGTCAACCGCCAATCATGGCAGACCTTCCAGCTGATAGGATAACAGCTGTGAGCCCATTTACGGGTGTAGCTACAGATTTCGCGGGGCCGTTTGTAGTCAAAAGTAGCTTGTTTAGGAACGCAAAATCAGTGAAAGCATATTTATGTATTTTTGTTTGCCTAGGTACCAAGGCGGTTCACCTGGAGCTCGTCTCGTCACTCAGCACGGAGAGCTTCACTGCGGCTCTCACCAGGTTTGTCAGCCGGCGCTGATCAGGTCAGATCGGGGTACAAATTTTATTGGATTCAATTCATATGTCAGGGAAGTCAATCAATTTCTCATACAAAATCAAATCGTTCAAGATGAGGCTCGCAAACAAAACATACGGTGGGAGTTCAACCCTCCTGGGGCCCCTCATATGTCTGGTTTGGTTGAAGCCGGGGTCAAGAGTGTTAAAAATTTACTCAAACGGGAAATTGGGGATACGATACTCACTTTCGAGGAACTCTATACGATATTCACGAAAATAGAGTCAATTCTAAACTCACGCCCCTTAGTACCTATGTCAGAAAATCCGTGTGACATGGAAATTCTTAGTCCATCTCATTTCATTATAGGTCAACCTCTAGTAGCCTTGCCAGAACCTCACTGGAAGAATACTAAAATATCACGTTTGTCACGATTTCAGGCCATTCAACGGCACTCTCAAGTTATATGGTCACGATGGCATAAAGAATACCTTAATACCTTGCAAGCTCGTAATAAGTGGTATACTCATTCTTTAGCTATAAGTTTAAATGATTTAGTACTCATTATTGATGAAAATACGCCACCTCTACATTGGCGTAGACGTCGTGTTATAGAGTTGTTTAAAGGATCTGACGGTGTCATCAGATCAGTCAGATTAAATACTCAAAATGGAGATCTTATTCGACCAGTGGTCAAACTGTGTAAATTACCTATTGAATGTTAATCATGTTAGTTTTAAGGTCAAGGTATGTAGGTTTATATCACGCTATTTAGACCTACGGTCACTGCATTTCTCATATCATGTTATGTTTCAACATATTGTGTATGTAGTCGATAGTCATACTACTTCATAATGACTACAAGTTTATATCTACGTTGTCAGTTTATATACTTGTGTATTGGGTCTTTAGTCATGCCATTTCATGAGTTATTATTTGTCATAGTTATGTCAAATATTTGTACTTAGTCTGTAGTCACACTGTTTTCGATTTTCAATGCCTTTTCAATGTCAAGGTTTATAATTGCTTGCATGTATTCAGCTTATCTTTTCCTGGCGGGCGGAGGAAATGTTCACGCAAAACGAACATGTTTTATAAACTCAAGTAGTATTTCAGTATCAAATAATCATCATTCAAATTTGCCGCGCTGTCAAGTCATTCAATCATTCACAAACAGCGCGATGGCCGCGCCCCCTAGCGAAAGGTAGCTGTAACTTAAGATTTCAAGATGGCTTTCAATTACTCTGGATTACTTGCCGGGATCGAAATGTGACGGGGTGTTTTTTAGGTTAAATTAGCACCTAAGGGTTTAGTACTTCAATATCATGTAATTCTAGTGTTTGGTGATCAATACAAACAAGTCAATATTCATCATAGTTTAATTTCGATCAACTCAAAATCAATTCCTGTGGCGCGTGCGCCGGACGCGGCAGTCACAGGTGGTGGCCCAAATCTACGTTCCTGACGACGGGCGGTCTTCAAGCATCCAGGGGAGGCTGCGGTGAGGACTGTCGTCTGCTCCTAGGTGATTCAGGACGAAGCCTAGGAGCCCTAAGTATCATTTCATCAACATTTTTACTGGACCCATGAGGGCAGTACCACTTCATCATCATATTTGAGGATCCGAGGAGCGGACCCCCCGAAATCGTATTCATTTTCTGGTGTCCCACGAGAGGATACCAGATTTCGTAATCAACATTATTACGAACGCGTAAGCGTTCGCACTATTCTGCGCGACTATACTCGGTCCCGCGCTGCATCTACGTCATGGCAGTTTCTAGATGCAGTATGCGCGGGCACGGCTCGCCAGTCCGCGTTCCGCCGCTTTAGACAACAGACCCGTGCCGAATTGCACACAAATATAGATACGTGTCGTCTTGCAGTTCGTGCGCGCTTTTAAATATTTTTATTTTATTCGGTGGTCGCGAACACCTTTTGAGGCGACATTTCTTCGCCTGGCATCAATATAAATTGGTGAATACAGCACCCACGTAATTGGTAAGTGCAGTGCAAAGTGTTGAACGTTATTTTTAGTAATAGGTATTATAAGTACCTTAGCTTTACCAGTAAATTAGCTTACTTGTGATCTTCCCTGAGTTAATGTTAAATATACCTATATTTTATATACCCATTCCATTTGTTGCTAAGCGCATATTAGTAGCTAAATGACTGCGTTTCTTTGTTCTCATACCTAGTAGTTTGTACCTACTTACTTCATTAGAAAATGTTAGTATTGCTTTTCTGTGCTTTTGCATTAGGCTTACTGTAACTCCGCTCTGCTTTTTGAACTCGAACACGCTTACGCTTACGGTACACGGCTTATTTTAAATGGTCGTATCTGAAGACAGGGTGTTCACAAAGCAGAGCGAGCACGAACAAAATTTTAACCCGGTGCATATACCACAGGGTGCGTCGTTTTAATTTAAAAATTGGGAACGCACAACCACCACCTTGGCGGCCTGGGCTGGAACCGCTCGACGTTCGCCCGCCGCCGTTCCTGCTCCTTATCGCAGCCGGCCGAGCGTGACCCCTGCTTCGGACCGCCGCCGACCAGCCAGGAGAGTACCGGAACTACGGCGGCCAGTCTAGAAGGGCATAGACCACCCACGACCCTTTCTTTTAATTTTACGGGACCTGTGTCCCCAATATACTTTTTTGATGATGACTTGCTAGTGCTTATTTGCCACCCCTCTTACCAAACGTCACACTACGCCATAGTCAAGCGATCCCACCTCCGCGGGGAGCGCAAGATTTGATACGAGTCGGTACGACGTTTTGCCCCCGATTTGTCCGTATCCTGATTGACGTCATTAGCTAAAAACCACTGTTCAAGGCGGCCCTTATACAATAACCACTCCTGTTCTTCGTGATTAAACACGCTCAAAAATCCAACCGACATTTTGGCCATTATCACTGCACGTAAAAATCACGCGTTAAGATCGTAAACCACTCGTCGCCACTGTTATTTTGGAGGGAAATGGGGCCGAGAAATGAGACACGGGCGTACATCGAGGTGCTATATTCCGACTATCTATCTATGACGCCAGGCGCAGCCGGCTGGCGTTCGATTAACAAAACTACCCTCTATCTTAGTATGTATATTATATTATTGTATTTATGTAAGTAAATTTATTTATTTATTATATTAGGAAATGTATTTGCATTAATAGCTACCTATCCTTTTAGCTTGTGTTTTTCTTGGTCAACTGCCTGCACCCATAAGCTTTTCTGTTTAGCCCTGTGGTTGACTGGTAGAGAATGCCTTAAGGCATTTAGTTCGCCATTTGTACTTCTTATCTGTGCAATAAAGTTTAAATAAATAAATAAATCCTTATAACTGGACATAATATTCATGTAAAAATCGTAGGTTAAGTTTTTGACGTATTTTTTTTATTTTATGAATAAAAAATTGAATTGAATTGAATTGATGTCCTTTGGGGCTAAAGGTTCTCGAGTGGCAACCACGTAACCAGATGTCGTATCGTGGGAAACCCCTGCTGATGACCGGGTAAATTCATTTATGTATTTGGTACAGGTAACAACGTCCAAATTTACAAATACTTTACAAAAGAATATACAAAAAGTTAGTGACAGTCCGCTGGGTGCGGGTGGCGCCGGCACTTTTTGGGAGAGCCCTATGTCCAAATGTGGACGTCTTTCGGCTAGTATGATGATGATGTTGATACACACAGTGGACACTTGAAACTTTTTACTGTAGTACAAATAATCAGAATACAATATTATTACCTTTGAACAGGGAAAACATAGAGAGCCCGGAACATGATACAGAAGCTATCCAGCCCAAAGAGACAGAGGCGCCGCTGGACAGCGGTGAGAAATTGCGTCCTAAGAATATCCACGCCAACATGGGCTTTGACTTGTACTGGCCTGGCGGCGAGTGGGTCGTCAGGAAGGCGGAGTTAGACCGCTGCAACACAACCGAAGAAGAGTGCAGCCCGGTGTACAAGAAGTGAGTATTTAGCTCCAGCGTGCAGCGGGGCAAACGTTCCGGCATGGTTAGAGGGCGTAATGACGAACCTTTTGTCTTGTCCAAAATCGTGGTTTTCGTGTTGTGATTCGTTTTTAACCGATTTCAAAAAAGGAGAAGGTTCTACGCGTATGTGTTCACAGTTGTTTCACAGTATGTATGTATGTAAGAATTTACTCCTGTCCTGAGTTGGTCTCATCTCATTGTAACCAAGTCAGGATCTCATGATGGGATCCCAGGGAAATTGAGGACAACCCTCAAATTTTATAGGCACGTACTACGTGTTGTTTCATATATTTTCTTAAGCTATTCAAGTATTTGCACATGGTCATCATCTATCATCACCTCCTAGCGCTATTCCCGGTTGTTGTAGGGCACGAGGTCGGCTTTGACATCTAATCCCAAGATTTCGCATACGCACTAGTTTTACGAAAGCGACTGCCATCTGACAGCCCAACCCAGAGGAAAAACTAGACCTTACTGGAATTAGACCGGTTTCCTCACGATGTTTTCCTTCACCGAAAAGCTAACGTTAAATATTCCGTAATTTAGGTACATAAGTTCCGAAAAAATCATTGGTGCGAGCCATGATGCGAACCCACGACCGCCGCTTGACAGCTGCCACTAGGCTACCGTAGCTTGTTATACTTGCACCTGGTAGTAATCATAATATTATCATAACAATATTAGGACCTGGACCTACCTGTACCTGGTGGTTTTAACTAATATGAGTGATGCTGAAACTTACGTACAATGCTCTGGATACGCGTTGTTTCCTGCGGATGCCTACCATCCACCACTTAGTATTAGTCTACTATTTGGTAATGAGGAGCACCATTTCACTGTAACGGCCGACAACATCTGCACGTGCCCTTCAACGCCCTCGTTGGAACTTTAAAAAGGCAGATCTGTCATCTGTTTACACAGAGATAGCCGACATTGATTGGTCACACTTATATAATCAAGTCGATGTCGACGGTGCAGCTGATATCTTGTACAATAATTTGCATGCCATATTAAATCGAAACGTTCCTGTTCATAATTATCCGGCAAGTAGTTTTCAACAGCGTTATGAGTACCCCGTTTGGTTCACAGCGGAAATTATTAAATATTTTAAACTAAAACATTTCAATCTTGTCATGTATAAAAGAAAGGAGTTGTTGTTTAACAAAGAGTTGTTTCGGTTTTATAGAGCCCTAGTAAAAAAAAAAAAGCATCTGCGCATAAACAGTACCTCCTTAGAGCGGAGCCTGATGCTGTACGAGCTTTTGCAGAACACTTTAGTTCGGTATTCCACGTGAGCCCCCCCATACTGGACGTGGACAGGGCTGCTAGCGATGCAGCAGGGGGAAAAGACTGCTTGCATACATTTGCATAGTATTTCTCCTCGCGAGTTAAGTCGTATCGTTAGAAAGCTGAAAGCCAATGCTGCGCCTGGTCCCGACGCCATCCTTACATTCCTGATTAAGGACTGTTTTTCGAAGCTAAGGCAGCCTCTACTTTTTGTCTTTAATCTTGCCCTTCGTCAAGGAGTTTATCTGACCCAGTGGAAGGTATCCAGAGTTACACCGGTGCCTAAGGAAGCCAAATCCACAGATATAACCACCTTCCGACCTATCAAGTTCAATCGGTTCTGTCCGTTTTTGGTAAGATTTTCGAAGGAGTTATCAATGGATATATTGCGCCTCTTATATCGAGTCGGTTATCGGAGGAGCAACACGGTTTTCGTAGGGGTAGGTCCACCGCCACTAACATCGGCAACTTTGTTGATTACACTCTTATCCATATGGACCAGTCTCTACAAGTGGACGCTGCTTACTTCGACTTCCAGAAGACATTCGACCTCGTGGACAATGATATTCTTCTCAGCAAGTTGTCAGCGTTTGGTTTTTCGCCGCATTTATTAAAGTTATTCGGTAGTTATTTGAGAGATCGCAAACAATATGTACACCTGTCGGGCTACCAATCGGATGAATATTTCACCAGATCTCGAGTAAGTCAAGAGGCAGTACGCTTGGGCCTACTCTATTTCTGGTGATGATCAATGACCTTCCTTCGGTTGTTAGCAGTGTCGAGTGCTTATGCGTACCTCAAGTTGTTCCACGCTGTTAACTCTGTTTCTGACTGTGGTGTATTGCAGCAGGATATTGATGCCGTGACGGGATGGAGTCAAGCGAATCGTCTGTTTTTTAATAGGAAAAAGTGCAAAGTAATCTCTCTTAGTCGAAGCAAATGCCCTCTACCCTATACGTACCTACTTAGTGGTGATCCTGTTGACCGCTTTCAAACTATTCGTGATCTTGGCGTTGAGTTAGACACGAGATTGGATTTCCATAGCCACATTAGTGCTATCACTAAGAGCGCAAATAAAATGCTGAGATTCGTAATACGCACTGCGCCACAATTTACTAGCACGGCTGTACCTATCGTCGTGTACAATGCATACGTACGTAGCAAGTTGGAGTACAGCTCTGTAATATGGGATCCGATCAAAGCAAATTACAAACTTTTACTCGAGCGGGTTCAGCGGAAGTTTGCGCGTCACCTTTACAAAAAGCAGTACGGATATTATCCTTTTTTATATCCCTCTTTTTGTAGCCGGTATGGTCGGGCTGGAGACTCTCCATTTCAGACGTAAACTGCACCTCGCAGTCCACTACTGTCTTCTACTCAAAGGGCAAATTGACAATCCAGTGACATTGGAAGGCATTCGTCTATTCGTCCCAGAGCAGTACGGGCGGCGGCGGGGCCGCGCACGCGTCGCGCGAGTAACGCGCCTGGCGTTCGTGCCTCGGCGCTGCTCAATGAGCTGATACTGAGGCAGTATGCGTCGGCATAGTAGTGTTTGCAGACAATTGGCATAGCTTGCTAACTAAAAAAAGTGCTTTGTGCAATACATTTAGTTAGTGCTACTTTTTATGTGTTTGTGTATCTGTCGTATATCTATGTTATTTTTAAGTCCGGACATTGTAGGCGCTTTGGTACCACTACTGTAAGCCTATTATGTAAGTTATTAAATAAATAAATAAATTAGGGAACAATTATACACAAATCAAACTTGCTCCATAGTAACCTCAATAAGGCTTGTGTTATAGGTACAATCAAGGAATTAAATTTCCAACCCACCTACGGTTCAATGTCGTATAGCAATTTGTCAGTTTTGTCACCATAATAGCTAGAGTCGCCGTCAATGGAATTTGCTAACTATGTAAACAAACCGCCAATAGTGAAAGACAATTTCAATATGTCGGTTTGTTTACATAGTTAGTAAATTGTTATTGGGCCACTTTAGCTAGAGCACGATGTTACTTTGACATATCGCATGCATTGTCTTATGTTAGCAACTAAACTACGTTGACATGGTGAACTGAACTTTGGGACTCCAAGGCACTTTGCCAAAACTGGAGTCCGGATTCGTTTGTCATCTCGCTAGTTCTGTTATGATAGTTATTCGCGCATTGATTTAGTATCTGGGGGCACGGCAGTGCCCGCGCCAAGACGAGCCAAGCGAAGCGCAACGCAAGGGCACTACCTACCTTTTCTCGAAGCGGTTCGTCGTTTTTTTGAACCCTCGTAACTTGGGTTTGGATTATACCAGATAAACCAAATTCTCGGGATATGATGACAATAGTGGACTTATTAAACATATAAAGTTTCAGTAACATAGCTCTTATACTTAAGATTTTATTGATATCTAAAAAACGCCGATTTCGTCACTGACTCACTGACTCACTGACTGATGTTGATCATCAAAACCTCTAGGGTACTTCCTGAAGTCCTAGAAAGCTGAAATTTGGTATGTAAGCTAGTATTAGTACATTGCGAAGTCACAAATTATACCTAATGGCCGCAGGTCCAGGCAAAGAAACCTTGCTACACCTAAAGCTCGCCTAAAACAAACTACTCGTAACCCTTATTTCATGTGTATTAAGATATATAATAGGCTTCCTAGACTTCCTAGAGAGACAAAAGATCTTCCACTAAAACAGTTCAAAAAGAAACTATTAGTATGGTTATGCGAGGGGTGTGTCTACTCTAAGCGAGTTTTTTACTATCAATGTAAAAATAAGTAAATTAAAAGTAGCCTAGATTATACATTTAAGTTCATTATGAGTTATGAGTAGTATATTACGGGAACTCTATTTTGCTTACCTAAACTCAACCGCCAGCATAATCTTGAGTTTATCATGTCTTTGCATGCTTACTCAAACAGTTTGGTGGACCCATATTTCGCATTTATAAAAATTTCATTTCATTTCATATTTTAAATTCAAAATGCCCTCTGCCACTTGTGCCTGCGACACGTGGCACGGCTCAGAGAGCGTGTTTATATTTCATCAGTGAAGGATCCGATAACGATAATTATCAACGATATCAAATGTATGGAGCAGGCTCCTATATCAGATCGGGCAATGTGAACAGTGAGCATGTTTTCCTTACAAAGACTCCGATGACCGTGATCCTGCCCCAATGACCTTGAACATGCTTTGGCACCTTCTGTTGCAGCTACGGGCCGGTGTGCGCGGGCAATAGCGACCTCAGCGCACACCACACGTTCGAAAACATGTGCGAGCTGCAGGACACCAACTGCCGCGACGGCACCGCCAGTGAGTACAGCGACCTCTACCGACAACGATACGAAACCACTTGATTCGTTTTCAAGCAGTGATACGGAGTGCGATGTCATGGGCGGCCATTACACGGTGACTATTATATCGTGACATCTAGAAAAATATTACGATAATACTCACCGTGTAATGGCCGGCTTGAAGATACAACCCGGGGTTAAATCCTATCCGTCCATATAACAAAAGACCGATCAAGTAAAAGTGTGACTCGCTAAGCGAGAGTTCCGTAATAACTTTAATACACCATACCCGTGTAAAAATCAATGAATTCTGGAAAAATCTTATCTCATACCTAAAGTTACTGTCATAAGTACAGTCCTTTATTGATTAGATTAGATTAGATTATTTTATTACATTCTGAAAATTTACGTCATTTCATAAAATTAAAAGGCATATGTTTAACGGACCACCAGATATAGTAAAATACAACGCCAAAAAAATACTTTTTACTGGCAAAAATAGTTAAATGATCACCAAAATTTTATCTCCTATTAATGTGAAATAATAACCCAAATTATAACATCTAACTATCCTATAAAAGAAAATGCTATCCTAATAAATCATTGCTAACCCAAAAATAGTAAATGATCTCTAAAATTTTATCTTCTACGAGTATTAATGTGAAATAATAACCCAAATTATAACATCTTACTATCCTATGAAAGAAAATGCTATCCTAACAAAATAAATCATTGTTTACCCAAAAATAGTAAAATAATTTCCTAAATTCGACGGAGCCCTGCTTTCGTTTCTGTGACTCAGTCTCCCGCCCTCCGCCCGGGCTCCCGCCAGAAACTCGCTTCGTCGGCCCTTCGCGAGCTTCTGTCTCCGCGGGCTTTTATATACACTAGGGGTAGGACAGACGAGACCACGTGGAAGTGGGGTGCGCTGATTTGGTATCATTAATACTTTATTTGGTAACATGCATACACTTTATGGCAATCATAGTGGGTTATTTAGGTAGAAATATTGTATTTGCTCGCTAAGATTTGATCATTTACTAAATTTGGTCTTCGAATACAATTTAATGTGCATTCGTTACTAAAACAGCTAGTACTATTGTAATGGTAGATTTATTATATTTGGTGTTCAGTATATTTAATGGTTAAACACACTTACCTGAAGTGAAGTTTGGCCATAATTATACAAGATGTTACATCCGAAGAGATTTAATATTCACTAGGTAGTACACTGTTTAATGTACTAGGCATCGAGCACAATATTTAGATTAGAAAAAAAAAAAAAAGTCAATTGATCCTCTCATTCCTGCCGCCGCGCCCTCTGTCGGTGCGCGCGCATAATCTTCATTATTTTAGAGTATCATGGCTACTCTGCGAATTTTTGGGATGAATGGTAAAATGTAATAACTAATTACTATTCATATAGGGCGGGATGGGACATTAAATCTCTTCGGATGTAACGTCTTGTATAATTATGGCCAAACTTCACTTCAGGTAAGTTTGTTTAACCATTAATTATACTATCGACGTTACATCCTCGAGATTTAATATTCACTAGGTAGATGTTTAGCGCCCTTTTTGCACAGTTAGGTGAAGCTACAGAAGTAAACACTATTATCATCACATGATATTTTTATTTTAGTTTCTTTCATAAGAAATTCGATAGAATCACATATTATAAACAGCTTCAGCAAAGGCATTGTCGGTATTATTTTCAGTATCTAAAGGTCTATTGTAAAATTTTGAAATCACTAAAGAGTTTCCGGACCAACCCGCAGTTTTCTTTATCATCTCAACTGACAGGCCTTTACGATTGGCCGCTGAGGTAGCAGCATGTCTTGTGCTGTGTGCACAATACATGTTTGTATCAATTCCACTATCAGACAATATCTGTTTTATCCAGCGGCTAATCGTACTGGAACTAGCATATATTGGTCTTTTTATTGTTAACAAGAGTCGTTCCGCGTTTGTAATAGTTCTGAAAGTTTGTGTCCTATCTATGAATGCCAACAATGTCCTGGCCGGACAAATTTCTTCTTTATTTGGAAAGAAAGGTAAGGTGTGGTGTAGGCTTTCCGGGAGCGGATGTTTTTATTAAATCATCAATAATTATTCTAATATTGCCTTCATTGATTTGAATATTATCAACCTCAATCAAAGATAACGTCTGTACTCGTTGTGCAGTCGACAATGCGAGCAGAGTTACGGTTTTTCGAGTTAACAGATCAAGGCTAATACTTTCATTTGGGTATAGAGTGGTTAAATGATCCAAAACTATATTTGGGTTCCAGGTTGTGTGATATTTAGTAAAAACGGGTTTCGTTTTGTAAACTCCCTTTAGAAACCTGGAGATATGTTTATCTTCACTTCGGCTTTCCCGAAATTAAAGATAGGGCTGACCGGCAAGTATTTAAACTCGAATAACTAGCTCCGCGTTGATATTGTTCTGTTAGGAAATGTAATACTAGAGATGTGTGGATAGATAAATAAGCTAACTTGTTATCTTTACAATACAGCCACCACTTATACAAAACACAATTATATTGTTTTAATGAATTTGCTGACAAAGATGAAATCATTATGTCTATAGTTCGAGGCATTAACGCCTGTCTAGAAAATGATTTCCTAATAATAGCATCGCCACCAGGGTAAGTTTCCTCCAGAGCGGGTGGCAAGTCCTGAAAGGTGATAGCAGCAGTTCAACATTAGGTCCCAAGAAGAAGGGTTCTGCCCTCGACAAAGCTGTCAGTAGTGAAAACCATGGCTGGCTAGGCCAGTAGGGAACGACAATTATGCCAGTTGCATTATCGGCAATAATTTTATTTAAGCACCTTAGGATTAATGAGAAAGGCGGAAACGCGTAGAAAAAAGAAGGATTCCAATCAACTGTAAACGCATCAATATTGAAGGCATTTGGGTCTGGGAGCCAAGAAATATATTTGTCACATTTAGAATTGATTCGAGTGGCGAACATATCAATTTCAGGGATACCAAATCTTTCAGTAATTTGATTAAAAGCATCCTCTGATAATTCCCACTCAGTGTCAATATTGGTGCGTCTTGACTCTTGATCGGCCTTTTTATTATCTCTAGATTTTATGTAAGACGTGAAAATAAATAGCTTGCGACTTTCGCACCACTGCCAGATTTTTCGAGTTATGTCGTTTAGGTGCACGTATTGCACCCCACCCATTCTATTTATATAAGAAATTGCGGTCATATTGTCAATTCTAAGTAAAATTTCTTCATTATGCAAATCTCTAGCAAAACACTTAAGCCCTATATAAGCTGCCTTAAGTTCTAATAAATTTATATGGTGATTCTTTTCGACAGCGTTCCAGAAACCGTGAGAGTGATTACCATTAAAATATATGCCTGTATGAATACTTGCTTGACCTTATCGGATTTTTGATGGTCATTATGCTTTCTTGGCACCATTGTAAGTCTGGTTGAATGTTTTCAGTTAAGGTCATACGATTGTCATAGTCCTCACCATAATCTCTTAACGCAAGAAATTTCCCCTCTCTAAGCGTTTGGTGTATACCCAGCCATATGATACTGCCAAAAAAGCAGAGGTAAGAGAACCCAGGAAAGCAGCAAATTCTCTTATGGTTAAAGATTTTTGCTTAAAAATAATTCTGGATTGTTCGAAAATATTCTTTCGTTTCTTGTAGGGCAACTCTAGGGTCATATCACGAGAATTTAATTCGAATCCCAGGAAAGTACAGGTCTGACTTGGCAGTAATTTACTTTTCTTGGTATTAATGACAAACCCTAGTTTTCCTAAAAGGGATACGGTTTCTGAAACGCAATCGTGACATTCGGCATAAGTTCGACCTATACACAATATGTCGTCAAGATATATTACTAGCAGTAGGCCTTTACTTTTCAAATGTGTTATAACGGGTTTCATGAGTTTAGTAAAGACATACGGCGCCGAGCAGAGCCCGTTTGGGAGACATGTAAACTCATAGGTCTCATGAAATTTGAATCTTAAGAACCGTCTGCATGATTTATGAATCGGAATTAAGAAGTACGCGTCCTTAAGATCAATAGTAGCAAGATATCCAAACTTAGGTAACAGTTTAGTGGCGGTTCGAATATCCTCCATCTTAAAGTGATGGTGATCAATAAACTTATTTAGTTTTTTAAAATTAAGTATAAATCTAAGTGACCCATCACTTTTAGGAGTAAGAAAGATTTTGGAAATAAATTGTATTGAGGACTCTTGACATCACACGACAGCGCCGCAATCGATTAGCTTAGCAATAGCAATTTTAAGATTTTCATTGTCAGTTAGGGAAAACAAGGAGTTATTTGGTTCAACTTCTTGTAAAACTGTCGAGTTAAAAGAAATTTTGTATCCTACAACATATTGAAAAACGACCGGATCATTTGAAATATCAGGCCATTGATCTATGTACAACTGGAGTCTACCTGCATGTCGCTGTACCTCTATTGATGTTTGCGTGGCTGCCTGCTGTCTCTCTTGGATGATGGAGGCAGGTACCTCTCCGAAGTCGTGCGCCGGCGATGCTGTGGAGGAGCGCGAGTCCGGTACCCACCCGGCTTGTTCCCTCTCGAACCTTGTTGCCTGGGTGGGGCCTTCCAGTTTCCCTGGCGCGGTGTATATTTCTTTGACGTAGAAGGGGTAGCAGTGTAGGTTCTTTTAATTTGAAGGCCTGACTTCTCTGCTGACTTCGAGGCTTTGATTTTTTCACCGAGATTCTCTCCGAATAAATACGAGTCTCTCTTCACGTCCTGGATCATGATGGTGAATTTTTTATCCAGACTAAGTAGAATAATTTTCCTTCTGCTATTAGTATTCTCAGAATGAAGATCTGCTAACAGTTGGCTGATATCCGCGATCTGCTTTATAATAGTGAGTTTTTCCATTTCTTCTGCAATGAGAGAACCTGTGAGCTTGGACAAACCTGCAATGGCAAGTCCTAGCTGGTTTTGGGCCTTTTCTATTCTTTTATCTCTTTGCCTGGATGACTCAGACATCACAGCTGCAATTTATTCATTCAATTTAGGAGCTTTAAGCGATTTAAAGTTTTCTGGGACTAAGAATTTCTCCAAGAGCACCTCTTTCTGTTCTTTACCTAAACCCTCAACTATGATTCGTCCCCAACGTTTAGCGATTTCTTCAGGGATTTTAGGCCCAAATATCTCCTCTTTCTCTTTTGACCCACCGAGCGCATCCAAGATGTTAGCTGGCAACTCAACTGTCAGCGCTTCCGGCGTTGAAGTGCTTGTACCGGCGACAGGTCCTGGAGGGGGCGCTTGGGATGTGGTTGGTACAGCTTGAGTTCCAACTAAGGATTTAGCCGCTGTTACTACTGACTTAACTTCCTCTACATTCGAATAGTCGGATGCAGATGCCTCTGGGTCATCCTCGCAGTCAGAGTAATAATTCGCCGCCGAAGAGTTGCATTCGGACACTGTAATCATCAATCTGTATTTTACTTGGATTTAACAGATTTAAATTTACGTAGGGTCGTAATCGCATCACGTCTCCAAAATAAATAGTTATAGACCGTAATCGCATCACGGTTCGCAATAACTTATTGTAAACAAGTCGAGGTATGATAGAATTATAATAAAATAAATGGTTGTCCGCGGAAGCGAGCACAGTGTTTATAGTCATTGATTGCAATCGCGTCGCAATTCGAGACTGGAGTTATAGACCGTAATCGCGTCACGGTTCTAAATAACTATTATTAGTTGCAGTAGTGCATATTAAGCAGTAAGAGATGCACCTTATTGCGTACGTAATTGGGTGGTAACAAACGCCTAAAGTGAATCGTGAACCATTATCATTGTTATATTTTTATAAAATGTGCGGTAGGTGGCTGATAGCGGCGGCGCCCCGATCCTGCGCTGCGGTGCCTGTCCGCATCTTAGTATCGAAGTATAAAATTGTACTAAGTACTCACCTTCGTCGTCACTATAGGAATGGCGTCGATCTAGGCTTCGTTTTAAACGTTTTATTTTGCGCCTGATATCTTCCGAACGCCGTCTTTTCCTTTTCCCCATATTATCGGGATATCCTTTACACGTTAAAGGTGATTAAACACTTAAATTCACTAGTTTTGTATTTTAATTTGTTAACTTTGAACGAGAGTGTACTGCGATGCCCGCACAAAAAAAGCGAATGAAGATTATACGCGCGCACCGACAGAGGGCGCGGCGGCAGGAATGAGAGGATCAATTGACTTTATTTTTTATTTTCTAATCTAAATATTGTGCTCGATGCCTAGTACATTAAACAGTGTACTACCTAGTGAATAAAATATTAAATCTCGAGGATGTAACGTCGATAGTATAATTTTTTGGTAAATGCGCTTAGGGTATCGAAGCATTTTTTGGTGGTCATTATATTTGATGCCAAATTAAAATAGCATGGATTCACAAAAAGATCGTCAGTGTATAAGAATAAAAAACAATAATAAATTATGGTCAATAAACATGCAATTTTAAATAAATAAAAACATGAGAAACAAAAATAGTAATAATAAGGCAATAGAAAAAATTTAAATACTTAATGATAAATGGTACAATGTCAATGTCAGAATATTAATAATAGTTAGGCTAGACCATCCTAGATTTAAATTGTCAGAAAATAATAAGTATGCAATATTCATAATGATATAATAATTTCATCTTAAACCTACAATATACTTAGATGTCATTTTTGAATACAATTTCAATTCAGTCTTTGTTCGTTGTATTCCTTTACGGAATGCAGCGATTTTGATAATAAAAGAAGTTCTTTTAGTCGGCGCTCAAATATGTCGTTTGAGGTCTCATTTTTAATTGTGGCGGGTAGGTGCTCGTACTATCGACGGGTCGAGCAGCGCGAGTCGCCGCGACAGTCTGACGGGTGATTCTGCCAGGCATATTCATTCGCTTAAACGACGCGTGAACATAATAATTTCAAATACGTATAGTGAATAATGAGTCATCAGTGTCATCACATCATCTTGTACTGTTTAAAGAGTTCTCTACACGAGTGCCTCGAATTTACCCCTGCCAATATACGTAGGGCTCGTTTTTGTAATTTGAATACCTTATCCGAGCTTGTTGAGTTCCCGTATAAAGCAATACCATACGACATAAGTGAGAAGAAATATGCGTAATATATCTGAAGAAGTGCGTCACTGGGTCTCCAGTGACGCGCCAGTAGTTGAGGATTGTCTAATTGGCTTCAGTTTGCGCAGCGCAAATGCAGCACTGCCCAATCTTTCACATAAGTTGTCTACGTGTTCCTTCCACTTCAGGCATCGAGGAACTTGCAATAGTCACAGCGGGGTATCGAACCCTGTACCAGTGGGATGTGTGCAGTGATTTCGGTTTTGAACAACGTAACGTTGGACTTTGAAACGTTGAGTATGAGGCCATTTGCCGAAAACCACTCGTAGTCTCTTGCACGTGTTAGTTACTATTTGCTCGTGTTGTAAGTACGTGTGAGCGGTTACTACTACGGTAGTGTCATCGGCTAACAGCACCATAGTACCTTCGGCTACAGAGGAAGGGAGGTCATTGACAAATATTAGAAACAGGGTATTCCCAAGCGAAGATCCCTGTGGAATTCCGTGCCTGAGTACACCCGCCTCAGATTTCAAGCTTTTGCCCTCCATTTTGACCTCAACCGTCTGCCGCCTATCTTTTAGGAACGATGTAAGTAATCTTTGAGTATTTTCCTGTATTTCGTAATGCCCTATCTTTTTCAATAACAACTCGTGATTCATTACATGGAACGCTTTTGATAAGTCGCAGAATACTCCTGCAGCTTTATGTTTCGAATCCAACGCCGTTGTTACGCAATCGCAGCCTGCCTGCCTGATAAGCAGCTGTTGTGGAACATCAATTTTTTCTATATGCAAACTGTCTGCCCGTCAGTAAGTTATTTGTCTCAAGATCGTGCGGTGCATTAAGGAGTTAGACACGATGG
Source organism: Epinotia bilunana (assembly GCA_947049275.1). Lineage (NCBI taxonomy): Eukaryota > Metazoa > Arthropoda > Insecta > Lepidoptera > Tortricidae > Epinotia > Epinotia bilunana. Next base: position 26,559,809 of record OX346257.1, read on the forward strand.
ATTCAATAATCTTAGAGATATTTGCCACGATAGTGATTGGTCTGTAATTGTCAACAGAACTTTTTTCATCCTTGCCCTTATATACTGGACACACTCGAGTGCTTTTCAGTACGTCGGGATACACACCGCAAGTGAACATGGTGTTTATGAGGTCCACGAGTAATCCAGCGACGACCGGCCATACGCACTCGAGTATGTTCAGTGATGTCATAAATATCTAAGGTCCCGCGTGTTTTTGTCATTTACCTCAACGTACGATTGAGGTCTTTGAGCGTAACTGTGGGCAGAACATGTTGAGGTATGTCAGTGTTGTGTAAGTGGCGTGTTAGGTACTGTACAGATTCCGATTCGTTTATATTAAATGTATGTGTTGAAGCTACTGTAAGAAAGTGTTGGTTTAAGTGTTCCGGCACTTTGCGGGGGGATATGTCCTTTCCACTCATCTTTAAGCGAGATGGTATGGATCTGGGGGCACGGCAGTGCCCCCACCAAGTCGAGCAAAACAGCGAGCGGCACGGCCGTACGATCCTTTTCTCGGAGCAGTTCAGGCCATTTTCGACCCCCCATAACTTCGTTGTGGATAAAACTAGACGCCTGAATTTTCAGTAACCAAGCACGCATTGTAAAACCACGATAATATATTTGAAATATCAAAGGGACTAGCCGCAATCCTATAGTGAAACTGCCCCTGGCTGAAATGTATACCTTTCTTAGAAGCGTTAATTGGTCTTATTATAAGATATCATTTTACAATATATCAAGCCTGATATCCCCTTGGTTTGGATAAAAAAAAAAAACTTTTTTAATTTTTCTAAGCTAAACGAATGGTTAGATTTCTTTGAAATTCGGATTATACATGGCACTAATAGCAATACATTTTCAAAAAAAAAAACAAGGTTCTAACTTATTTAAAAAGGCCTAAAAAATATTTTTTTTGTTTTCAGTATTTATTTATTTTTACAAGAGGGCGACAACCTATTTTTTTTGGTATTTATTGCACAATATAATATTGTATGAAATATTTTTTTTTTCATAAAAATCCATTTGTGGCAACAAGGTAAAAATGTCTTACTAATGCAGGCCTTTCGTCTTACGACCATTAGGAGGTAATAGTAATATAAATATTTGGAGACAATCTTACGCAAATTAAGCTAGTCCTAGGCTAAGCAAAGCTTGTATTATGGGTACTAAGCGACGGTACTTATACATATATAGAAAAATACTTACATGCATAAATAAAATATTATGCATGCATAAACACATAGCCATACTCATCACACAAAAGTTTGTCCTGGCCAGAATTTTTATACATTTGAATTGCGAACATATTTGGAATTTGAATTTCGAACACGCGTTCCAATAACGCTGTGTTATTTTTAAACACATTTATGCCCGGCTGCTGATAGCCTGGCATCTAGGCCACAGCTCTTAATTAAATAAAAAAGCTAGAAACTGGCGGGAACCGTAAAAGATTTTCAACGTTTAGTACCGATTAGTTAAAAGTATACCTGAGTAATGGATAAAACTAATGCGATACGCCAGTTATGTAAGAAACGTATTAAGAGTTTATTCGTTAATTCGTATGAAGTAATTGAGGCCCGACTAACACAATATGTACAAAAGTATATTGAAAATGAGCATTCGCAGACCCTAATAGAAATCGTAAGTTTCTTGAAGTTTTTTGATATTTTACTCGCCTGAAGTTTTCTGTTAGTACTCGCAAATATTTGAAAATATGCAAGAAGTTAGTAACCTAATTATTACTTTATTTTATTTTGTAGGCCGAAACGGTAAAGGCTGTAATCTTTGCCCAAATCAACATACCGAGGTGCATTTTAGTTGCACTGTACCATGACGCATTACCCTATGAAAACGTGTTGCTAGCAGATGAAGGAATTTTTATTCTAGAAAGATGCTTGCGGTGTGGGAGTGATTCGCAATATGACGGAAGTGATATAGTAATTTTAAATACTTTATACTGCATTAATTGTGCAGGGAAATTGTTTGAGAGTAACGATAATATTTAGAGAATTAAGCATCTATCTCACTACTTAAGTCAGTATTTCCGTTACTATTATAATGATTAAATAACTAAATGCTTACTTGAGAAACCTATTTGTATTATACCTAATGTATTTAGTTTTAATGAGTACGATACTGTTATCGATTACGTAAAAACACACTTGCATCGATGTTATATAAGTTGATAACATCAGAATGTCATCAAACTGTGAACGAAGAAAACGTAATTGCGATTGCTGCAAAACACGATTTTATCAGAGTTCTGGTAATAAGGAAATATTAACGTCATGTGAGGATGTAGATTTATTTTCAATTTCCTTGGGTCAAGATTTTGAGATATAGGTGATATTATATGTTCTTCTTGCCGAACAAAGGCTTACCGCAAGAAAGTACCTGTGAATTCAAATTATTGTTCAGCAAGCGAATCGAGCAGTTCAGATGAAGACACTACATTCACAACGGTTTTAAAAACGAAAACTGAGCATGAAAGCGTCGACTTGCCACTAAATAGAACATTGGCTACTCATCGTTATTGCTTCATTTGCTCTAAAACTGATTCTTTACGAACAGTGCCTAAAAGTGCCAGATTAGAAGTTTATGCCAAAAAAAATATATACATACCAAGTGGAAATAGATGCTGCACCTCATATTTAATGAATGATCACTTTTATGTAGATGTATTAGACCAGATCGCAGTTTTTTCGACTACAGCGACAGTCAAAGTAACTGAAATAACGGAGCTATTTGGATGTTTGGCGATTCAAAAACCATTAACGCTATTTGAAAAAATTCTTACCAAAAGCATATCCGACGACCATTTCGCTGTAATAACTGGATTTTCCTGGGAAAAAATTAATACCATACTAACTGAATTAGTCTCTCGTCAAAATTGTGCGGACCCTAGTGTCATGTTACAAGCTATCGTCGTATTTTTAATAAAACTTCGAACCGGCGGCAGCAATAAATTAATCTGTTCGATGCTAGAACTTTCAAGAGAGCAAATCGTTTCCGAATATGTGTCAAATGTTGTAACATCATTTGAAAGCCATTTACTTCCACATCAGTTTGGTCTCCATGCATTTAGTAGAGAATGGCTTATAGAAAACCACACTTCAGATATTTCCTCTAAACGTTTTAATGCCACAAACTGCTTAATACTCATTTGCGACGGCACGTACGCCTACCACCAGAAAAGCAATAATAATGAATATCAACGTAAATCATATTCCGGGCAAAAAAAGACGCATTTATGTAAGCCTTTCACTATTTGCACAACTGACGGATTTATCGTTGATATGCTAGGACCCTTTTACGGTACTGAGAATGACGCAACTATCATGGTCAAAGTTATCGATAGTTTATCCCACCTCATTCAACCCGGTGACATATTTGTTTTAGACTGTGGTTTTCGAGACGCAGTACCTTTGCTCGAATCAAAAGGCTATCGAGTTATGATGCCTTCTCTGAAAGGTAAGAGAAAACAACTAACAACTCAAGAAGCTAACTACTCACGGTACGTTACCAAAGTCAGCTGGGTTGTTGAGGCAGTACACGGAGGATTAAAACAGAGATTTAAACTCCTAGATCAAACACTAGATAACAAGTTGCTTCCCAAAATAAAGAGTTTTTACCGCATTGGATCATATCTCCTAAATCGTTTTGGGAAACGCCTAAATTCCGATAACAACATGTCTAGTGAGATTTTTGAAGCAATGAGCCTGAAAAGTACTGATGATAAAAATATTTTAGCAGCTATGGTAGAAGACAAAGGTTGGCTACGGAAAAAACTCCCGTTCCAGATTTTTTCTGCAAAAAATTGTATTTCTGACTTCCCCCAACTAACAGAATACGAATTAAAGTTGTTATTCACAGGAAGTTACCAATTCGGACAGGCTATTTCGTATCTAGCCGAGGTTCTAGACGAAGATGGTAACATGAATATGGCCTACGTCAAAGATTGTACAAATATCCTTAAAATACAGATACATTCTCGGCACATCTCTAAGAAGGTATATAGATGCTTCATAAAGTATGATGGCGAAAAGAGGGGAGTAGAAGCAATCGATCAATATTGTTGTGAATGTGCGAACGGGTTAAGAACAGTAGGTTGTTGTTCACATGTAGCCGCAATTATATAATACTTGTCGTATAGCAGATTTTTATCCAGAATTCCGCGGCCTAGCCATAAACTCTGTGCACTGTTCAAGACCGAAGGTATAAATGTTAGTATTAATACAGATAGTGACGAGGATGAGTAATTATAAGTGTTATGTTTAGGTGTAAATTGTAGGATTTTAATAAAATGTGCTTAACTTTTTTAGTTTCTTTTGATACGTAATTTTTTTTAAGGCAGTATTGTGTATGTCATAATAGACCTCAGCTTCGCTTCGGCTGATAATTACATGTGTTCTGAGACATTTCTTATTTTATTGGCCTCGGTATGTAATCTACTATTGCTATACGTAAACATTCCTATTATGAAATATGCAATACTGCATTTAAAAAAAACTTAGTGTACACAATTTTTCTGCTCAACTAGCTGCTGCTCGTTTATACCTACTAAATGGTTGTAAAGGCGGAAGTACACAATGAGCCAAGTACGTTGGCCCAATGTGTATATGTGTAACCTACAAACGCCTTAAGTCGAATAGCCTGCATTAGTAAGACATTTTTACCTGGTTGCCACTAATGGATTTTTATGAAAAAAAAATATTTCATACAATATTATATTGTGCATTAAATACCAAAAAATTGAGGTTGTCGCCCTCTTGTAAATAAAGTAAATAAGTTACAACCTTGTTTTTTTTTGAAAAAGTATTGCTATTAGTGCCATGTATAATCCGAATTTCAAAGAAATCTAACCATTAGTTTAGCTTAGAAAAATTAAAAAAGATTTTTTATATTTTTATTTTTATACAAACCAAGGGGCAGTTTCACTATAGGAATGCGGCTAGTCCCTTTCATCCAATTTGAACCAGTGGTTTAAGAATTACCACTAGTCAAAGTTTCTTAATTTTGTCACTCACTGACTCACCGATCATCAAAAGTCTAATGCACTTCTAGCAGATATAGAAGCTTCAAATTTAGAATACAATTAGTGTTTAGTGTATCTACAAAACTATAGACCTATAGCACTGTTATCAGTATTTTCTAAAATATTTGAAAAGATTATTTATAATATAATGTATAATTTCCTGGATAAATATAACATTTTGATCAGAGAACAAAAGGGTTTCCGTAGAAATACGAATATTAATGCTGCTATATATGACTTAGTTAAACGAATCACTAACAATCTTGATAAAAGGAAGCCATCATGTGCCATATATATGGATATGTCCAAAGCATTTGATCACGTAGATCACGGACTTTTAATTGAAAAATTAAGTCGTTATGGTATCTGCGGTAACGCTTTAAATCTTTTAAAATCGTACCTTAGTAACAGGGCCCAGTGTACAGAATTAACTCAGATATGCATTGACACTAAAGAAGAGAGAAAGTATAGATCAGATATTATGGAAATAGGATATGGTGTGCCGCAGGGAAGTGTTTTGGGACCCTTATTATTTTTAATATATATCAACGACATTACTACTTGTACACGACACCCAATGATACTTTTCGCAGACGACAGCACGGTATTTATTGAACATGACAATAACGATGACTATGAAACCGACATTAATAGCACTATTAACAATATATTTCAATGGCTTAGTGACAATCATTTAAAAATTAATTTAGAAAAAACTAATCTTATGCAATTTACCCAAAGAAAAATATTACCTGAAATAAAAGTTAAATATCAAGGACAAGCTATAGGCAAAACACTTACACATAAGTTTTAGGTATTTATATAAATCATAATATGTCGTGGGAAACACAATGCATTGAAACTTGCAAAAAGATTTACAAGTTTTCCTATGCCTTATATAGATTAGCAAAAACTGCAGATCGTAGAACAGTACTAACAGCTTATCACGGTTTCGTTGCATCCACCTTGCGGTACGGCATAATCTTCTGGGGGAATGCAACATACAGAGAAATATTATTCAGAGCCCAAAAGAGATGCATTAGAGCCATCTGCGGATTGAAATCATCGGATAGCTGCCAGCCTCACTTTAAATCATTACAACTTTAACTCTACCATCCCTCTACATTTATGAGTGCTATATTTTTGTAAACCTCAACCCCGACCTGTTCCAAAGGAAAGAAGCAGTACAAGGACTCTGCCTTCGCCCAAGAAACCCTGGTGTGCATTTTGGAATGTGTCAAACTAGCCTAATGAAAAAAAGTATTCTAACAATGGGTCCAAAGCTATTTAATAAATTACCAGGTGATATAAAAAATAAGAACCCAAGTAAATTTAAATCTTTATTGTTTAAATTTCTTGTAGAAAAATGTTATTATAATGTTCAAGATTACCTTAGTATTAATTAAATCTTATTAGACATAACAATAATTATACTGTTACACTTGACATTTCGCAAATTTATTCAATGTTTTAACTGCTTGCTTACTATTTAATATCATTAGTATTTTTAGGATTAAGGTCGTGACATTGTATTTGTAATTTATCGTACGCCGAAAGGTACATCATGGTTGTTTCCTTTATAATACCTATCACCTGTACATAACCTACCAATGATGACGAAATAAATGATTATGATTATGATGTATAAATCAAAGGGACGCTACAAAAATTGCAATTTAAGGCCAGTTTTCTAGATACACCGACTGCATAAATAACTTTGTAATCCCATATATTTGATTACAAAGTTATATTTGCAGTAAATGGGACAAAAATCAAGAATGGGATATTGACACAATAACCTACAAAAAGAAGTTAGATCCCAGAAAAAACATTCCATGTAAAAAAGAGGCCAAGTCTTGAAACTCTTCCGCCGCAAAATGGTAGTACCAAGTCTCAGGCATTCTTATTATTCTTTATTTGCTAGCTAAATAAAATTTTGTGACTTGGCAATCACACAATAACTACATAGTTTTAGTGTTATAACTACAAGTTGCAGAATTGTATTTAGCTAGCAAATAAAGAATAATAAGAATGCCTGAGACTTGGTACTACCAAATATCTCACAACTTTTTGCGGTAAAAGAGTTTCAAGACTTGGTCTCTTTTTTACATGAAATGTTTTTTTATGGGATTGCTATTACATTACGTTAAGCGCACGTTTAATTATCGCTGTCCCAAATACACGGTTCTCTAATTTATATCTATATATATCAAAAAATCGTTATAATATCTCTATCATCTTGGAGCACTTTAATAAAACGCATACTATACTTTTGTTTAATATACAAAATGTTTCATGTATGTTCTTGTACAATCTATTTGACATTTTGTGCTTCTGCAAATAATGTTTCATGTGTTTTGAAAAAAAAAACTAAACCCATAAGATATTTTTGTCTTTGCAAACACTGTTCCATGTGTGGTGTAACGTTAAAAAAAACATATATATGTATATCTTCTGGCAAAAAATTATCCATGTATGTTTGAAATGTTTTTCCTATTGTAAAAGATTAAAACAATCAGGTAAGGCAGCAGCACTTGAAAGAAACTCCAACATCTCATTATTTTATTTATTTACACACATTACGCCGTTGAGTTGACGACCAGCACCAGAATGCCATCCAGACATCAACCCCTGGCCAAGCAACTCACTGTTCTCGAGGGAAAATTCAGCTCCCTGATTGGCTCCCGACATCACGCGATATCAGTGTCGTGAACCAATCGGAGAAGCGCTTTATTTTCGCGCCACAAATTATACTAATCAAGCCAGCAACTGTGTTGCCATTTTTTTGAGAGTTAAGAGTGACTACTTTACAAAATGAAATCTAAAATAGTTCAAATCTGTAAACACATGATCAATAAATCTTAATAAATTAAACATTATAACTATTTCCTGGCTAAAACGTAAGCAATTGATTGGTAAAATACTGAAACCTAACAATCGACCGTCCTGACATTGTGTGCGTCCCTGCACACGACCCCAGGTGGTAACGTAACAATCGGGTATCTTGGCCAGAAGCTGTAACATTACGTTACTGTCTTGCATAATAGGATGCATGTTTAAAACAGATCGTTAAATTTATTCAACAAGCAAGGAAAACTAGATTTCTACTTTCTGATTATTTAATTAAACATCGACGGAAAAATATCTAATCATTATTTAATAAATGACTTTCCATTCTTAAATAGTTTAAAATATATATAATATAAACACATCCGCAATCGATTTGCTTAAATTCAGTAAACACAAACGATCGAAAATTGTGCCATGAACGATTTTGGCAATATCTTGTCACTAACCAAATATTTAACATTGTGAACCAGATAACAGATATAAATTGCCAATTATAACATTATTCGAATACAATTTTAAATAAAAACCATCAGTAATCGATATACAACTTCAAATAAATAACTTAACAAAAGCCATCAGCAACCGATTTGCTGGCACTAAATATAGTGAACCCAAACGATCGATTAATTTGGTTCACCAAAGCGAGATCTAGACCGATCGATTAAGTCATGACAAGCTGAGGATACGAGTGTTCTGACGATCGATTAATCAGGGTGCCCTAACCTCCTGAACGATAGATTAATTCAGGATGCCTATCGACACCTGTACGAGCCGATCGATTAATGCTCATGGCTTCGGTTAATCACAAACAAATCAAAATCTTTTACATCTTTAAGAGCTGTAACAGTACACAAACCAACTCAATTCTCGTGACAGAAGACAGCATTAATCTTTCTGAATTGAATCAATACGAATCAATTAACGTATGCTGATTGCAAACCAATCAATTCTTGCGATCAGTACGTACTGCCGTAGCATACGAACCAGTTCAATTCTCGTACCCCATTGCAGTATATCGCTGTAGCAGCACACGAACCAATCAATTCTCGAGGCTGCAAACAGCTTGATAGCTGAAGATACAAGTATTCTGACGATCGATTAATCTGAATACCTTCATTCTCTGACGATCGATTAATCAGGGTGCCCTAACCTCCTGAACGATCGATTAATGCAGGATGCCTATCGACGCCTATACGAGCCGATAGATTTAGCTCATGGCTGCCGAAGGACTTGCCTTGACGAGTATTCTGACGATCGATTAATCAGAATACCTTTATTCCCTGACGATCGATTAATCAGGGTGCCCTAACCTCCTGAACGATCGATTAATTCATGATGCCTATCGACGCCTGTACGAGCCGATCGATTAAACTCATGGCTGCCGAAGGACTTGCCTTGAAACTCTACTTGTTGCACCAAGCCGAGATCCGATCGATTCTCGCGCACTTGCTCCGTAACAACGAATGATATTGCGTAAGTAATACATTTCATACAACAAAATAAAACTATTTATTTATAATTTGATTCCCTGCCAGAATCATCGGTGCCACTATCCCAATTGTCGTAGATGTCATCGATCTCTAAAACGGTCACATGAATCCATGTTTTCATGCGATCCGCAGCAACGGTTATTGATCGCCTGTTCTCTGTATCAACTAGACCTGGTATCGGGGCTACGTTGTACCTATGGTTTTCTGAATAGTATTGTTGAGCTCCCTTTGAACGTGTCCTAGATGACCGTCCCAGCTCTTTTCACCACGTTTAATGCTCAGAGCCTTAAGGAATCGAGAATCGTACGGTTGTACCGCTCAACCTGTCCGTTGGACCTCAGGCTCGCAACTGCATTCAAAACATGTTTGATTCCCTTATCTAAGCAAAACCGTTTGAATGCATGTGAGATAAAACTTTCTTAATGTGCTGAAAATAGCCAATGCCATTTTAGCAGCCACTTCCTGGACAGTCTCGTAACAGGACGTGGGAGACATGGAGACCTCCAGGTACAGCGTACAGCTCTGCCTTTCCTTGCAGGTCCTCTGAGCCAATTACCGATAGCGGTGATGACTCTCGGGCCCTGCGGGATTCAGCAGTCTGTGTCTGGAGCCCGCCCTGTCCCCGGCCTCCGCTTCCGACTGCCCCTCCTCTTTGGCTACCTCAGCCTCCATGCCAATGGCAGTTGGCACCTTGCCATCCGGAGGTGTGGTTCGGCCTCCACAGGTGTCGGACCCCCGCGCCCGTTACCACACAAGTGCCGTCCTCAGCCCCTTCAAGCACCCTCTCCTCCGCGTCCTCTAGGAGCTTGAAGGAACTTAGGTCGACCCCCGTATGTAGGTGGTAGCCCGTTGCCTTGATGGCGTCGGCTGACACCCGGTCCATCAGTATGATGCGCCTGGTAGTCGCGTTCGACGTCAAGGTCTCTACCACCTTCCACTCCTCCGTGTGTAGCGCAGGATTGTACCTCTGCAACACAGGGCGAAGTAGCTTCATGTCATGGCCGCGAACTTTCTTCGTTTTCCATGCCATTTTTATTGGTTTTGAAAGATCCTTGGCGTCCATGACCTTCAGGCGCAGGCCAGCAATATCCTCGCTTCCGATTGCGGACCTAATCCATGTGACGGACTCTCTCCCTTGGCAATTGACGTGGAGAGCGCCCGCCACTACATTGCCGAGTGTGACTCGAGATAGGGGATCCGGAGCATCAATCAGAAGCTCCAGAATCAACCCCTGGATGGCGCCCAGATGCCCTAACCCGATCTCTACGGCCGAAAAGGCCTCCAGGACGATGACCAACCTCTCGCTTGCAGCTACTTCAGCAAACTTAAGATCTTAGCTGCGACTTTGGATCTTAGCAACTGTGAGCTCCCACCGAGGCCATCTACAATGTCAACTGCCGGACAAGCCGTTACCATAGAGACAGACCCAACGCACGTAGCGACCGGTCGCAAATTTTCCTTGCCCTTGAACCGGCCTCCGCCCAGAAGTTGGATTAGAATAGAATAGAATAGAAATGAATTTATTGCCAGCCAAAATAACACCACATCACAATTTCGTTCTTAATTTGAAAATACTATATATAAAAAGAAACTTAATAAATACCAACTTATTTATTTATTGATTTAATCTTCATTGCAAGAATATCTTATAGTACAAAAGGCGGATTTAATGCTATAAAGCATTTTCTACCAGTCAACCTTACCTACCAGGCAAAGCAGATAAAATGTGGGCAGTGCAACTTAATTTAAAACAAAAACTATAACATGTCTAAGGATGCGATTAATAATAATATAGTAGAATACGATACAATACAATATAATATGATATAACAATATATACCTATTAATACATACATACACATACATATGAATATAGATGAAACTTACAAATCTGATAGATTATTTTTTTAGTTCTGCCAGCAAAGACATTTTGTAAGGACTTTTTGAAGACAAGCTTGTTTGGAGATTGCCGAATTTTGTCAGGGAGATGGTTCCATAGGCGAGCTACTTGGACGGAGAAGGAATTGGACATCAAACCAGTACGGTGAGGCGGAATAGATAAGGAAAGGTTGCCAGAGGAGCGAAGTTGACGGACTCGAGAGACACAGTAATACTGAAAAAGAGTTTTGAGGTATTCGGGAGAATTTGGATCGTTTAGAATGGAGAAGAGAGTGTAGAGCAAACGTATTTTGCGGCGTAGGCGAATTGGCAGCCAGCCCAATTGGGAGCGGAAGGACCCATGATCGTATTTACGAAGAAATGAACCGAATACAATTATTTAGAAGACGATCTAACTTGTCAAGAAGCTCTCCATTTAAGTCAGGATAACACACATCACCATAGTCGATTATGGGCAATATCAATGTCTGCACTAATAAAATCTTGGTTTTGATTTGTAAGAAATGCTTTAGCCTATTAAGTGCATGAAGCGAACCTACCACTTTCCGACTAACCTCAGAGATCTGTGGCCTCCAACTGAGAGTGTTGTCGAGATAAACACCTAGGTCTTTGACACTTTTGCTGTACTACCAAATATCTCACAACTTTGGTACTACCAAATATCTCACAACTTTTTGCGGTGGAAGTTTCGAGACTTGGCCTCTTTTTTACATGGAATGTTTTTTATGGGATCTCACTTCTTTTTGTAGGTTATTGTGTCAATATCCCATTCTTGAATTTTGGCTCCATTCACTGCAAATATAACTTTGTAATCAAATATGTTTATACACAAACAAAGTTATTTATGCAGTCGATGTATCTAGAAAACTGGACTTAAATTGCAATTTGTTTTAGCGTCCCCTTGATTTATACACTAAACACTAATTGTATTCTAAATTTGAAGCTTCTATGTTTGCTAGAAGTGCCTTAGACTTTTGATGATCGGTGAGTCAGTCAGTGAGTGACAAAATTAAGAAACTTTGACTAGTTATAAATCTTAAACCGCTGGTTCAAATTGAATGAAATTTGAAATATATCGTGTTTTTATTCTAGTTTTATCCACAACGATGTTATAGGGGGGTCGAAAATGGCCTGAACTGCTTCGAGAAAAGGATGGTACGGCCGTGCCGCTGTTTTGCACAACTTGGCGGGGGCACTCCCGTGCCCCCAGATTAAATTTAAATTATAAGATGTGTCCCACTACGCTGGATTTTTGCAATGACAATCGATTTTTTATGTACCAATATTATAGTAGAAGGGGGCATTACCATATCTCTAATACAGCTGAGATCAGCTGAGGGTTCTTCATCAGATACTTCAGACCATCTATTTTTGACATCAAATGAAGCGGCCCACCAAGGTGCATTTTTTTTGTAAAGGCGGTATTGATATATCTCTAATAGTTTGGTTGGGCTCTTGTGTTTTTTAATCAGGGTCACCAGGTACCCCAGATCTTCGATTATCCTAGTTTTTATAGTGTTCCCTTTATGTAGCCATTAAACCCTAATTCTATACCAAATTTCAGCTCTGAGTTTATGGGAAGTACTAGTTCTATTTTGATGATCATGAGTGAGTGAGTGAGTGAGTGGCATAAATGCGAAACTTTGCTTTCGCTTAACTTCGGAACTAAATAACCTACAGACTTGAAATTTTGGATTTTAAGTATGTGATTATAGCTTACTGGATGACGAAAATTTCTGCGTTTTGGTCTTATCCAGAGGTTCTCAAATAGGGGCCTGAAAATGCGGCGAAATGGTTCCAGTAAAGGATGGTACGGCAGTGTTTGCTTCGCACTCGACTTGGTGGGGGCACTGCCGTGCCCCCAGATACGGTTGGGTTGGGCAGCGTATGGAAAGCTTCGTCGTCTCTTCGAGTTGCCACTGCCCCAGCGTCAAGTCGAAAGTCTTCGACCAGTGCATCCTTCCGGACCTCACGGAGCTGAGACGTGGACACCCACAAAGCAAGCTGAAGGGGCAGTGTGTGGGGCACATTTGTCGCAAAGCGGATGGCCAATGGGGCAGACGAGTTCTGGAGTGGAGACGGCGAACAACTCGTCCTGTGAGATGACCCCCCGCCAGGTGGACCGACGACCTGAAGAGAACGGCGGGAAGCGGTTGGATGCGAAAAGCTCCGGACCGCGTACGATGGCGCAAATTAGGAAAGGCTTATGTCCAGTAGTGGACGACTACAAGCTGACATGGCATGTTGCATAACCGTGGTATACTTGCTTAACTGCTGATTATTTGTAGAAAAGCTTTTTCCTTCTTTATTAGGGTTAAAGTAGTTCGGATAAAAACAATTGTAACGAGCGTATTATCCGCCAAAAAACTGTCCTCTGTTAAACTAGCGTTTAAGTTTTTGTAAGATAAATATAAAACATATACTTAATCATGCTCAAATCCCTGGAGTCGTAGACAGAGATCACGGATTGCCACTTGCTACGATCTTGACAAAAAATCTGGCTTCATTCACTTTTATTACATTTTTAATATATATTTTAATATATATTAAAACGTCATCGTAAGATTGCAGTGAACACCGTCAGTTTATAATCTCACTAGCGATATTATAAACAGTCGAAAAATTGTGAACTCCCAAAATGGTTTATAATTTAACGCATTATTTTTCGTTAGTTTTTAATCTGTCAATCTCAAAACGTCAAATTGCGAACTGAGAAAAAATCTCATTCTACGGTAGGCATTATTAAAGACTTGGTAGGTTAGGTTAGGTTTCAAAATTCGGCGGTCTGCCACCACTGTGGCGAAGACGATGACACGGCCCAGCATACTCTGGCAGTGTGCAGGCTGGGCCGTGGAACGCTAAAACCTGCAGGTGGCGTTAGGGACGGGCGATCTCTCGCTGCACAACGTAGTCTCGCGTATGTTGGGAAGCGAGAGATCGTGGAAGGCGGCAGTGACATTCTGCGAAAACGTTATGTCACAGAAGGAGGAAGCGGAGCGGGAGCGTGAAGAACGAGCTGACGCGCCCCCGCTCCGGCGCAGACGGGTGGGAAGGAGGCGGTTACAATTCATCAACCGCCAACTCCCCCAGTAGGGCCGGTGGGACAGGGACCCACCACATAAAGCCCTACACTTTTGGGGGAGGTTTCGAAGCGTCACCGATCCTTCCCTGGATGGCGCGAGGGTGCCTCCGGTATAACCAGGGCAACAGCCGGGGGGACGTCGTGGTAAAATGCTTGCGATCCCATGACGTTCCCCTATAACGGCAGTGCGGGTGACGCCGGTGTGTTTTTAGTGGGTAGGCTCCTCCCCTCCCTCTGCCTATCAGAGGGGGCTTCGGGAGGAGAGAGCCCCACATAATGCCTTCTCTAGGGCAGGGGGTATGCGTAATGCATTTTCACACCGACAAAAAAAAAATGGTTTGGTTTCACCAAGGGGGAAAAAAAAGAGAGACTCATTGCACACCACAGACAGACGACGCTCCGTTTTTACTCCAATGAACTCCTCTACGAGACCTTCATCTCCCGACGGCGCCAAGACTTACCCAGATTCTGATGGTCAGACGGAACTACACAACATAAAAAAGCTAGTTGAAACTCTGCAGGAGAAGCTGGAAGAGTACAAAGAACACTCTCGTCTCGCTCCTAGGCGCACCAGTAAAAACTCTATCTCAAGAATTACTTCCCTCCAATGTCACAGAAAACCCCATTTTAAGGGATGAATCGCTTTTAAATAGCCAAGCAGCTACCCCAAAAAAGGTGGAGGGGCCACTGATGCAATCCAAAATATGTATAATCACAATCAGTAATCACTCTAATTACATGCTACAGTTGATACAGCGAGCATTCCCGAGTGAGAATGCGTGCCTTTATTTAACACCAGGAGCTGGTACACAGGAGCTATTCCACGGGCTCCAGAATAAACTACGGGACTTCACCTCTGATGACTTCTGCATCATCAACATTGGCGACATAGATTTTAAGAGAAATGTAAACTATTATGACTTAATGTACTACATTCGAGAACAGTTAATGCCAGTTCAACACACAAACATTATAATTTGTTTACCAACATTTAAAATAAATAGCCACACAAATTTGTTTATTGAGCAAGTGGAAATATTTAATAATCTGCTATATGCAAGCAATTTGGCCTATGAATATAGTTGCATACTGGATTCAAACCTTAACTTATCTTATACAAGTGAAATGTTTTCTCAGCTCGGAAATGTGAACCGACAGGGATTTATAACAATTTTTAATGACCTAATTGACCTCTTGAATTCACTTTGTAATCATCTAAATGTGGATGAATCCGAGTTAATACCTCACGAAGGTGAACAGGGCAGGCAGGCACTGCTATCCTTTTCTCCCGTCATAAAAGAAAAGTAACAGCCAACATTTATCTGACGGATATGTTTTAACTGGAGATTGTGAAACAGGCCCTAAATGATTGTTGGACTACATTACATAATTACAAAACATTCATATGTTATTATTGTTTTATTTTGTCAATATCATCACCTTATTATCGCAAAGTAATAAAATTCACGAAAAAGAGATGAATAATACTTTATTTTAGGATTTTAAAATTCTCATACAAAACGAATATCTCTCCCTTCATGTCCTCAATAAACTCAAACACTTCCTGCCTATTCAAACCAAAGTTTTATTAGTGCAAAGTTTGATCCTACCCATAATCGACTATGGTGATGTGTGTTATCCGGACTTAAACGAGGAACTCCTAAATAAACTAGACCGTCTCCTTAATAACTGTATTCGTTTTGTTTTCTGCCTCCGTAAATACGATCATGTCTCCTCCTACCGATCTAAACTTGGTTGGTTACCCATCCGCCAACGCCGTAATCTTCGTATGCTTTGCTTCCTTTTTTCAATTCTCCAGGATCCGAAATCTCCCGACTATCTCAAAAGTTTGTTCCAGTACCATGGTGTGAATTGTACCCGTCAGTTTCGCTCTTCAGGCAATCTTTCTCTCGCTATTCCACTTCACCGAACTGGTTTCATGACCAATTCATTTACCATTCGAATCGCTCGCCTCTGGAACGGTCTACCCGTTAAAATCCGACAGTCTTCGACCAGATTCGCGTTTAAAAGATCGTTACGCAAGTTGTTTGCTAGCAGAGCCGTAGATTCTTAGTGTTTCTGTTCTCTATTTTCGTCTGTATATATATTTATATATGTAGGTATTTATATTTGTATGTATTTTTATTTATTTGTCTATTTTTGTCATTTATTATAAATGTATGTTTAATGTGTGTTTATATCTGTAGTTGCACCCACCGCCCACAATTTGTCTGCTTTGCCCAAAGGTTGACTGGTAGAGAATGCTTACGGCATTAAGTCCGCCTTTTGTACGACAAGTTGTTCTTTTGTGCAATAAAGATTAAATAAATAAAGAAATAAATATCTGATTAAGCAGAGCAAGCTATTAGACGGAGAGCTAGCGACCAAAACGGTCATGTGGCTTCAGCTGTATTGAAACTCCGTTAGCTACTTGGTGGGTGCGGGTGTAGTGGGGTGGATAAAAAAAAGAAAAAAAATGTGGGCTCAGCGACTTTAATTTTTTTTCAAACAGTTGCTCTGTACTCCCTGTGCACCCAAAGAAAATTTTAAATCGATCGGGTGGTGGGAAGGGGTGGCCAGCGTTAATTAAAAATACCAATATAATAATAATTTTCATGTGGGCTCAGCTGTATTGGCTTTTTTTCTGACGTGAGATTAATTAATATATAAGCCCCAAAAAAATAGCCACGCATAAATATCGGTGGAAAGGTATAGAAAAAAAAAGGTTGAAATCGTTGGCGAACTAACGTAAAAATACATTATACACTGATAAAATATTTCACATTACAAAAATATAATAAAAACCTACACATAAGTATCTATTCAGATCTTTTGGAAAGACTACAAATTCTACGTACATGTTATGTTAAAGAATCTTAAGGCTATTTATTATATACAATACAATCTTTTTATCGGTTGTAAATTGAAAGGCACCGCGCGATTTTACCTACATCGCCACGTTTAGAAAACTTTAAATTAGAAAAATTACGCTGTTTTAAACTGGACGTAATTGTTCAACGGAATCCCGTAACAACATTCAACAAAGACACCATACAGACATATTTAACCTAACCTAAACATCTCGAGAGCTCAAGAACAATTTGTAAAGCTCAGCGGTATTATACATTTCCGGTGTAAGTACTTAATGCAATAATTTTACCAGGTATTGTTTAAGTATATGGTATCAGAGACCTTATAGCTATTATGTCTGAGTTTTCTTTTTGTTTTCATTTAACTGCATTAAATTTTGTTTATCTATAATCGTGGCCGGGCGGGCTGGCGGAAGGCCTCCACGTGACCTTCTAGGAAAGGGTAACCATTTGGACGCTTTCAGAATTTGTCTATTATATAGACTCGCCCACTCAGCCGAAAAAAAACTCAAATTACACAACTTTTAACCGTGTACTATTTATTACTAATACAATTTGCGAAAACTAACCTAACCTTACCTACAGTGTGTATTTGTTTCAGCGTTGGAGCTTTCATCGCAAAATCATAGTGATATTCGGTGGTTTCCGGTGAAGCGAAATAAAGGCGTTCATATAAAGATATCAGCGCAGAATAGGACTTACTTCTACCTTACGCGGGAGAAGGATATCTATTCGGAACCTCGTTTAACGGTATGCACTCTAATACGGGGTGTACCGTAAATGGCACGTCACATTGACACCGAAGGTTTCAGAGGACCCGAACCAACCTACTACACTAACAATGTAAAAAAATTGGAAAATCTTGAATTTGCCAATAACTCGAAAACCGTGCAACTTTTACTGGGGTCAAGATAGGTTGGTTCGGGTCCTGTTAAACTGACCTACCTTCGGTGTCAATGGGACACCCTGTATAACCACGCCATTCATAAAAGCTTCTAAGCAAGTTCAAGCTGGTTATGAAAGTTCGGGCGAGGCTGCGCGATGGCTGGTTAAGCGCGGCTAAATGAGATGAAGGACACATGAAGGATACACAGGCAAGTAGTAGAATAATACCAATCTTAAACTGAATTCGCCTGTAATGTGTCTGTAATGTATGTAAATGTTGGGACCCGTCAGTAGGTCCTAGAATTAAAAAAATGAAAATGAGTGACATCTGTCAATGTGACACTAGTCAATGGGGATGAGTGCCACGCGTTGACACCCGGTCTTGTAATATAACATCATTTTGGCAGCCGCACGGACGGTATGGGAGGATTGGAATAATTGTTAGAATCTGTTTGGAAACCTAGGTTTCGGACAAATACTAACATATCTGAACCCAGGACTAGTCCTGGGTTCAAATATGTTAGTATTTGTCCGCGCTAGGCGTGAGTGTGATATTTGTATCGAGGTTGGATACCAGTGAAGTGAATACTTACGACGTGGCCGGGCGGGCTGGCGGCAGGCCTCCACGTAGCCTTCGAGGATGTAACTGGTACTCGACATTTGAATTGACCCTACTTTTGACTTTTGACTGAACTGCCCGTCTTGAAGCGAAACCGCCGGCACACTCAGTAGGGTCAAGGAGGGTACAGTCACTAGGATTTTTTACAAGTAAACGTACGATGCAGAGAAACTATACTTGTCTCTGTTTCTCCCACAGAAATGACCATAGCTTACCGTCTCACTCATTGGCTGAGAATGGACAAAGAGTATTATTAAATCAGACTAGACACTTTGCCTCTTAATCATATTCTCGTTTCGTACTATTGTACATTTAAAAGTCTCGATTTAAGATGCTCGGCTCTTCATACAAATATACGTCAGTCGAAATATACGTTTTTTGCTGGCATAAACGGTCGTCAAGGGACTGTAAACCTGAGTATATGGTTTTAATTTCAACTCGATACCTCCATGCGTGATCCTATAAGGGTTCCGTTTTACCCTTTTGAGGTACGGAACCCTAAAAACAGAGCGTGTAGAACGTTTTTCATACGAAGTGTCTAAAAACTTTTTTAATTTTTGTTATATTTATTTTAGAGTTTGTGGCAGAACGTAGTCTAATTTCCGGGTTAGACTCGTAAAACACACTTTCCCGTAATGTGCACTTTCTGTAAAGGTGCATTTTTTTAGAATGATCATTTTCCCGGAAAGAACACTGTCTCTAAAAGTGCACTTCCCGATATGTACACTTTGTAAATAGGGGCACTTTCGCAGACGGTATATTTTCCCGGAAAGTACACTTTACGAGTAGGGCGGATGCCATTACTCCCATTATCTATACAAAACAAAGTATCATGCTATTCCAGATTGCCGTTTTAAAATGACAACCAAACTACGTTTGTATGAAGAGCCAAAAATAAAGGATCAAAAATAAACTTATCGGGCTATACAATTATTTTGTTTTTATCTGTCAATTTCTCTCTCTCTCCAAACTAAATAAGGATAATAGAAATATATATATATTTATAATAATTTCTAAACCATAAACTTTATCAAAAATCACGAATCTTATGCCTACGATCTTATCAAGACCCCTCTGTTTATATTACTATTTTTTGACCGGCAAAGATATTGCTTCTCTATCGCACTCACGCTTCGGGTATATTTTTGTTGCACTCAACGTGTTCTGGAAATTTCTTTTATGCACGTAATTATTGAATACGTAAAATTTATTAATATTATATATAAAAGTAGATTACTTACGAATGATACGTTATTCGCTGGCTTTTCTTGGCTTTTAAAATATAATTAGTGGAAAATCGCATCACACACGATGGCATGGTTTTACTTTCGCGCTGCAAATCTGACAGCTGAGACACGTTCACACGTTGACATTGACGGCGCGAAACTGAGGCGAGGTCCAACAATTGACTGAGTTTTAGTGTGCCACTTTTGGAGCGCTTGTAATCTACCTCCACCTCTACGAGTATCTACCTCTTTTTATATTACATCATTGCAGCTCAGCCGTCATTATGCAACAACAAGATTTTTCAATTCAAGTCTTTTGCCTGAAGAATAGTGCTCGTTTTATTCAATATTTAGTGTAATGTTATCCAAGTGCGTGTAAATCAGTATTTCTTATTATTTTGTGCTGTTCATCATAATCTACGTTTTAATCTCGCTGAGAGGAAAATTGGTGAAGTGACACTTTATATTTACTATATATTTTATACTCGTATTGTTGTCTTTTGTTAAGTTTGTGTTTTAAGTTTTACTTTAATCTGTATGCCCTCGCAGCTCTGCCTAAATCCGCCAGAGTTGCTGTGTTGTCCAGCTTGCGGTGTCAAGAAACAGTACAAAGGTCAGCGGGGGCTCGCTATCCATACCGCTCGCCGATATGGCACGCGTATGGAGATCGATATATAATACAATAATATGGTACTGTCGAACTGATCTGATGATAGAACCGGGAGATAGGAACTGGAACTTCATGATAGAACATCGTATCATAGCTGTGTTTGGATTTGTTAGAAAAGTCTTGTAATGAACTTCAAAACCACGATTAGGTTTCAAGGTCTGATGCCTCGAGCAGCAGCTGCAGTCTCTCGCCTCGCAGAGGCGTTCAAATTAGGCCACCAGAAATATGAACGAGCTATTTCTTTCATACGAACAATTCCGAAATGTGTTATATGTAAGCTTTTCAACACAGCTTTTTGAATGGTTAATGGTATTATTACACAATGACCTCAAAGCAAACATCCTTGATCCAAGCTAATTTCAGTTTTTCTGTTGTAGAATGGTAAGAATTCTTATGTAATTAATTTCTTTTCAGTTCAGCCCTTTCTACAATATTCCATTACTTTACTCAATTGTGGGTCTTTTGTGGTATTCTTTTCAATTATTCTGTAATTTAAAGGATCAATTTCGGAATTGTTTGTATAGATTTCCTGATTCAAGTTTTCCATTCTACAAATTTTATGGTAAGTATTGTCGTCATTATTTTTGTTTTCAGGATGTCTGGACAACAAATCTGCCGGATTTTTGCTAGTTTTATGTGTTTTATTGAATATGTATGTTCGGGCCCGTGTGAAGTGCCCTTAATAGTTTCAGAAGGCAACACTACGCCTTGTAAAAAAAAATGTCACTTGTCTATGGGCGAGTTCCGGGACGGGTTTTTGGAAGGACACATGTCTCCCGATTGTTAATTAGGAAATAAGTGGAAATTCGGTGTTCAGAACGATAATATCTTGTGAAGCCACGGTGCGCCGTGCTCTCGAGCGCGAGAAGTGAAAGAGGTGCAAGTTTGTGACGCCGGGCGGGGCAGTTCCTCGCGGTTGCATTGAGCCCGCGGCTCCCAAGGACTCCGGCATCAGACCCAGACTTGACTTGACCTATTGACTGTCTGACAGTATTGACTGCTATTGACGAAACCGCCGGCATAATTGGTGAGTCCTAGCAAGTATTTTAAATAGTTCCTAAGTGGTTATTATTAGTTCCCGCGTATCGCGAGGCCCCAAAACGACCCCGTCTGGGCGTTTTGAACATTTGGTAGCAGTGCGTGGTTTTTAAATGCGATTTACGGGGAAAATCGCGTAATTTTAACATTTTTTTCGTCACGTTTTGTCGAGTTGTCAAAATAATTTGAGGTTAAGTGTAAGTGTAAAATTGGAACTTTTGTGATTTGCATTGATAATTAAGTTGCAATTAGTTTTGCCTTTGTTAATATAAGCGGTTTCGGTAACATTTGCCACGAAATTTGGTGTTTTGGGAGCAAAATAAGTTGTAACCTATTTTGTTGCAAACCAGTTTGTCCATTATATTTTGTCACTAATTTTATTGTGGTAGATCCTTTTGAGATTGAGAACATTTGGTAGGTGACTTGTACTTGTTGTTTAGGCTAATCGCACAATTTGTTACGGTATAATTGGCCGGTTATTAGAGAAATTGTCAGTTTGCACTCTGGCTAAAATCAAATAGTAGGAGTTTCTAATTGAAATTCATGGTTAAAGGGTAACTGCTTGTAAGTTAAAAGGTAATTAAGTTATTTGAATGCCCTGTTTTGGTTTAGTGATCGAATTACCTTAGAGTTAGAGTGCATTAGTGCATCAGGGTATTTTGACCTGCGGGTAATATATTTGTTGAATTCTAAAACCAGGTTATTACTAATTAAGTGTTTGTTTGGTGTTCACTGGCATTCTTATAATTGGACCGACAAGTAGGGTGCCCATATTATTAATATTCAGTTGGGAATTCCACGGGAATTGATTATTTAGTATTAAATTTGGAGTTTATTTTTGGAATTTGAAATGGCATCAGAACATAAGGCGGCCATACAGGCCGCGTTGCGTTGGTTCGCATCGGCAGCCGCCTTGGTCGACAGGGTTGATCGAGTGGAAGCCTTGCTGTCCCGATTCGAGCAGGTACCAGAGCGCCTTGGCAATCTGGAGCCGCGGCTTGCAGGCTATCTGGCGGCAAGTGACCGGTCGGCAACAGAGGTTGCCCAGGTAGGAGCTGATTATGACCAGTTCCTGGAATTGGCGGACCATATCACCCAGAAGGCTGCAGAGGTACTGCGGGCTCGGACTGATGCAATCCTGAGTGACAGGAAGCCCACAGTCACCCATAATCCTGGGTTGGCAGCCCATTTGCCCGCCATCCACATACCGGTATTCCGGGGAGATCTGGATGAATGGACCAGCTTCGTCGACTTATTCGACAGCCTGGTCCATGCCCGGACGGACCTCTCAGCGGCACTGAAGTTGGCGCAGTTGATGTCGGCTCTCGTCGGGGAGCCACGCGACCTTATTGCGCATCTGTCCGTCACCGACGAGAATTACGAAACCGCGCGCACGCTACTGAGGAGCCGTTACCAGAACGTGCGGTGGTTGGCGGATGCCCTTATGGCCAAAATTTGGACCATACCCCGGGTAGAACAGGTTTCCCTCCTCCGGGTGCAAATGCTGAACCCTGTCCTGAGCGCGACCAAGGGGCTGGAGAAGCTGGGGCTGCCGGTGGACAAGTGGTCCTACATGCTGCTGAGCTTCTTGCTGAACCGGTTGCCGGAGGATGTTCGAGCCCGATTCGAACACCGGTACGGCGGGGACAGCGCCCAACATTTACCAGCGTACGACGACTTAGTCGAGTTTCTAGAAACTGAGTGTAGACGGGCAGACAGCATGAATTTGACTTCCACCTCCCGACGAGCTGGAGCACCCCGGCCCCAGCTGCGATTGGACACTCCGAGGGGAAGTGGAGGAAAGCGGAGTCCCCGACCAGCGGGTCCCCGGCAATATAACCTGGCCACTGCAAAGTCGGACTCCTGCTTATATTGCCGGGCCCCGGGCCATCGGCTGAGCGGATGCCCTAAGTTTTTGGACCAGCGGGTGTTGGGCCGCCGCAACATAGTCAAGCAGAGGCAGTGGTGCTTCCTATGTCTGGGCAAGCACTTCGTCCGGGATTGTGCCCACTCCAAAGCCTTCAGCTGGTGCGAGGGAAGGCACCTCCCAGTCCTCTGTATGAACCGTAGCGGGTTTCGACGCCCGCCCCTGTGCAGGGTCCCCGCTCGTCCCCTGCCCGGAGTCAGCATCAAGCTGACCAGGGGTACCAGGCCGGGGAGGAGAGGGGCCGTCGGGTCAACACCCCGTCCCCTCTCCCCCAGAATTATTCGACAGCTGCGCACGCACCTGCGCCCCAAAGCCCCAAAGGGGGGTTCCTACGGGCGGGTGCCCGCGATCGCCTCCACCTCGGCCGGTGCCACGGATGTCGCCGCCGCTTGCGGAGCGGCCCCGCCTCGAGTCGAGACCTCCGGGATACGGCCGGAAGCGGGCGTACCAGGTGCCGCAGGCTGCGAGCATGACGCGCCGGCAGTACCAGCCGGAGTGGGGTCCGCTCAACCGGTACGAGCGGCCTCCTCAAGTAGAGCAGGAGGCTACACGGTATCCCTGCTAGGGATACGCCGTCCACGCACCAACCCCCGCCACCCCCCAGGGGACCGTGTTATTGCCCATGGCCGCGGTTTGGGTATGGGGTTCTGGCGGAGGATCAGCCTGTGTAATTGCTCTCTTGGACCTTATCCAGCAGGTTGGTGCGAAAGGTGGGCTTGGTTTTGAAACCCCACCCGGACACTACGTGGGGTAGGCAATGTGGAAGTGTCAAACCTGGTAGGGCAGGTTACCTTCACGTTCGGGCAGAGTTCCACTTCCCATGCGAGGATTACAGTTCTCGCATTGGTTATGGATGAAGTGGTTGGAACACTTCCCCAAGTGAAGCTGCCACCAGAGGTGCGGAATTAGACAGCCGGTTTGGATTTGGCGGATACTTGCTTCGACACCCCTGGTACGGTTGACGTGCTGCTGGGAGCGGACGTCCTAGGGAGAGTGCTGCTCGCCAGCAAGCGGACATTACAGCCTGGTGGTCTCGTGGCTTTAGACACCAAGTTCGGACATGCTGTGATGGGCCCGGTACTCGCAGTTCCTCCACCTCCTGCTGAGGAGCGCTGCTTGGTTGGAACTGCTCTCTCCGATGCCGTGCAACGGTTCTGGGAGATTGAGGAACCGCCTACTGCATCGCGGATGAGTCCGGAGCAAGAGGAGTGCGAGTTGTTTTACCAGAATAACACTGGCCGCCTCCGCTCTGGCCGGTTTATAACCCGACTTCCTCTGCTTACACATCGACCACCTCTAGGAGCCTCTTGCTCATTGGCCGAGAAGCGGCTGGTCTCGATGGAGCGCCGTATGAAGAGAGCTGCTCTTCCGGCAGAAGTAAGTGGACTTCATGAGGGAGTACGAGCAGTTAGGACATATGTCGGTGTCGCGGATGGACTGGAGTACGGTGGAGCACTATTTCTTGTGTCATCACGCAGTCCTAAAATACCCGGAGTCCAAGATCTGGGTGGTCTTCGACGGGTCTGTGCGTACGTCAACTGGAGTGTCCTTGAACCAGTGCTTGAATGCGGGACCTAAACTGCACAAGGACATAACGGAAATCCTCACGAACTTTAGAAAACATCAGATTGTGTTCGTCGCTGACATTCGGATTATGTTCCGACAGACGGTGATCCACCCCGATGATCGTCGGTACCAGCTGATCCTGTGGCGTGAGAGCCCGGCTGAACCCATGTTGGTGTATGAGCTGAACACTAACACATACGGATTGAAGAGCAGTCCGTACGTGTCCATTCGTACCTTGTTGGAATTGGCCACTCGAGAGCTGCTCTACTCGTACGCTTGCTGAACCATGTGGCTTCCACTTTGAAGGATACGGTGGACCTTGCGGAGAATGCCTTCGCGTGGACGGACAGCCAGATTGTATTGTGCTGGCTGAGGTCTTCAGTCCATAGCCCAGAGGTCTTTGTGGCCAACCGTGTCTCGCAGATCCAGAACTCTGCGACTGCCCTGGTTTGGAGACACGTGCCAGGGGAGCTGAACCCAGCGGACGTGGCCTCCAGGGGTTGCACGGCACTCGAGCTTGTTGCTCACCCCCTGTGGTGGAAGCCAAATTGGTTATTGGAACCGGAAATACACTGGCCGGCCAGTAGTGTGGTTGGTCCCCCACCTCACCTTGAAGGTCCACCTTGTCGAGACAGAGAGAGACGTTATAGCTCCCTCGACAAGCTGGTTGGAGTGACCGCCTGGGTCAGGCGATTCATACACAATTGTCGCCACCCTGACGGCCGGTCGCGCGGTAGTTTTCTCGCCAGTGACGAGCGGAGTGCCGCCCTACATCACTGGATTCGGGTTGTACAGGAAGAACACTGGGGATGTATTGGGGACCTTACGGAAGGGGCGTCCCACATTACCAAAAGCGATAGCCCTTCTCAATCCATTCATCGACGAGTCAGGAATACTCCCTTAATCGTGGTCAAAGTTTATTACAAGACTTTTCTAACAAATCCAAACACAGCCATGATACGATGTTCCATCATGATGTTCCAGTTAATACATTCCGGCTCCGTCTTCAGATCAGTTTCACAGTACCATATTATTG
Organism: Epinotia bilunana; assembly: GCA_947049275.1. NCBI lineage: Eukaryota > Metazoa > Arthropoda > Insecta > Lepidoptera > Tortricidae > Epinotia > Epinotia bilunana. Next base: position 26,586,023 of record OX346257.1, read on the forward strand.
TACTTGACATCAGAACTACATACAGCTGCCAATTTTCATGACGCTACGATCCTTGGAAGATGGTTAACGATATTCCATCATGGAATGCCAGTGCCTATCTTCCGGCTTCATCATCAGACCTTGAAACTTAATCTTGGTCAAAGTTCATTACAAGATTTTTCTAACAAATCCAAACACAGCTATGATACGATGTTCCATCATGAAGTTCCAGTTCATATCTTCCGGTTCCATCATCAGATCAGTTCCACAGTACCATATTATTGTATTGTCATCAGAACTACATACAGCTGCCAATTTTCATGAAGCTACGATTGTTGGAAGATGGTTAAATGAGTTACCTTAGATTCTATTACATAGTTTGTTACATACAGGTCGACCTAATAAAAGCGTGTTAAAAAAATAGTATAAAAACACTAGAAAAACACGCTTTTATAAATGCACGTAAAAACCAAAAATAAATTATGGATCGTTCAAGTTGTCTCTATTTCTGGGCTGAAGTGTAAACTATGTGCTTTTAATTATAATATTTGATTGTAAAAGCGTGGGGCGCTGGAACAGGAAAGACTTCTGTCTCCTCTGTCTCTGTTTAATTCTAACAACAACAAAATATTACAATATAAATATATTTTTAACAACGAAAAAGATTGTTATCACTATTGTCAGTAATGTCAATGCCGCGATTTTGTATAGGTTTCACAACGTTAGTAGCGCCGTCGGTGGTATTGATATTGATAGTGTCGATTCGGGTTGCTGAACGAAAGTTTCCTTTACGTATCTGGGGTGCAGGTAGTTGTTGTTGAGGGGTCTGGATGTATTCTTCTCCGTTGATGAACAGTCGGTTGTTAGTTGTTACGTAACACGGCATATTTTCCATTATGTCTCGCGTTGCATGTGCATGCATTCTCTTAAATGTTTCCTATGCTGTAGGGTTTCAGTGTCTAGGATTTCAGAAATGTTATATCCATTGTTCTTAAAGCAGAGAGTATTTTCTATCACGTATTTTAGCATTCGCTTACTCATAAGCTGAATAATTAGCGGGCGGTGGTTCCCTCTCTTTCCGATGCCGATGTTTATATTTAGTAGGAACATATTGAACATATTGTTTATGCGGTAGATCAGGTCTCTTTCAGTTTCACCGTAAAAATCATCTACACCATAGAGAATTGTTTCTCCTTTTCCGTATTGGTGTAATAGTGACAGGTTTTATCGTTAAAACGTTCTTTCAGGTTCTGCTATTCGGTTCTAATATTTACATTTTCTGTTTCTAGCGATTGTATTAACGTACTTGTTCCAAAACTAAAAGGCTCTCCAGCTCCACTCAGAAGCTCATGAAGGAAAGGAGTGAAATGATTCTACAGTCTTCAGCCGATGCGACCTTATACCGGCAGCTCAATAAACAGATCTCCAAGTCCCTTACGCGCGATCTGCGCCAATTCAATACAAATTGTATTGAAGAGGCCATCAAGCGTAATAAGGGCTCTAAAGTGTTCTCCAGAGATCTGTCTATAGGGCAGAGCCAGCTCGCGAAAAACTGAAGATGGTAGAATCGTTTCTTCTAAAACCGAGATTCTGGGTGAGATAGAGCGCTTTTACGGACAGCTATACACGTCAACACGCAGACCCGAAGTTGGTCGGGCGGAAGACCCTAGAGCTAGACTAACCCGGCACTATACCGACGACATCCCGGACATCAGCCTGTATGAGATTGTAATGGTTCTTAAACAGCTCAAGAACAACAAGGCACCCGGTGAAGACGGAATAGTAGCCGAACTTCTGAAGGCGGGTGAAAAACCGGTCCTTACGGCCCTTCAGAAGTTGTTCGATTCCGTCTTACTGGAAGGGAGAACTCCAAAGGCATGGAACGGAGGGGTGGTGGTGCTGTTCTTCAAAAAGCGTGACAACACCCTGCTGAAGAACTAAAGATCACTTCTGTCGAAAATGTCTATAAGCTGTTTTCGAGGGTCATTACAAATCGTCTCGTACGCAGGTTAGATGACTTCCAGCCTCCCGAACAAGCCGGTTTCCGAAGAGGCTTTAGTACCGTAGACCACATCCACACGCTCCGTCAGGTTGTACAGAAGACCGAGGAGTATAACCTGCCCCTCTGCCTAGCGTTCGTGGACTACGAGAAAGCCTTCGATTCGTTGAAACCTGGGCTGTACTACAGTCTCTCCAGCGGTGCCAAGTTGACTATCGCTATATCGAAGTACTGAAGTGTTTTTACGAGAACGCCACTATGTCAGTTCGACTCCAGAACCAGAACTCGAAACCTATTCCTCTACAGCGAGGAGTCAGGCAAGGAGATGTTATTTCTCCAAAACTGTTCACCGCTGCACTGGAGGACGTTTTCAAAACTCTGGACTGGAGAAGGCTAGGCATCAACATCAACGGCGAGTACATCACTCACCTTCGGTTTGCTGACGATATAGTAGTCTTGGCTGAGACCATGGAAGACTTAAGTACGCTGCTCGATGACCTCAATAAAGCTTCCGAACGAGTTGGTCTAAGAATGAACACGGATAAGACGAAGATCATGCCAAATACCCATGTAGTACCAACTCCCATTACAATCGGACACTTTACAAGTTTACACTCGAAGTTGTAGACGATTATGTATACCTAGGACAAACTATCCTGTTAGGTAGGTCCAACTTCGAGAAAGAGGTCAATCATCGAATCCGACTCGGCTATGCAGCGTTCGGGAAGCTAGGGCACATCTTTTCGTCCAATATTCCGCAGTGTCTCAAGATGAGAGTCTTTGACCAGTGTGTGTTGCCAGTGGCAACACACACACACACACACACATATGGCACTGAAACGTGGTCGCTTACTATGGGCCTCATAAGAAGGCTCAGTCACCCAAAGGGCTATGGAGAGGGCTATGTTGGGGGTGTCTCTGCATGATCGCATCAGAAATGAGGCTATCCGCAGCAGAACCAAGGTAAACGATATAGCCCTCCGAATCGCGAAACTTAAGTGGCAGTGGGCGGGGCACATAGCACGTAGAACCGATGGCCGTTGGGGCAGAAAGGTTCTCGAGTGGCGACCACGAACCGGAAGGCGCGGCGTGGGTAGGGCCCCCGCAAGGTGGACTGATGACCTGGTAAAGGTTGCTGGAGTCCGCTGGATGCGGGTGGCGCAGGACCGGTCACTTTGACACTCTTTGGGGGAGGCCTATGTCCAGCTGTGGACGTCTTTCGGCTGATATGATGATGATGATGATGACTTGTTCCTTGTATCTGTTTTGTCAATGCTTGTTGCTTAGATAGAATTGCAGTGTTTTGCTGTGTGAAATCCTGTCTTATTTTGTCGATGGCTATTTGTATTTCAGAATTTATTAAGTGATGTAGATTATTTAGAAAAATATTGTTGTTGTTTTCTAGTTTTGAGTCCAACAGACTGCTTATTTGCTCCAATATAATATGTTACTGGCTTTTGTGGTTAATTTGGGAATTTAAAAAGTATCACCCAATATGCTTTGCCGGGATTCATCACGAAATAAGTCATCTATTGACATGTTCGTTTCTTGTAGTTCGGAGGCGGTGTCAAACTGTCTGCGTACTTACCGGTTTTTTTATAAAGCCTAGTGATATCTTTTTAACAGCGGCTCGAACCCGTGTTATTTCGAAACTGATTTTTTTGTTCTTTTAAAGCGGTCGACCTTGCCCTCCTCGCCGAAGTCGAAATGAAAACGTATAAATTTTACGTATCGTTTAAAAAAGTCTTTATGAATGTACAAAATAACGAATAGGCTAATCTTGGGCTTACCAATCGTGATATAGCGGAAATGTTGACACAACTTTATTTTACTGCCGTTTTTTCTGTATAGGTTTAGGATTTTGCAAACGGGGCATTTTCTGTGTAAACCTGTAAATAGGAGCGGGTCATCATTAAATACGAGGAGGTACAGGCCAATCTCAATCAAATCAACTATTTTAACGTATACGTACGTTGCGTGTGACGCCTTGACGGCATGACAAGTCTTGACAGAATGTCAAAAGTAAGAGATAGCATGTGTCCGCCGTTGGTCCGCCATGATAGAAGCACAGATAGAAAACTTGTCACTTGTCAGATTCAATGCTGAATTTGAGCAAATGGATGTCATTCTGCTTTTTGTTCCTAGTTGCATGACACTGAATGGAACTTCCGGGGTAGGTGTAATACGAGTATGGTGATTGACTGATTGACCGATATGGAGTTTAACAGTAACTTTATAGTTTACTGCAAGATAGATGCATATTGCTAGCGAAACCTTACTTGCATAAATAGATATAGGGGTATCCTGCTGTTTCGGCAAAATATTTTTCGCCAAATTTCACTTCGCACAAAACTTATGGCAGTAGTTTCATTTCCCAAACGAACAAATAGCACATTTTTGTTTCGCATTTTGTTCATTTGGTCAAAATATCATCTGGCATCATTTTGCTTTGTCAAGTGTTGTTAAGACAAAAGTTTATCAAGCAAACACTTTGTTTGGGCTAATATTGTTTTCCAAACAAAACATTTGTTCGAATTTTCATTTCGCACACTTCACATAGCATAACTGGCAAATATTTGAAAAATTATTGTTTTATGTAATTTTGTGTCATGACCAGATCATTCAATTTTTTATTATTTCATAGAATAACTGTTCAGGGAATATTATTTGGCAAATGATTCATTTTGTAACAAAACAACGTATATAATTTGTTCGAAATGTTATTACATTACAAAAACAAACAACAACTGATTACAGGGGTTTAACTAGATAAGGGTAGCCAAAAAACGGGGGCTCGGGGGGCAAGGCTGCCCGCAGTAAAAAAACAAACAACCGTAACAATTGTATTATAAGTAGGTTAGGTTAGGGTTCACTTGTGTCCCTCAGAGCGGAAATAGGCACCCCGCGAAGCGGGGTGACGTCGACAAGCTGGCGGTTAGGTTAGGTTAAAATAATTGCCACAGATAACTGAGTATGCCAGCTATTTTAATTTTAAATAATAATCGTTGTAAGTAATAATTTGGATGCTAATTACAAAAGTATCAGCTTAGCAAAATATGTAATCTCACTCAAATACATTTCGTATGCACTAGACAATTAGGATATAAATCGTATGCCATGCAATAATTTGGAAAAAGAATGTTATGCCAAATAATACGTTTGACCAAATGAAACTTGACTATATAAAACTTTGCCAAACAATAATTTGGGAAGTAATATTTTGCCATAGGAGATGATGCCAAGTGATAAAATGCGAAACAATAATTTGACTAGTGATTTTTTGCCAAATGAACATTTGGGAAACATTTTTTGGGAAGTGACACTGGGAAATATTTTATGCCCATACAATAGAGAACCAGATATAGATATTATATTCAATAAAGATTTGTATACAACGCTCTTCCCCCTGCTACTTATTGGCCCCTTGCCCCCTACCCACGTCTTTTGACATTTGCAAGCTTAGAAATTAGTTTGGGACGTGATACTTTGGGATAACTATTTTTTCTCAAATTATTCTAGTTTATACGAGTTTATTCTAGAAAAGGGGGAATTGCGCGCAAATCACTGAGAGAAAAGACCTGCTAAATTCGGATCGGAAGGCATTTCCTTCCTTTTTGACTCAGGCGGTAGATTACCTTTCAAAATGGAAGGAAATGGTTGTATTGTATACAACCATTGTGTATATTACCGTCCTAATTGGAAGGTGTAGCGCGTGAGATAACACCGCCGCCTATCGGCGAGGTATTGGACGATACCGTCCCCCTCCCGCGCCCGCGCCCGCGCAGAGCCGGCAAGCGTCCGCGGTGATATGAATGTTATTCTGTGTTCTGTTCTATTTTCATTATTTACGAGCTCATGTTGTGAAAAGTGTTACCTAGTTATTAAAGTGCATATCATAGACTCCGTGCTGTGTTTCAATTAGACCATCGTAAACAATAACAGGTGTAACAACACGCCCGTTTCAAAGGTAATTATTGGTACGTAACTATAATCTCCTAAATTTGCCCACTGATTGAAAACGGAAGGTAATTTATTGAAAAGTAATACTATTGGACGGTAAAATCCGGAAGGTAACTCAAATTTACCCACTGAGTCAAAACGGAAGGTAATTTATTTGTAAAATTTCGTTCCATAATTTTCTTAAAATATCACGCCGTTAGCCTGCAAATGCCAAACGACGAAATCGAACCACCTTAATTAACAGGAAGTCCCGCCGAAATCCGTTTTCAGTTTATTGTTGTAATGTAACTCGTTACTGTTCTGTATAGTTCATCTACGGCTACGACGATTATTGGGGTTTACCGAGTCAAGTCTCCATACGTCAACATTGGAAGCCCGGAGATGCCGATTCATCAAAAAACGAGATAACTTGGTGTAACTATTTTATCTTCCGTACCTACATATTGAATAAGTTGAACGTCTTACACTAAATGTTATATTGTTAGGGTTGGCACTTTTCTTTGGTTATATGGTTATGTATTCTCTAAAGTAAATCATGTAAAAGATTTTTCAATAGGGACGCTCAAACTTTGCGAGTGTATAGCGGCCATCTTGGAAAAGCGATAATTGTCTTTGAAATCGGCATTTGGCAGTGTCTTAATTCAATAAATTCAAATTAATTAAAATATTTTTTTGTAAAGCAGGTATACAAAGGTATGGTAGGGTATTGAAAAACCATGTCTCACTGTGTTTTGCCACTGGGCATTCAAAATTCAATCAAAATTAAAATTGAGACTTCAGTACGATCAAAATTATGCATTAAAAATTTTTAAAACCCCCAACACAAAAAAATAAACTCTATAAACTAACAGCGAATGAAGTGGTCCCCCGACGCGACGACGCTTGGAAAATAAAAATATTTAAACTTACATTATATGTGACGATAATAATTATTATAGGTTTAAAATATTATTTGTTAGTTTTTAGGTCATTTTTTGTGTCGGGGGGGGTTTCTAAAATTTTTATTTTTTGTTTTATTTTGTCCTTTTTAAAGTGATGATCTTCAAACGACTGATCAGGTCATGATTACCTTACCATATCCTTTTAATATCATTGAAGTAACATGGTACCAAATTTCGAATCGATAGGACATATGGAAGTTAGTCCGATCCCCTCATCAACTATTAAAGTGCTGATGATCTTCAACCGGCTGATCAGGTCATGGTAACCTTACCGTACCATATAATTTCAATGTCATTGAAGTAACACGGTACCAAATTTCTAATCGATCGGACATAAGGAAGTTAGTCAGATCCCCTCATCTACTTGAAAAGAGCTGATGATCTTCAAACGGCTAAACAGATTTTCATGAAACATGGCTAAAAACACTCGGGTTTAAATTATCTATAACACAAAAAAAACCGCATTCAAATCGGTCCATCCGTTTGGGAGCTACGATACCACAGACAGGTACACAGATACACAGAATACACAGATACAGAGACATGTAAAACTTATAACACCCCTCTCTTTGCGTCGGGGGTTAAAAAAACTAAAATTAAATGTCAAATACCTAAAAACGAAATAATATTAATTGTCGTAACTCGTAATTTCAAATTGTATATATGTACTAGCTGTTGCCCGCGACTTCGTCCGCGTAGAACTTGTTATCGTCTTAGAAAAATAATTGCTATTAAATGATTGTAGGCGGAACCTTCATTATTGCTGCCCTTAACAAAGTTCTACCATCTTAAGGGATGATTTCCGAGATAAAAACTATCCTACATCCTCAAATTAGGGTCTCAAATTATCTGTACGGAAAATTTCATCTAAATCCGTTCAGGGATTAATCCCTGTTACCTTAACGCTTAAGCGTAAAAGGTAACAGTGCGATGAGTTTATTCGTTTAAATTGAAAACTCTGTTTTTACACATATAAATATCTTAAAAATCATCAACAGACGTTTCAGCTTGAATTTTATATTTTTCATAATGTATTAAAGAAAGCTACATTACTGAAAATAGTTTTGGAAGCAAACGTAATCTAAAGCTAAAAGACGTAGAACTTTCCATCTTCATCCGACGTCCCCATTTAACGGTGTTAGAGAATAATATGATTCTCATTAACCAATTTTTTTTTAAATTAACAAAATAATCCGCACCTACTTACTACTTACCTACCTTTCGGTTCTGGGAGCATCCCAGTTCTAACCTAACCTAACCTACATTTCTGGTAGCTGTTCGGTTCTGTAAGGTTCGTGGTTCTAACTTAACCTAACCTACTTTTTTGCTAGCAGTTGGATTATGTATGACCTATACATACTTCCAACCCTTCTTAACCTCCGTAGAGGATGAATTTTAAGAAACGCTGTAATTAGTTTCCTAGTTTTTAACCGAAGTTACTTTAAAATTGTCTTGTTCCCCGTACAAACATCCAACTCCTTTTAGCCCATTTAGGGGATGAATGTGTCCCACTCATGGAATCAATTTAAAACAGTCTAAAACAGAAGTTACAAATCCCTTACTTTAAAAATATTTTGTTCTCCATACAAACTTTGAACCCCCTTTAACCCCTATAGTGAATGAATTTGAAAAAACTGATATCAGTTTTGTAGTCTTTTAACATACAGACTAAGACCGAAGTTAAAAATCTCTTACTATAACATTTTCTTGGTTTCCATATAATAGACCTTGAATCCCGTTTTAACCCCTTAGGGGTGGAATTTTTCCAAAACGCTGAAAGAACTTTTATTTATTCTGATAAGAAATCTTTATGTTGTTTAAAGATTTAATTCTCCAGCTCAAAAAAGAGGGTTCTCATCCGAAGCTTGCACCCCTTTTTAACCCTCTTAGGGATAGAATTTTCTAAAACGCTGGAAGTAATTGTTTTTATTATAATAAGTAATCTTTCTAAAACGCAGAAATTGCTTTTTTGTATTCTAATAAGAAATCTTTCTAGAAAGTTTCAAGTCTCTAGTTCAAAAAATAATGTTTCCCCATCAAACTTTGCACCCCTATTTAACCCCCTTAGGCATGTAATTTCCAAAATCCCGTCTTATCCCTTGCCTACGTCATAAAAGGAAGGTCTGGTTTAAATTTCAAGTTTCTAGTCCCAGTAGTTTCGGCTGTGCGGGGATGAATCAGTCAGGAAGTCTTCTTTTATACATATATCGCACCTTTAGAACGGAACCGACCTAATCCAAAAACACGACTTTTTGGGAAAACGCAAGTGAAGATTTTAAGTCACAATGGGTCGTTTAGAGTCGATCTACGTATATAACTCAATTTGACTTTTTTTTTAGTTAGGTCAGTTACGTTCTAAAGTTGCGATATATAGATTAAAAACTAGAAAATGTAAATGTAAATGTATGAAATTAATTGGTGAAAATAAGTATAAACTATACACAGTATTAATAATAAAAGCATTAATTCCTGTCTAAGTATTATCATGCGTATCAACATAGTGGAGAGTATACAATATCATCAGGGCTCGGATTTTCCATCGCACGGTAAGACGAAAAAAACGAGTCGATATTAACATTAAAACTTTACTCATATTCATACTCATGGTCACTCATTTTGTTACTCCCGTATTTAATGTATATTTATCATGCTGTAACTGTTTCATCTTAATTATACAGACTCTATATTGCTGCGACAGCCCTAGCGGTGGCTGCCTACGACTACTGGCCGCTTTATCACATGTAATCGTGTGCATGTGTTTATTATCGATATGTTTTATGAAAATCTGTTTAGCCGTTTTTGAGATATTGGACTTTGAAATGAAAATGTCGGGGGTTTTTCAGCTTTCCTAAGTTGTAGTTATTGTTCGAGTTAATCGGGGAGCTCAGCAGCATGCGTGTCGAACGTGTTTTAATAATATTAGCTATGCTGACGATATGGTGTTGCTGGGACCCTCGGTTGACTCGATCAGGAAACTTGTTGCGACATGTGAGGGCTACGTTGGGCGGCATGGGCTTAGGTACAACGCAGTTAAAAGCGAGGTAATGGTGTTCTAGGCACGAAAATATAATCCGTCCTCTGTACCTAGGATCTTGCTGGGAGGCGTGCCCCTCAATGTGGTAGATAAATTCAAATAATAAATGCATTTAATTAATGATAAATTTAATGACGATTTGGTCATCGAAAGGGAAAGGAGGGCCATGGCAATACGAGGCAATATGCTTGCGCGCAGATTTGCACGGTGTAACACGCAAGTAAAGCTGACGCTATTTAAAGCGTACTTTCAGACGTTTTACACGTGCAGTCTGCGGGTAAGTTTTACACAAAGGTCCTATAACACAATACGCGTCCAGTACAACAACACCCTGAGGAGGTAGCCTCAACAGCGTGCAGCGGCTATTGAGGCTACCGAGGCCTGCAGCGCGTCGGGTATGTTCGCGGAGGCGCGAACAGACGACTTCTTTGCCATAAAGCGTAAATAAAGTATAGCCTCGTTGATAAGGCGAATGCAAGGTACGAGTAGCAGCAACAGCCTCCTGAAGGAGTTGGCAGAGCGATTGGACTGCCCGCTCACTAAGTTTTGGATGGAGGTTGTTATAGGGAGGGCCAAATAATAATAAATAGTTTTAAGATATTTTTTCTGGATTTCTTTTCTTTGTGTTTTATTTAATGAACATAGTATGTAAGATGTTATTTATACTAACCCACTATGGTTCGTTTTGGGTCTGAGCTTCTGGCCGCGCCTTCGTACGCGTATAAATTATGATTTAAGTACATGATATTTTTATATTTATCTTATACTAGCTTCCGCCCGCGACTTCGTCTGCGTGGACTCGGGATAAAAACTATCCTATATTTTAATCCAGGCTATAAACTATCTTCATGCAAAATTTCATTCAAATCGGTTCAGCTGTTTAAGCGTGATTGAGTAACAAACATCCAAACATCCAAACATCTAAACTTTCTCATTTATAATATTAGTAGGATTTAACCATACATCTGACAGAAAATAGAGTTTCATTTAACATTGACTGTGCGGTGTGCGTGTAACAGTTTACTCACAATTGCTTATAGCATGGCAAGTATATGAACTTGATATCAATGCCGGATATATCAGTCAACAGAGATTTAAACACATTTAATGCACAATGCATAGATATATTTGGGTACTTTGATGCATCCAATATTGCATATGGATGTTGCATTTATATAAGTCATTCATAATATAAATAGATAGTCGTGTCCAATGCGCGCAGCGACGTAGACGCATTGATGACTAATTAATTAATTAATTAATTAATTGCGGACATAGCGCGGCTGCCGAGCAGCGGCCGAGCAGCGGCCGCGCTGCTAATAGTTTTGAAACGATGAGTGAACCCGTCGTGAATAAGCTACTCACCTTTCTGCTGCGGGTGCTGCGGGAAGATGAGTTGACCGCGGAGCAGGTCTGTTTGGCGAGCTTCAGTGCCGCCGACATCTGCGCAGCGAAGAAGGTGCTGTTCCAGTCCCTTGGGATCGCCGGCACATTCATACCTCCACCGGAGGGAGACGAAGCCGGGGAAAAATCCCTTAAGGACATCGTTGATGTTCTGAGGGAGCGTGAGAGCAACTTGCCTGACTGGCGACGGAGGTCTCCAGATTGCCGTCCCGCATTCCAGAGCATGTTGACGTGAGTGGCCTGCTGAAGGAAATCGTGGCTCTTAAGGCAGGCATGACTGAAATTTTGGAAAAGTTTGACGTTTCGCAGGCTACTATTGCCGAGTTACACAAAGAAATTATCGGATTGCGTAATAGTGCCCCGGAAACTCGGTCACCAGCGGGGTCAAATTTCAAGAGTAATGACCGGGCGTCAAGTGTCGACTCGGTCAGTTTGCATGTTGCTGACACTGCGCATGCCGTTCCGCGTCCCGAGTGCCCCCTCCGCGCAGGGCCTCCCCCCGCCCCATCCTCTAAATCACGTCATCGCTATGCTGATGCCGTAGCTGGTCGGTTTGTCGCAGCCGACCGGAAAGACGCGCCCTCAAGAGCGCGTGAAGTTCGGGTTCCTCCAAAGAAGAAGCCCCCGCGCACCGATGTGGATAGGGAGGGTTTTGCAACGGTGTCGAGGAAGCGCAAGCCGCGCAAGAGTCAGTGTGGTACTGCAGAACCGGTTGGTTCCGGTCTGCGGGTTGCGACACAGACTGACCGCTGCAGAAGACCATCGCATGTGCTGACTTCTGGCCGAAGGGTGTCGTGTTTCGACGGTTCCGGGGCAATCTGCCGAATCCTACACCGGAGATGACGATGCAACGGGGCCACGCCGTTTCGTCGCCTAAATAGTATTATTTGTTGTTTTTAGTTTCGTGACGCATTGGTTATTACTGTAATATCACGTAAATGTATTTGTCAATAAATAAATAAATAATGACAATGTAACAGTTACACTATTGTGCTCAAAGTCTAGAATTTCACCTGTAAAAAATACCTTGACTGCCCCAAAACTCGAACTTTATGCGGCATTATTGTTAGCAAAGTTGTACAATAGAGTAATGGCTGTGTATTCGAAAATCAAATTTCATGGAAAATACTTGTTTTCAGACTCACAAGTAGTTTTATGTTGGTTAAAGTCGAAAAGAAATACCGTCCCTGTTTATGTCAAAAATAGAGTGAATTTTATCAACTCTATTACATCAGATAGTGACTGGTTCCACATAGATGGAGCATCCAACTCTGCTGACTGCTTATCTCGGGGCTGTGATCCTGCTGATCTGCTAAAAAACAACTTATGGTGGTGCGGGCCTCCTCAGATTTCCTTGCCTAATTATAAGCCGCTGCCATTTTCGGTTTCATGCAATCATATGCTATGTGAGGAGCAGCCAGCCTGAGCAGGCAGCATACTTGGGTGTCATTGAACCATCATTATTTAAGCAATATTTATCATGGTTCAAAATGCAAAGAATATTTGCTTGGATATTGCGATTTAAATATAACTGTAAAAACAGAAGCAATAAACTCACGGGTAAACTGTTCAAAAGAATTAGAAAATGCCCGATATAAAATAATATCTGTCATTCAGGATATATATTTCCATGAGGAAATAAAAAATGAAAAAAAATATTTACCTATTAAATCAAACTTAAAAAGCTTAGCTCCATTCAAAGATGGCAATGGTGTAATGAGAGTAAGTGGTCGCTTGCAAAACTCGTCAATACCGTATTCTTAGAAATATCCGGTCATTCTACCAAAAAAATGTCATGTAACAGATATAGTTATACAAGACGAGCACTTAAACTCAATGCATGCTGGGTTAAAATTAATGATGTGCAACTTGGCCCAAAAAATATTGGATTGTTAATTGCAACAGAGAAGTTAAAAGAATAATAAAAAATGCATTAAATGTTACAGATGCCTTTTTGTATAACCTGAACACCTCATGTACATGACTTTACAAATAAACATTCTATTCTATTCTATTCTATTCAGATTTAAAGCCAAGTGCGCTTCTCAGTTAATGGGCTCATTACCTTCTGATGGGGTAAACGAAGCCAAAATATTTAGTATAGTCGGCATAGATTACTGTGGCGAACTGTTATCACCAAAGGCTATGTTGCTGTATTTGTGTGCTTCGTCACCAAAGCGGTTCACTTTGAACTTGTGTCTGACATGACGTCTCAATGCTTCCTTGCAGCATTAAAACGATTTATCGCACGGCGCGGAGTGCCCAATACAATATATTGCGATAATGCTAAAACGTTTAAAGGAGCTGAAAATATATTAAAAGATTTGTACTTGCTTAACAAGTCGAATGAACATATAACCTTAATAAATAATTTTGCTACTTCCAAAGGTTGCTTCCACTTTCAATATATACCCAGCTATTCCCCGACCTTCGGAGGGATTTAGGAAAGTTCAGTGAAAAGCTTTAAGTATCATTTCGAAAGCATAGTAGGACTTAGTTTATTCACATATGAAGAATTTAATACGATTATAATTAGCATAGAAGGCATTCTCAATTCAAGGCCACTAACAGGGATGTCTAAGGATATCTCTGATTTTTCTATATTAACGCCGGGCCATTTTCTTTTGGGCAGAGACCTATAACAGCTATACCAGAGCCTGACATAACGTCCATTCCTACAAACAGGCTTCGCTTCTGGAGACGCTGCACACAGATACAGCAGCATTTTTGGAAAGCCTGGCATAGGCAGTATCTATCCCAGCTAAATAGCCGTTCTAAATGGCACAATAGCCAAGAAAACATAGCTGAAGGAAACCTAGTACTTTTGCGGGACGACTACACCGCGCCTTTGCACTGGCCTGCAGGCAGAGTCGTTGAGGTTTACAAAGGGCCAGATCAAAAAGTAAGAGTAGCCGATATTAAAACTTCTACTGGCACGACCCGTAGAGCTATAAATAGGCTATGTTTACTTCCTATAGAGCTATGAATGGGATGTTGTAATTAGTAAACTTTAAAATAAAACATGCTGCATATGTTGTATGTAACAAAAGATTTATTTAATATTAAGTCGTTAGTACAAGCAAATGTCAGTTACCTATAGCTACCTAGATATAAATTTAGCACTGTACCTTTTCTATTTAACTTAAAAATAAGTTTAAAACCCGCCTCTCAGGAATATGTTCGCAACGAACACTCAATAAACTAGTATCCATGTAACACGAATGAATGTAAATTAGGCATTAAGTACCATTCAAATTCACTCTCTTCAAAAATTACCTTCTAACTCGCTGCATGTGCTCCATACTTTTAATCAGTTTTAATTAAATAAAAGTGTGAATTTCTATCAAAAACTATTTTATTTATGTTCCTCACGAACACACATTACTAGGAGATAAAATTTTGGTGATCATTTACTATTTTTGGATTAACAATGATTTATTAGGATTATTCTTTAATAGGATAGTAAGATGTTATAATTTGGGTTACTATTTCACATTAAAATGGAGATAAAATTTTGGTGATCATTTACTATTTTTGGCAGTAAAAAGTATTTTTTGGCGTTATATTTTACTATATCTGGTGGTCCGTTAAACATATGCCAAAAATAAGTAAAAGGCACATATGCGTGCCTGGATGATGAGGCGAATAGCGAATGCGCGGATCAGAATGACACAGAAGATGCATTCAATTCAATTCATTTTATTCAGAGACCAACTTGGATCATTATTATTAGTGAATACTTAACTGCTCTAGCAATTGACAGAGGGTTTCATAGCTAAACAATTGAAAATGTATTAAGTTTTATTCCGATGAAATCAACGAACTGACTGATAAACTTCATTTTCAGGGAATTCCAATAATGGCCCGGACGATGACATTGTTTGTAATGGCGCCAGATGTCTATTATTGGATAATTATATTGTTAGGGACTTTGACCTAACCTGGAACGAGACAGACGGTCGTGTCAAATGGCTTCCGACTTACTATGGTGACAAGCTTGGACAAGACGATATAGAAGCCGGCCTCAGCACCTTTTTTAAATATAAAGACCCTATGAATTGGCCCATTCGCTACCTCGGCGTGTATGGGGGCAGCGCGGTCAACGCGTCCTGGGTCGAGATAACGAGTGAGCGCACCAGCTTTTCTTTCTAACTTGTTTGAATATTTCTTTCGTATTTATTTCTTTTCTGCATAAGGGAAGATATTTGCAAGGTAAGGGTAAATATTAGTGTGAAATGAGATAAAAAAATGTATTCTAGGTACATTTGTATCCTAATTATAAAGAATCATAAGGTTAATAGGTTACATATAATTTAGTATTCGTACATGAATATAATATAATATATAATAAACCAGCCTATTTACGTCCCACTGCTGGGCACAGGCCTCCTCTCGTGGATGAGAGGGAACGGGCAGAAGTCCCCACGCTTGCCCAGTGCGGGTTGGGGACTTCACATACACCTTTCAATTTCTTCGTGGATGTATGCAGGTTTCCTCACGATGTTTTTGCTTCAACGAAAAGCTAACGGTAAATATCAAATTATATTCCGTAATTTTCGTACAAAGTTCCGAAAAACTCATTGGTACGAGCGGTGATTCGACCCACGACCGCTGTTTGACTGGGGGCCTAGACAGTTACAATCGACAAGCGCTAACGCCAATAGAAAACTAATAAAATGTATGGGAATGACAGACGTTAACGAAAAGTGTTTCGTCGGCATCTGCCATTACCCTACAATTTATTATTTTCTATTGGCGTTAGCGCTTGTCGATTTTATTGTACCCTTGTTACAATACAAGCAATACAGGCACTGTCTGATATAAACGTTAATGTACTTCAGAGCCTCAAGCTTTTAAAATATTTATTACAATATGAAATTATTTATAACATAACTTACATTTCTAGAACTCATCTTTCTACGAACAGCCAATATTACGATGATGAGTCACGAACAGAAAGCTTATTCTGAACCTTAGAATATACCTACTATACTCATACATGACTCTTCTTGCTCTTCTGCGTCGTTCCCTCATGGCTGAGAATCGTGACCACGTACGATGTCCCTCTATACAACGCGCTCAAGGGCCAAGTGATTAATGCCACCAAAATATAAATTATTATTTACTTTTTAGTTCACTTTTTAAACAAAAGCTTGTTTTTTAAAAATCTTATTTTACGTTTTCTTTTTTCCTTTTTCGTGTTTTTTTGAAAATAAAGCTTGTTTTTTAAAGATCGTTTTTTACCAAGTATCCTTTTTATTTTTTACTTTTTAGTCTTAAATCTTTGGAATTCACTTATTAAGGTATTTTTTTTACTACAAACTTTTTCGCTTATGCACAATAAATTCCACTATTTACACTGTTTCCCATATGGTAAGTGCTGAAGATAACAAAACATATGACCTCAAACTCTACTTTCATAGCATGTTCCATCATAGAGTTCCAGTGGCCATCTTCCGACTGCATCATGAGACCTTCGCTATCATGTGCAATGGTAAGTGCTGAAGATAACAAAACATATGACCCCAAACTTGACTATCATAGCACGTTCCATCATAGAGTTCCAGTGGCTATCTTCCGGCTCCATCATGAGACCTTCGCTATCATGTGCAATGGTAAGTGCTGAAAGTAACAAAACATATGACCCCAAACTCGACTATCATAGCACGTTCCATCATAGAGTTCCAGTAGCCATCTTCCGGCTCCATCATGAGACCTTCGCCATCATGTGCAATGGTAAGTGCTCAAGATAACAGAACATATGACCCCAAACTCGACTATCATAGTACGTTCCATCATAGAGTTCCAGTAGCCATCTTCCGGCTCCATCATGAGACCTGCACCATCATGTGCAATGGTTAGTGCTGAGGATAACAAAACATATAACCCCATACTCGACTATCATAGCATGTTCCATCATAGAGTTCCAGTGGCCATCTTCCGGCTCCAGTATCAGATCAGCTAAATGGTGACAAAGTATTGCATTGTCACCAAACTTACATAAGTATTCTAAATTTCAGCTCAATCGGATAACGGCAAGCGACTGAAAAATTGGTTGCAAATTTTGACGGACAACTTACATACATACATACTTTTATACTTACATACGAACAAGTCAAGTAATATAAAGCTTGTAAAAAAAGGAAAGGAGAAGGTCGAGGATATCTTACATGGAGCAAATAAAATATAAAATAAAGACTTCGTCTTATAGTTATAGAGAAATGAAAAGGAAGGCAGAATCACACTGATATTATAAATGTGAAAATTCGTTGATATTGTCAGACATAATAAGAAAATCCTGAAGGAAATTGTATTTATAAGACATAAATTTTAAAACTGCAATAGCGCGTTCTGCATCGCGCTATTGAAGTTTTTAATTTATCACCAATTTTCACGTATATTCTAGCCTTAGTAGGTCATTCTCCAGTTTTTTGTTGTCGTCTAAACTCCGTCAAACCATATGAAACGTACAAAAATCATGGAGTTCAGGTGACCCGCAGACCGAGACTAACCGATTGGAGAAAGTCGTGGTACGAGTATACGCAACAGCGCCATCTTGTGTTGTCAAGTGGACGCGGGACGCCCTGTGGCGGCGATGACAACCAGTATATTTTTGGGGGAAGAATATAGCAAAAGCTACTGAACCGATTTTAATGAAACTCTAATATTGTATTTTAGACCTCAGAATAGGACATAGCGTGGCGTTTTTTTAGATATAATTTCTCCAAAGGGTGATTTAAGGTTTGAAAAATTCTATGGGAATTAATTTATTTTTTAAGATAGAGAATTGAAACTTAGTTAAAAGGTTCTTTAATGAAATACAAGAAAACAAATACCATCGTTTTTGGCAGTTCGCACCTTAAGGAGGTCAAAAATGAGTCGAAAATTTGTTTGAAGAATGAATATTTTTTGAGCTAGGAACTTGAAACTTCGTAATATGATTTCATATTAAAACACAAGAAAACAAATTTAAGCGTTTTTGAAAATTCATCCTCCAAAGGGATTAAAACTTGGTCAAAAGTTTGTACTTACTAAGAAACCCTAAGTACCACAACTTTATCTACCCGTCACAAGATGGCATATGCTGTACACGTTTTTGTGGAAAAAATTACAGTAGAATAGTTGATATTGCTTCAGTTTTTCGTTCACAAAAACTACTAAACGCATTTTTATATAACTTCCCTTAAAGCTTTGTAAAACTTTACCTGGTGATAGTCTACTAATCATAAAGATTAAAAAATGACATGACAATTATACAATTAAATACCTACAATACAATACAAACTCTTTATGCACTTCACATATACAAAACGCAGTTACAATAAAATAAAGTACCTAAGTTGAAGCCCGTGTAATACTTTAAATTTAAGGTAGCTACCTACTGGTCAGTAGATGGCGTAACGTAAGCTGTGTTATTTTTGTAGCGAACGTAACCGTTTGAATATAAGACGCATTAAAATAAATAATAAATAAGCGGATTCATATTGAAAATTGTACACTTATAGAACACTAGCTTCCGCCAGCGACTTCGCCTGCGTGGACCCAGGATAAAGCTATCCTATATTTTAATCCAGGCTATAAACTATCTTCGTGTAAAATTTCATTCAAATCGGTTGAGCCGTTTAAGCGTCATTGAGTAACAAACATCTAAATATCCAACCATCCAAACTTTGGCACTTATACGTAATATTAGTAGGATTATTTTATCAATGGGTTTTTCACTTTTTTGGTAAACTTCAGCACAATTCTATCACCGTAGTGAAAATCGTGAATAAACCTCATTCATTAAGAGTTCAAGTTCAAGTTCATTTATTCAAGTACAATATCGATTGTGTCTGAAAACATTACAATACTTAAATCTAAGATAGGTAATAATAAATAATAATTAATTTAAGACATTATGACATAACACCCATATAATAAACATGTCCGAGGTAAAAATTATTAAAGCAATGAATAATGTCAGGATGTGCCTAGAACAACCTTTAACAATTACTACGGGAATTTTGAATTCTTTACTTTACATTCCATTATTATTTATATTACAGAATTCCTCTACCGAGTAGTAGCACTTCTCAAGCAAGAAAGCGTTTAACTTATTTCTAAATATTACAGCAATTGTGAGTGATTTTAATTCAACGGGTAACGTGTTAAACAACACAATTTCCTGGTAACACACCGAATGTTTAACTATTTTTAGTTTAGTACTGACAGACTGCGGCAGATCCTTTCGCCTCGAAGCCAAACGCCTATCCCTCTCAGTTCCGCAAAAAAGGCTCTGCATGAAGTCTGTTGTGATATTTTTGTCATGATCCTTATAGCTCTCTTCTGTGCAATGAAAGCAGCCTGTACATTATATTTATAGCTATTACCCCAGTTTTATGCTGTAGCGTAATTTTGATTCCACTAACGCGAAGTATACCATTTTTAGTTGAGTCCCTTGTAAGTCACCCCTTAGACTTCTAAGAACATAGCATGCGGAGTTGATTGAGTTAATTACAGCAGCCACTTCTGGTTTCCAGTTAAGGTAAGAGTCTATGTATACTCCAAGAAATTTGACACTATCTGCCTGGGTTATTGCGGAACCTTCAACAGAAATTTGCAAGGTGTGAATGTTCTCAGAGTATAATTTACCCTATCATTCAATTCTGATATGTTGTTTCCTGATACAACGGCATTTGTATCGTCGGCAAAAATCACCAGGGTGGTACTAGGTACCTTACTAAGTGTGTACTGAATGAGTTCATTTATAAACATGATGAAGAAAGTAGGACCTAATAAAGAACCTTGTGGGACTCCTTTATAAACACTAGCAACACGTGACCTATGGGCTTTAACCTGAGCGTCTTGAGACCACTGGATCTCGACGAAGTCTATTCCTTGAATATGAAGAAAAAAGAGCTAGCGAGCTGCCCCTAACCCCGTAATGTTCTAGTTTTGACAGCAGAATATCGTGGTTATCCATATCAAAAGCAGAGCTCAAGTCAAGCAGGACACCCGCTACTTTTTTCTTGTTGCTTAGTTGGCCCACCACGTCCGCAATGAGATTACTAATAGCTTCGTTTGTACCTCTACTTTTCTGATAACCAAACTGCCTCTCATTTATTATTTTATTCAGGTATAGGTGCCTATCCACTATCCAGCCTATTAATATATTATAAATTTATTAATAGGCTAATATATATAAATTTGCAACCAATTTTTCAGTCGCTTGCCGTTATCCGATTGAGCTGAAACTTAGAAT
The DNA here is from genome assembly GCA_947049275.1 of Epinotia bilunana. Classification (NCBI taxonomy): domain Eukaryota; kingdom Metazoa; phylum Arthropoda; class Insecta; order Lepidoptera; family Tortricidae; genus Epinotia; species Epinotia bilunana. The sequence continues at coordinate 26,606,584 of OX346257.1, forward strand.
ACTTATGTAAGTTTGGTGACAATGCAATACTTTGTCACCATTTAGCTGATCTGATGCTGGAGCTGGAAGATGGCCACTGGAACTCTATGATGGAACGTGCTATGATAGTCAAGTTTGGGGTTATATGTTTTGTTATCTTCGGCACTTACCATTGCATATGATGGCGAAGGTCTCATGATGGAGCCGGAAGATGGCTACTGGAACTCTATGACGGAACGTACTATGATAGTCGAGTTTGGGGTCATATGTTTTGTTATCTTGAGCACTTACCATTGCACATGATGGCGAAGGTCTCATGATGGAGCCGGAAGATGGCTACTGGAACTCTATGACGGAACGTACTATGATAGTCGAGTTTGGGGTCATATGTTTTGTTATCTTGAGCACTTACCATTGCACATGATGGCGAAGGTCTCATGATGGAGCCGGAAGATGGCTACTGGAACTCTATGATGGAACGTGCTATGATAGTCGAGTTTGGGGTCATATCGATCGTCTATTTTTTTATAGGAAAAAGTGCAAAGTAATCTCTCTTAGTCGAAGCAAATGCCCTCTAGCCTATACGTATCTACTTAGTGGTGATCCTGTTGACCGCGTTCAAACTATTCGTGATCTTGGCGTTGAGTTAGACACGAGATTGGATTTCCATAGCCACATTAGTGCTATCACTAAGAGCGCAAATAAAATGCTGGGATTCGTAATACGCACTGCGCCACAATTTACTAGCACAGCTGTACCTATCGTCTTGTACAATGCTTACGTACGTAGCAAGTTAGAGTACAGCTCTGTAATATGGGATCCGATCGAAGCAAATTACAAACTTTTACTCGAGCGGGTTCAGCGGAAGTTTGCGCGTCACCTTTACAAAAAGCAGTACGGATATTATCCTTTTTTATATCCGTCTCTTTTTGTAGCCGGTATGGTCGGGCTGGAGACTCTCCATTTCAGACGTAAACTGCACCTCGCAGTCCACTACTGTCTTCTACTCAGGGGGCAAATTGACAATCCAGTGGCATTGGAAGGCATTCGTCTATTCGTCCCAGAGCAGTACGGGCGCGCGGGGGCCGCGCACGCGTCGCGCGAGTAACGCGCCTGGCGTTCGTGCCTCGGCGCTGCTCAATGAGCTGGTACTGAGGCAGGATGCCGACGTGTTTGCGGACAATTGGCAGAGCTTGCTAACTAAAATAAGTGCTTTGTGCAATACATTTAGTTAGTCCTAATTTTTATTTGTTTGTGTACCTGTCGTATATCTATGTTATTTTTAAGTCCGGACATTGTAGGCGCTTTGGTACCACTACTGTAAGCCTATTATGTAAGTTATTGAATAAATAAATAAATAAATAAATAAATAAATATGTTTTGTTATTTGCAGCACTTACCATTGCACATGATAGCGAAGGTCTCATGATGCAGTCGGAAGATGGCCACTGGAACTCTATGATGGAACATGCTATGAAAGTAGAGTTTGAGGTCATATGTTTTGTTATCTTCAGCACTTACCATATGGGAAACAGTGTAAATAGTGGAATTTATTGTGCATAAGCGAAAGTTTGTAGTAAAAAAAATACCTTAATAAGTGAATTCCAAATATTTAAGACTAAAAAGTAAAAAATAAAAAGGATACTTGGTAAAAAACGATCTTTAAAAAACAAGCTTTATTTTCAAAAAAACACGAAAAAGGAAAAAAGAAAACATAAAATAAGATTTTTAAAAAACAAGCTTTTGTTTAAAAAGTGAACTAAAAAGTAAATAATAATTTATATTTTGGTGGCATTAATCACTTGGCCCTTGAGCGCGTTGTATAGAGGGACATCGTACGTGGTCACGATTCTCAGCCATGAGGGAACGACGCAGAAGAGCAAGAAGAGTCATGTATGAGTATAGTAGGTATATTCTAAGGTTCAGAATAAGCTTTCTGTTCGTGACTCATCATCGTAATATTGGCTGTTCGTAGAAAGATGAGTTCTAGAAATGTAAGTTATGTTATACTCGTAATGTTATAAATAATTTTATATTGTAATAAAAGTTTGAGGCTCTGAATTACATTAACGTCTATATCAGAAAGTGATTTTCCTGGCGTTTCTAATGAAATGGCGTTTCGTCTGTAAATATTGACGTATTTCTTTGTGTAGCTATCTGTCAACTCAGAATTAGACTTTTTACCAGTCGTCAAAATACGCTTCATGTTGCTTGAGACCTTAATCCCTTTTGTGATCCATTTAATCTTGTATGATTTTCTCACTTCAATTTTTTTCTTATTCTTTTTAAAACATTCACCAAATATACGATTGAATTTGGCAATAAATGAATTCACTCCTATGTCTGTCCAGTTTTCGGCTAAAAATGTCTGTCTAAATTCCATATTTTCTTTGGGACTTAACTTCCTTACCTCCTTCCAGATATGATTATTTCTTGCCCCGATGGTTATATCCCCTCCCTTTACAGCAAGAGAGACGAGTAAACCTGCATGACCATCGGCAAGGCCATTATGATCTACCAGAGTACCAGATATGCAATTGCATAATAATTGGATAATTATCCGGGATGTTAGTTATAATATTTATCCAAACATGACTCAGCATTATTGCGTAAGAAGGTGGCTGAATTAATTAGCCCCTTGAAATTGTAGCATGTGAGTAAAGATAAAAATGCCTGACTCTTATTATCCTGCTTCAGTAAGTTGATGTTAAAATCACCACAGATGACGCATTTCTTGTTAAAAAAGTACTCTAGTACCTGCTCGAACTTTTGAAAAAATAATTCTAAATTGGCATCATTTGGAGTACGGTAACAATGTATAATATTTACATTCGTTTCACAGTCAACAATGCCACAAACTTCAAAGCATTCCACTTTATACCATTTTTTACAAATAATAAGTTCCGCATATTGACCTCTTATTTTTTTTGACCGTACATTAATTGTTGCGAGGTAATAATCTTCTATACCGAAAAGAGGTGCAGAAGAAGCATTCAGGAAATGCTCGCTTATACAAACATAGTGTTGATCATTCGAAAGATTTTGCAAGTATAGTTCCAGTTCATGCTTTTTGTTTGTTATACCACATACATTTTGATAAAAAATATTTAATTTATTGTCGACGAAAATTATGGTTATGCGTTGGAGCTGGTTCTTCATTATTTTCCTGAGCTTCTTGTGTTGAAATTATTTCAGTGTGTGTAGTATCAAGCGATTCGATGTGTTGTTCTCCGTTTATTATTTGTGTGCTATTTCTGATTTCGGCTTTTATGTTATTATTAATACATAATACTGTCTTATCTTCTTCTGTATTCGTTTTGTTACACCTTTAACCTTGTTAGCGTTTTTTTGTAATGCAACATAGTCAGTCATCTTCTTTTGGTGTTGTTTTGTTTTTCTCTGTTGCTACGAAACACCTGGTTCCGAGTGTTCTCCGGGAGATAAACTGGTCTAAATCATGTATGATTTTTCCCATACCACGATTATTGAGTCGTCCGGTTTTTAACGAGAACATGTCATATGACAGTTCTAAGTTAGAGTCGTAGGATACATGTCTTTCGTGGAATCTTACATTGTTTCGCATCAAGCGGTAGAGCGTTTCTATCTTTGAATTGTATATAGGTCTTCCGCAGATATACGTAGGGCATAATACTATTATGTTTGTGTAGTTTATAGGATATAATGTATCAGTGATCTGTTGTACAATATTAAAATAGTCTTCATTTTCCTCGAAGTCTTCTTCCCCTATTAGAATTACGAGATAATCCGCTGCTGTTCGTTTTTGCACACAATTTTCTATTTGTCGGAGTAATTGCCTGATTCCACCTCCAGGCGTTAGAAAATGGCAATAATTGAAATTCTCTAGGGTGGTATTGTTTTCTAACATCTCTATGATTTTATGTTCTCTATTACTGCTGGTTATAATCAATTGATTTCTCATGGGTCTAGTCTTTTCATGGTAAGGGGTTTTGTTTAGCGGTATACCCTCGGCAGGCTGAATTTCAAGTTTCATGCCGTTTTTTTTATTCAGTGGAGTAAGATCTAGATTTGTGTTATTAATAGGAGAGGTTGGTTTTTGAATATGTTTGTGTGTAATCGTGGACGCGGTTTTATCTTCCATGTTTAATGTCAACTTTTCTCCATTTTTGGAAGGCCTTGCTTTTGGGGCAGAAGTATTTGTAGTTAAGAGTGTTTTTAGAATTTAAATTTTCTTTTGCTTGCCCACTGAAATGGTATTAAGGGTTCTTTTAGTCTTAGCTCGAACAAACAATATTTAGCCACTCGTGCCCAGAGTCATTTCCTCTCTGAACGTACTTGTTTCGCTATTAACTATCTTTTTCTTCGCCGTATGGAAGATAGAGTCATCAATTCTTGACCTAGACTGCGTCCAGTTTAGGTGAAGGCGCAAAACATTACTTCCTAAGTGTAAATGATAATGATATAGGGCGAGCCTATCTCTGGTACGTCAAAGCTTCTAGGGTCAGTTTCGTTTGCTACCCACGTACGGGGGAAAAGGTATCCAGTATATAAGTTAGCTACGTAGCTGGTCCTATCTCCAGCCAAGTGCTGAGATCGCCTGAGTCTTGGGAGGGTTGACCATGTGCATATGTTATTGCAATATATGATTGAATTAAATCAGATCTTGCTACCTCTGTAGATATGATTATGAGTGGCCACTCAATTGTCTACCCTCGTGCACTTCAAATCGGTGGATACCAGTCCCACTGCAGGCCATATAAACAATCGTTCTCTTTGGCAATTCATCAGTTCCCTAATTTATAACAAAGATTAAACAACATCCAGCTATTTAATGTATTCTATCTAAATATCGATACCAAGTTAGATCAGGTTAATTATGGTAGAATTAACCTATTGTGAATACTATAGAATGGACAAGTCTGTGACCTTAAATTGTACCCCCCAGACAGGTGGAGTCTTCTCTTTGGCCACGTCAAAACTGCTGAAAGAACAACGAGGCGTTCACTAAATCTGACCCTAGTCGCCTATTAAGTAGCTAGATATACTAGGTTTTGATAGAATGATTAATACTTCAAAAGTTAGACACTATCTGTTCGAGCACAAACTGTAAAGAGATTTACTATTGTTATGTTATGATACTTATGACCTTATCTACGTTGCTCCTAATTATGTAATTTAGTACTTAAAGGTATCCTACTGGGAGACTGCAGGTAATGGATTAAAAACCAGTTGAAAGGAGAAAAAAGAAAAGGAATTTATTGATTGTGATTTTAATCGAAACTCTTGACTAATATACCAAATAAAACTAGTTGTAGTCTTATTTGGTGATTGCTTTGATTACCCTAGGCCAAACCTAAAGAGGAAAAATCTAGCAATCTCAACGAAAAAACCTCTTGCCTTTATTAACCCTAAATCAAGTAACAAATATTATACGCTAAAGTTAATTATGACACAGTTAAGCTAACTATGAGTTACAACAAGTAACTACCCAATATTCTACTGCCTATGTTCTCTATCTTAACAAATACACGAGTTCACGTTTGGACACTAAACAATATACCTAGATCAAATACACTTGCATATCATAGACAATATTGCCTGAAATGACCTGCCTGCCTGTGCCTGAATGTAGCTGTGTTAGGCTTTACGTTAAAATATTCGCTAACGTATTTAGAGCGTTTATACTGTCGGCTTTGGTCAATTCAGACAACAATCTATGTACAAACACACGAGTGGGGATCGAACCCAACTTGTACAGAACACTATTTAAAATCGTTCCACAATGAGTCGAAGAATAATTGCACAATTATACAATAAAGGTAAATAAATGAACAAATGGGACTGATTTATCTACAAGTAGGTACTATGCCTACAGAGCGCAAGCAAGCAACTCTTTGTGACAAACGGTATTACAATAGTAATTACAGGAAGAGTATATATATAAGTGATTTCGCCCGTTAATTCATCCCTTCATTGATCTCTCAAGATTTATACTTAGCCCTTTAAATACTGTATAGAAGCACTACACTGACTCTATTACTTAAAACACTTAGATGTCTCATATGGTCAGACTCAGGAAAGAGACCAGGCCATCTAGTAATTTGAAAGTATCGTCTTCTTCCGTGGTTCCAGAACAAGTGTCGTCCTCGCGACATTTCCCCGTTTACGTGAATCTTTCCTCCCCTCAATTAACGATACAACTTTATTTATACAATCGCTTATTCTTATTTTCAACTTAATTCTAATACAATAAGGTCTTTCTGTCGATATCCGCCTCTCGTTGCATCCCCGCTTCTCTATTATCTGCGCGTACCTCCTCGTCTTGCTTCTCGTTCTCTCCTCCAGGCAGGATCACACTCCGTCTCTCTCGTGCCGCTTTCTCCCTGCTCACGGAATTTGCTCCGTCGTATGTTCAGCACGTGTTTCCATTTTGCTGTAAGTTGAAACAATGGTTTGCGTAATATCTGTATAATAGGATATGCTACAACGAACATTATGCCAATGGTGGCAAAGTCTTCATTTGATTGTACCGTGTGCAAACCTTGCCATTGAATCTATTGTCCATGTTCCTTGAACTGCCATAGTTAAGCGTTATGAGTGCCCAATATTTATTTAAGTTCCATTATTTAAGTCCCATTCCACTCTAATTTATGACTTTCTAGGGTTAATGGTAAGATGCTGTCTTTATGGCGCCATCACGCTGAGGCGAGTATTATTGTTTCTTAAATATTCGTAGAATTTCACGGTATATTTAACAGATCTGGGTTCCCATTACACCTCCAAACTCTTATCCAATCTTAGTTCCATGTTGAGGCGCTCGATCTCTTGATGGGCACTGGCTAATTCTGAGATGAGTTTCTCATTCTCCATGGTTAATTCAAAAGTCTCCAAGTTATCCGTTGCTGACATATCTGGCATACTTTGGAAGGTAGAATCTTGTAATGTGTCCAAGGTACTCTCCATGTCAGTTTCTGAAACGGGTGCTTCCAGAGAAGCCCTCCGATTTTCTGGAATTCTCGGTCGCAGTGACCTTTGTTTGCGATGGGTACTTTTTCGAAATAGCCTGGTTGCTTGTTTTGATATGTGTACCCTTTTTTCCAGTGCAACAGGCGCTGGCATAGCCAATTATCTTTGTCCTCATTTGTCATCAACAGAATTTAGTTTTATTCTGAATAGTGCAACCTCCTTTGTCAAAATTAATCGAACAATTTTTCTTGGTCAAATCGCTAACCGATATCAAGTTTATCGAAAGGTCGGGAACATGTAAAACATTTTCTAAAATCAATTTTTCGTTTTCGCCGACTGGAGGTTCAGCGTTCCCTCGACCTTTGACCAATAACTTCTCGCCGTTCGCAACAGAGATTTTCATGCTGCCCTTTTCAGGTCTATAGGACACCAACTTGGTTCGGTCATGAGTCATGGAATTAGAGCACCCGCTGTCAAGATACCATTTGTCCTTGTTGATCGCCTCCTTGGTGTTCAGGCAAATATTCGCGGTCTTGACTCGCTCATTCATTCGCTCTCACATTCAGATGCCTTATGTCCTGGCTTGTGGCACTTGAAACACTTGTAGACGAACTTCTGCTTACGATCGTTAGTTTTGCTTGTAGATCTGGCATCGTTCTGTCCTTTACGTGTCACAAAAGCTTGCTCGTAATAGTCTGTATGAATACAGAAGTTGTTGCAAGAAGGAAGTAGACAGAGCCAGATGAATGGCTCTGTCTACTTCCTTCTTGCAACAACTTCATTTTAATTTGCTCTAAAGTGATCTCTTGGCCACTGTTATCTACAGCCATTATGAGTGGGCTGTACTCAGCAGTCAATCCACCAAGCAAAATTGAAATTATCCAATCCTCAGGGATTCCAGCATCAATATCATGCAATTGTTGTGCAAAGAATGTGACTTTTGATATGTCTGTCTCCATACAATTAAATTTTTCTAACTTACAGTTGAAAAGCTCTCGCTGGATGTGCATGCGTCTTCCCCACCTCTTATCTTCGTAGGCTCCCTGTAGACTGTTCCAGGCTTCTTTCGCAGTTTTCGCGTTGTAAACATGGGTAAAGCACTCTGGTTCCAACAACAAGCATATAGTTGTCCGTGCCTTCCTATCTACGTCCGCATTAACGGCGTCTTTCGAAATGACATCCCACCAGTTTTTATTCTCCAGGTAATTACGCACCAGGAACTGCCAGTTCGGGTAGTCTGACGATCCCCTCAGCTTCTTTATACCACTTATGCCGCCTTCTTCCGACATAATTTCGCAAGATTACGGTAAATATCAGATCCACTCAATTTATTAATTTAAACCAGCACTATCAGTGCGTGAGGCACATAACCTAATGTGAAATGACTATAACGTGTATAAATCAACACTACAGCAGAGTTCAGTGATACGCTAGATGTTTCGTGGTCTGTTTATTTTCAGCAAGTCACAATACAAAGGAACGTAAACAAACGGTTTCTAAGTATTTTTAAATCGTGACAGGCATGTCGTAATAACGATTACTTATGGCCAGTAGACACATATGCGACCTCCAATACTTATTAAATACATTCAACGAATGTTATTTTAAAGAAGATCATCGGTTCAAAGTTTTTAGTAATTGTTGAAAAACTGCCTTCCCTATAATAAAAAATGACGTAAGTACCGTAAGATTTCTATGACGATACTATTTTTAGTGTTCCGTACCAAAATTGGTCCAACGGAACACATCAGAATTAGAATCAGAAAAGTATTTATCGCCACACAAAGAAGAAAAAAAAAACAAAACAATTACAAGTAGAGAAAATACAAACTTACAAACTGAATGCAAACAATAAAAAAAAATTGTGGACAATGGGTCCCAGTCTCAGCATGTGCTGGGCGAGGCCCAGCGCTGGTTTTCAGACTGGTCCCGAGGGATCGGTCGATCGATCGCAGGCTAAAAAATTACCGTGCTTACTGCTTAGGTATAAATATTTACAAGAAACAGATGAAGAAAATAATAAAACAAACAAAAACAACAAGTTGAAAAGCAGTAAAAAAAAAACTAAGAAAAGGGATAATATAGTTACTTTTATGCCTGAAATAAATGATTATATTATTATTATTTATTATGTTGGGATGTGAATCTATAATTATGTACCTATTGTGCAAGATTGAGTCTGTGAGCATGAATTGTGTGTAAGTGTTACTTATGTGTGTTGTGTGTCAATGTCGTAAGAAGGGAGAGTATTTAGAGATTATTTTGTAGTTCTATCAAATAAGCTTGGACTGATCGCTTGTATGCTAAAAACCCTATGGGTTCTCGAAGGGGTGGTGGCAGATCGTTCCAAATCTTTGCAGCAGCAAACTTGAAGCTCCCACGGAAAAATGTTGTCTTGTGCAGAGGTGTCGCAAGTTTAGTGCATCGTCGTAGTGATTTAGAGCGTGTGTCACTCACCCATTTTAACTTCTCGAACAGGTAGCTAGGCCGGTGGAACTCTTATACTTTCCGGACTCCGCAGGGGAGGTGCAGCTTCCTTCTATTATCCATGTTGAGCAGCTTTTTTTCATTTAAGAAAGGAGTTGTGTGATCGTTTGGTAACATGGTAACAGAAGCGCGTTTTGCACCCGCTGTATGGACTTTTTGTCTCTGCTAGAAGTCTCGGTGCATATACTATGTCCGCATAGTTGAACTGTGAAAGTATTAGAGATTCCACAATAATTTCCCTGACTAATGGAAAGGTATTTACGAATTTTCTACAACACTTTTAACCGATAAAAAGCATTTCTTATCTTCATGTTGACATGTTCAATATACCGTAGTTGTTCGTCCATTATCATGCCTATATTTTTTGGCTTATCTACTTGGGGTACTGGCTTGTTTCCTATAGCAACTCTTGGACTTTGCTCCTTGATTTTAGACCGTTGCCATTTATTACCCAGAACTATAAACTGTGATTATGCCGGATTTAATATAAGGTTGTTCTTGGATGACCAGTCGGCTATGATTTCTAAATCATCGTTGATTTTATTTAAAGACACGTCTAGGTTGGTTGGCGCAAAAGAATAATAGATTTGAGTATCGTCCGCATACAAGTGCGCATTACAATGCTTAACCCTTAATAGGGCAATGGTATTAATTTCAGAAAAAAACAAATTAAGCAACTTTTTTAGACATTTATTGTAGGTATCCATAATCAACATAATATAAATAAAAATTCAGGAATTCTTTTTCCCTGGAAAACAGGGTCGTAACTATTTGACCATTGCCTCATTATAGCATGTAGAAAGTGGTACCTATTTTACCGCCGCCCCATCGTGCTGCTTGACGCAATACCATCCCCAGATTGATGATGTGTGGACATACCGTCTGTGGATGCGAAAGATCATTTTCAAGTATTTCTTCAATATCAATAAGTCTCTTTTTTTAGACATTCTCACTGAAAACAGGAAAATACAAAATAAAATTTTAAAATCAATCCGTCCTTTTTTGACGGTACCGGGCAATGGTAAAATATGTACCACCAACCTTGAACTGTCTTTCCAATAGGTGCGAATAGATATTCTAAATGGCTAACACGTAAATAACTTGGTAATATAGTGTATTACTACGAAAAAACAACAAAAAACACTTACCGGAATCTTGCTTGAACAAATCGGCAACAAGTATTTATCACACACCACAAAATTGATCGAATTTTAAATTTCCTGATAACCAGCCACAGACCCGTGTTTTGACACTTCACAGTGTTGCCAACGTATTTTTTTATGATTGACAGATTATGTTTGCATTATTTATACTAAACGGGACTTAATCGCGTATAATTAAATCATTTATTTACCTCACTGAGGTAAATTAGTATAAATACGTAGTACGTAGTACGTTTAGTATAAATAATGTGTGAGAATCGTGAAAGTTTAAATCAATAGATTATGTATGCGTTCATATACCTAACGGAATGACGTTTATGTCAAATAGTTTTTAATCTGTGTCCTCCAGAACTAAGTGGTAAATATATGACCACTGTCTTATTAAGGGTTAAGATTATTAACCAAATCAGCTGTGTACAATATGAAAAGCAATGGGCTTAAAATTTATCCCTGGGGTGTGCCTCGGCCAATTGTGAGCGTTTTTGATTTCAACACTTCTTATGCGATCACTCGGAGGCTGTCCGTCTGTCACAGCCAGTTTTCTCAAAGACCGTTTGACATAGGAAGCTGAAATGAGGTACAGATATAGAAATGTATGGCCTAATTACATAATAAAGTCAATAAGGTGTAAACCCCAATAGGGGTGTGCACACTAAATAAAATAATCAATAATGTTATATTTTATCGAAAAAGGTTTAAAAATGTAGTCAAATAGAGAAAAAATCAACGCAAAAGTTGAAATAATCACGAAGTTATAAGTGTCCAAACTTTTAAGAAGGAGTGTGTTCTGTCCCTTTTCGCTAAACGCAACTTCATATGAAACATCCAACAATCAGTGTCTGCACGTCTATCATGAGACGGCCGCGACATATTCTCGATTTTTCTCGCACTATAACTCTTGTTCTAAGTGTTTTAATAAGAAAGAGACGGATAGTGCGACAAAAATCGAGAGAATGTCGCGACTGTCTCATGATAGATGTACTGGTGACGTCATCATCATCATCATTACTTAAGAGCCTTGCTCTTGTCGTTGGAGTAACCGCCACTTTTCTCTGTCCATTGCCAGCCTCTTGGCTTCCTCATACGACGCGACATCAGCTTTATCTTTTATTTGGCTAAAATATGTTAGCCTAGGCCTTCCTCTGCCTCTCTTGCCTTCAATTTTACCCTCCAGGATGTTTAGGAAGAATCTGTCGTGCCGTATCAGGTGGCCCACCATCTTGTCTCTCCTATTTCTAATACATCCTAGCAAACATCTTTTCTCATCTACCATCCTTAAAACCTCTTCGTTTGTCTTTATCTCCGTCCAGCTAATCCTTTCCATCCTTCGCCAGCACCACATTTCGAAGGCCTCTAGCCGTTCTCTGTCTCTCTGGGTTAGCGTCCACGACTCGCTCCCATATAAAGCAATGCTCCAAATGTAGACTTTAATCAGGCGCTTTTTAGCTATTTTTGATATGCAATACAACAATACAAATACTCTTTATTGCACACCTTACACAAACAAAGCAGTTAAAAAGAAAAACAATACAATAACATGTAGGTAGAGGTAGACAACAGGCGGTCTTATCGCTGCTTATGCTGATATGGGTGCTTTTAAGAGATGCTTCTTGTTATTAAATGCGTTTTTGGCCATAGCAATCATCTGTATGATGTCAGGGGTTCACCTAGAGTCACTGGTAATGATACTTCCCAAATATTTAAATTTCTGAACCTGTTCTATTGTCGTATCTCTGATTCTGATTGGGTTACTGTATACTGTTGTGCGTTTAGAGATAATGAGAATTTTGGTTTTATTGCAGTTAATTTTAATTCCGGTTTGATTGAAAATTTCATCCAGTTTTAATACTAATTGCTGTAACTGATTACTATCTTCGGCAAATGCTGCGATGTCGTCTGCGAATCTAATGAATTGTACTTTGTTTCCGTTTATTTTAACGCCCCCCAAGTCGGAATCTATTGCTATCTGTATGGCCCGCTCTATGAAGATATTGAATATAAGGGGTGAGAGTGGACAACCCTGTCTTACACCTTGCCTGATCTTTGCCTTCCCCTTTTCTTCGCCTACTTCTATGATGGTTTCCTGCTTTCTGTAGAGTCGACTCCAACTTCACGCAGGATACACATCGTTTTTTTCCAGTCTACTTTGTCAAAAGCCTTCTCTAGGTCAATAAAAGCTATATTATGTGTGTCCAAGTCGAGCTCCAATCGTCTGTCAATAATTAATCTGAGGGTTAAAATGGCTTCTCGGGTCCCTTTATTTTGTCGGAAGCAATATTGATCAGGTCCAAGATAGTTTTCAGCTATTGGTCGTAGTCTATTTTGAATTATTTTGAGAATTATTTTGGATGCTTGTGAAATAAGGCTTAATAATAGTATTAAGTTTTTTAAGTAATGCTACTGTTTTACTAAGTAAGTAATCTATTGGTACTTGTCCTGTGGCATATATGCCCTGAATGATTTCAAAAATTTCCTGCTTCATCGGTTCACACACATATTTTATCATTTCGATATAAATTCCATCGTCCCCTGCAGCTTTACCGTTATGGATCTTTGTCAAACTCTTCTTTCAAAATAGCTGGACCCTTTTCATTTTCATCAACTAGATATGCCTCTTCTATGTCGTTCTCATCCAAACCATGCCCCTTGTAAAGTTGTTCATTGTATCTGTTCGAGTACTTGTCAACTCTCACATTTACTTGATAGGTTTCTTGCTGGTAGATTGGAACACGAAAGACGAATTCTTGATTTAATCTTGATTTATTTAACTTGATAGGTGTGCACACTTAATGTATATCGAACGTGAAGTGAGGTAAAATGATTTATTGGCTAATTACGAAATATTATACAAAGCAAATGCTCGTACTCGTACATCTTCCGGGGCGCAGATGAGCTGAAAGGTGGATGCTGAGTACAAACATGATAAAAACAAATACATAAACATGAAATCAATGAAATGTAACTACTTTAAATTTAGGAGACGTAGATTTATCTACTCGCGAAACACTTGCTGTTTCGCTGCAGTCTGAATGTTGAAATTGGCTAGTTTCGGGGGCTTCGGCGCAGCGGGGTGTGGGCGGCGTGGGGCCGGCCGGGGGCTCCTGGGCGACGGCCGGGGACGGCGTCGGCGGCACTCTCCACGGAACTCTTCGTACGATGATGCATAATGCGATGACTCCAATCCCTCCGAGTATCACATATATCATTGCGTAATGATGAATATCGTGATATGATATTTTCTCAGACGTAAGTTGAATTTCCTTCAATTTGGTGATCTTCTCCCCGAGCTTTGTTGTTTCTCTAAGTAAGTCTTCCGATTCGTTTTTCTCCTGAGTTTGTGGGATGGTGATGTTGATGACGTGGTTTATTGGTGGCATAACCGGATTATATAGATCCGGTTTCATCTTAAGTTCTGACCAGTGTGGTTTATGCGGAAAGACGGAGAAATTGTCGGTCTTTATAATGCAGCCTTGACCTACTGTTATAAGTCCGGCGTTCGTCAGCTGATGAGCGGTTACTTGATCCGCACACAATGTTCGAACGTGACACTGTTCGCAACAAAAGTATATGTAAGTATTTAATGCATTACTTTCGAGCCAGTCATTTTTACATGATGTTGTAACAGTTTTGCATTTCAACTTGTCTGTTTCGCAAAAACTGTTGTCGCCTTTCATTTGGTAAATTGGTAACTTGATGTAGCAAAAATTGGCTTCGGCTAGTGCAGAACATGTTCAAACATCGTACTCCGATATTGGAATATACGTATCTTTTTCATGTTAATCGATACGTAGCTTGATACAGGAACTACAGTGGTAATCTTGCTTCCTGTCCTTTTGGGTATCGGTATGACTGAACAGTTCATAAATATCTCTACTGATGAGTGGTATCCGTATTTCAAAAATTAGGACATCTTCCATCATTCTTGTCTTCACTTTGAGCAGCTCGTATGTCTTGCGTAAATCCGAGTGTAAGTTATCAATTGGCAGGGAAACATCTCTTGGCAGGGAGCTAGCTATAGTGCTTAACTCATTAATAAGTTGATCTGGAGTCCGTAAATGTAAGTTGAAACGACCATGATAAATGTCAGTGATGGTGTCCAATAACACGTTTTGAAGTCCTCTTAAATTGTGGAGCATATTACTAGCTATTATTGCTCCTGTGTTGAAATCGTTAATAATGTTGTTAGTTTGAATTTGGTCTTGTAGATTCTTGAACGCTTTTTCCAAACTATTCATATGTTGATGTATAATTTTATGCTGTTGAGTCATAGTTTCTTCCGTACGTTTTAACAAATTATACTCCCCTTCAACAATGGATGTTTGATTTTTCCAAAGGGATGCCATGTACTTGGCGTTGTCTCGCAGAAGCGTAATATCTTTCTGATACTGTTCGGCGAATCTTTCATCTAATACGCCGAAGAGACTATTAGCGACGTAACCGACACCGTTGATAAGGCCGCGTCGGGTTCGTTGTGCCGTGAGTCGCGTGCTCAAATGCTGACTGAGCAATAGCTGGTTGTAGTACTCGAGTTCGGAGAATCCATGACGTTGCTGTAGCGATATTACGTCGCAATGAACTTGAGTCTTTATAGCTTCGCATGTGTCTTTTAGGAATCGTGTATACTTTTGAAGTGCATCTGTGGCTTCCCAATATGGCTCCATGTTGTAATAAATAATAAGTTTCCATTCGTCTCGAATTAGCATCATGTCTGCTAATTTATCAAAATATAGACCTTGTGTCTCACGAAATGGTATTACATTGACGTTGCATTTACCGCTTGAAATGCATGACAGAAATAATAAGAGTGCGTCAAACATTGATGTTAGAGTGAACTGAGCCTTGTTTGCACTTAATCTATGTGGTTTTCTTGATACATGGTTTTCTTTGTTTATATCTTGCTTTTGTGGAGTGTTGCCTTGATCATTTTTTGTTGGTTCATCTTCTGTATGTTCTGATAGGATAGATAACTTTAGGACTGGACGTATCAAGGTCCCGTTCTTCGTTTTCAGCGTTACGACGCGCACGTACCCGTCTTGTCCCGGGTGCAGCTCTATAACTCTGCCAATGGCCCATTTGCCGGGCGGCAAGTTATCGTCATGAATGAGCACAACATCGTTAATGTTGATGTTAAGTAGTGGCTTTTTCCATTTTTTTCTGGTATTTAACTGTGCTAGGTATTCTGTGCGCCATCTTTTCCACAAATCTTGAAGTATTTTTTGGGTGAGCTGCCATCTTGTACGTAAGTCTTTTTCAGTCTCGATTAATGTTAGGGTCGGTCCAGTGTTCAGAAAATGCGAAGGAGTTAAATAATTGATATCGTCCGGGTCTTCAGATATTGCGCACAGTGGCCTTGAGTTGAGATAACCTTCAATTTGGGTTAACACGGTGTTGAATTCCTCATAGGTGAGTTTTTGTTCGCCGATTACTCGTTTAAGGTGGAATTTTAACGCCTTGACAGCACTTTCCCACAAACCTCCTGCTGATGGCCAGGCCGGCGCGTTGAAGTGCCAGGTAATTTCCATATCTGATATTTGCTTTATAAACTCTTCATTAATTACGTTCTGGATCTCTTGATATTGCTTCTGGAGCACCGTGCTGGCTCCTAATAGATTTCGTCCATTGTCGCTGTAAATGTGCAAGGGAGCTCCTCTACGTGCTGCCATCCGGCGCAAAGCTGCTATGAACGCTGACGTAGTGAGGTCTGAAACCAGTTCTAGATGGACTGCCTTCGTCGCCATGCAAACAAACACACACACGTATCCTTTAGAGGTTTTGATACCACGACCCTTGTTGGCTTTGAGATACACGTGACCTGTGTAGTCGATTCCAGTGTGGGCGAAGGGGCGAGATGGATTAGTTCTTGCAGCCGGTAAGTCTCCCATAAGTTGATGCTGCATGCTCGCTTTTTGTCTCTTACAGGTGACGCATCGACGAATGTATTGCTTTGTCGCGCTATTTCCTCCGACGATCCAGTATTTATATCGAATAAAGTTGAGAGTTGTTCGGGCTCCTCCATGAAGTACCATTCTATGTCCATGATCTATGATAAGTGTAGTTAAGGGATGTATATGTGGCAGTATGATCGGGTGCTTCATGTCATACGTAATATACGCTTGACTTAATCTCCCCTTGACGCGAAGAATATCTTTATCCATGAATGGGCACAATTCTGATATGTTGCTTTTAGGGAAGACCGTTCCGCTCTTCTTAAGTTCTTGATATTCATCTTGGAATTCTGTAGTTTGGACTCTCTTGATGATCATGGCCTTAGTCTCTCTCAGTTCTGATAGCGTAAGATATTTTTCGGTTTGTCTTTCTTGTTTTCTAGTTATAAATCTTCGGACCCAAGCAAGGACATATACGAGTTTTGAGAAAGAACTATATTTGTTGATAAGCTGGTCTATGATGTTGTCTTCTGTTTTACTGCTAACCGCGACGTTAACTTGTCTGCATTTGCTCTCCTCGTCTGTAGTATAAATAATGGCCTTGTCTTGATTTTCAGCCTTAAATGTTGCTATCAACATTTGGCTATCCAAGTGGGTCCGTGCCACCACAAATGGTGTTGATTTAATTGAGATGCTGTGAAGCCTCTGCTTGCGGAATCTGCAGGGTTATCAGCTGATTTGACGTAACGCCAGCTCTCCGGAGGAATTACTTCGGTAATCTGCCGCACCCTGTTGGCGACAAAAGTCTTCCAGCGGTAGGATTACCTTGTATCCACCCCAAGACCGCTGTGGAGTCCACCCAACCATAGACCTTGATATTATGGTTGGTTAAACATTGCTTCACCTTGATCATCAATTTTGCGACCAAATGAGCCCCGGACAATTCCAATTTTGGCAGTGAAATAGTCTTGGAGTTCGGTACTAATCTTGATTTCCCGGTTAGCAATATAATATTAGCTTGTCCGTCTACTTTTATTTTAGCATAAATAACACAAGCATATGTTCGAAGTGTCGCGTCGCTGAATGCGTGTAACTCGATATCGCTCACAGCGCTCGTGCCGATCCATCGTGGAATTTTAAATGCATTTATATTATTTGTTAAATCTTTTTTGAACTTTTTCCATTCAGCGTTGACGTCATTGGGGATCTTGTCATCCCATTGAAGGTCCGGTGTTTTCCAAATGCTCTGGAAAAGTAGTTTCAGCTTAGTGGAAATTGGTGTAAGCCAAACCAATGGATCAAATAACTTCGAGATTTCTGATAACAGTTGGCGTTTTGTGGTGTCCTTGATGACATCGGAATCGATTTCCATTCTTGATTTAAAGTGAAATACATCCTGAGCTGGGTCCCAGTGAAGCCCTAATGTTTTTCTTGAGTCGGTTTCTTTGAAGTCGTAGCTGTTTTCAGACGGAGCATTCTGGTTGTCAATCTTCGTCAATTCATGGCTATTTGACATCCATTTTCTTAAAAAGAAACCTCCTGACTGTAGCAGTCTTTGCAAATCTTGTTGCAATTGCTTGGCTGAGGCGACCGAATGGGATCCATGAAGCAAGTCGTCCATGTAGAAACATTCTTCGAGTGCACGTGCGGCTTCAGGAAAATTAGACCTTTCGTCGTGCGCAAGCCGTTTCAGGGTCATCATGGCGAGGAAAGGGGCGGCCTTTTGACCGTACGAGATAGTTGTCAATTGGTATTCTTGTAACCGTTCTTGTGGCAAGTTTCTCCAAATAATCTTCTGCAGGCTTTGGTCTTCTTCATGAATCCATATTTGCCGGAACATTTTTTCTATGTCTGCGACGTAACCAATGCGATGCTGTCTCCATTTCAAGATTAGCGAGAGAAGGTCATTTTGAAGATTTGGACCTTTATGCATGATATAATTAAGGCTCACGCCTGTTGAAGTCTGTCCAGCTGCATTGAAGACTACCCTCAAAGGAGAAGTGGTAGAATCATCCCTCAAGATACAATGATGTTGTAGAAAGCATTCACGTGCCTCACGTACCTTATTCCATTGTGCAATCGGAGCTAGCGTCATATGACCAAAGTTTCAAGTCTCTAGTTCAAAAAAAAGTTTCCCCCATACAAACTTTGCACCCCTATTTAACCCCCTTAGGGGTAGAATTTTCTAAAACGCTGAAAGTACTTTTTGTGTTTTTTAATAAGTAATCTTTCTACAAAGTTTCAAGTCTAGCTAAGAAAATAAAGTTTTCCCCATACAAACCTTGCACTCCTTTTAACCCCCTTATGGGTGGAATTTTCTAAAACGCTGAAAGTACTTTATATGTATTCCTATAAGTAATCTGTACAAAGTTTCAAGTCTTTAGCTAAAAAATCCAGTGTTCCCCGTACAAAACCTTCAACCTTTTTTAACCCCCGCAGGGATAGAATTTTCTTAAACGCTGAAATTAATAATTTTATATTTTAATAAGTTATCTTTCTACAAAGTTTCTAGTCTCTAGCTCAAAAAATAAAGTTCCCTCCATAAAAACCTTGCACCCCTTTTTAACCCCCTTAGGGGTGAAATTGCTGAAACGCAGAAATGACTTTTCGTTTTTTTTAATAAGTAATCTTTCTCCAAAGTTTCAAGTGTCTAGCTCAAAAAAAAGTTTCCTCCATACAAACTTTGCTGCCCTATTTAACCCCCTTAGAGGTGGAATTTTCTGAAACGCTGAAAGTACTTTTCGTGTTTTTTAATAAGTAATCTTTCTACAAAGTTTCAAGTCTCTAGGTCAAGAAATAAAGTTCCCTCCATACAAACCTTGCACCCCTTTTTAACCCCCTTAGGGGTGAAATTTTCTAAAACGCAGAAATTACTTTTTTTGTATTCTAATAAGTAATTTTTCTAGAAAGTTTCAAGTGTCTAGCTCAAAAAAAAAGTTTCCCCCATACAAACTTTGCACCCCTATTTAACCCACTTAGGGGCGGAACTTCCAAAAATCCCGTCTTATCCCTTGCATACGTCATAAAAGTAAGCTCTGGACTAAATTTGAAGTCTCTAATTCCAGTAGTTTCGGCTGTGCGTTGATGGTAGATCAGGACTTCTTTTTTTATATATTTAGATAAAAGGCGAAAACTTGTCCACACGTGCTTCTTCGTCGACACCTGCGGCGCTACCACGGAAAACGAGACTCGTAGTTTGTATACATGCGTCCCTGTCACTCGAGTATTGTGTGCGATAGAGATGGATATTATTATTATAGTGTTATTGTGGGCCTTTATATGCCGCTTCGACCAGCAGGTGATCTATTGTGGCAGCCCTTTGTTTATATTTCACCGTTTAGACCCGTTGCCTCTAAGAAGTTCCAGATTCTTTGGGCGGTGATATGTTGTACCTCTTCTGGGTGCACTACGTGCCGCCCTAGGTAGATACTTCTTTTGTGCATGAGTGGTCCGCAGGAGCAGAGAATATGCATTGCTGTTTCCTCCGTCTCCTGGCAGAACCTGCAAGATGCGTCCTGTTTCATACCCATTTGAAACAGATGCTTGTTTAATTTGCAATGTCCTGTCAGAATTCTCGTTACTGCGCAGGTTTTGTGCCTTCTGAGTTGCAGTAGCTCTTTAGATTAGACAGTTTGTTATTGTATCCTTTGATCAAGGCTTTAGCATGTTTTTGTCCTTTGGCGAACTTCCACAGCTTTATTGCCTCTGATTTTTCTGTGTTGTGTAGCAGAGAATATGCTTTCCGTTTTGTGATACTACAGAACGGTTCTGGGCCGACCAGGGTTGTGTCCGCGCCCTTCCTTGCAAGTTCATCTGCTTTTTCATTCCCAACTATGTCGGAATGTCCTGGTACCCATCTAAGTATGACTTTGTTGGTATTGGCCAGGGTGTTTAAATTGTTTTTACAGTTCTGGACTAGTTTAGAGTAGGACTCTAGGGATTTCAGTGCCAGCAGAGCAGCTTGGCTGTCTGAGTTGATGTAGATGTATTGGTTTCTTAGGTTTCTCTCAAGATTGATCTCCACGCATTTATTTATTGCGAAGAGTTCAGCCTGATAGATTGAGGCCTCTTTCCCCATGCTGACGCTAGCTTTGAGCTTTGGCCTCTCACCGTAGATACCACATCCAACATCATCACCCTCTTTAGATCCATCAGTGTACCACACGTGGCTTCCCTCCTTAAAGTCCATTTGGTCGTTTAGCCATTTGTCTCTCGGAGGTATTTCCACTGTGTACAGTTTGGTGAATTTGCATTCCACGTAAGTGTCGTCAGTGTGCATGCTTAGTTTTTTGTTATCAAAGACAAGGGCCTCTAGTTTGGTAAGCACTTGAGAGCGCCATTTTGGCCTTGTTAGTGTGCATATCCTATAGAGTGCATCTATAGGATATGCTTCGCCTCCTTTTGCACATGCAGGTGGAGTGGCGTTAGATCGAGCAGTGCATCCAAGGCTGCCCCCGGTGTTGAGCATAAAGCTCCTGTTGCTGTTAAGCAAGCTGTACGCTATAGACTGCTTAACTTTGTGATGGCTGTCTTTTGGTTGGCTTTGTTACACCAGACTGCAGAGGCGTATGTGATTACAGGCCTCACTACCGCTGTGTAAAGCCACAAAGCAATGCAACAAAGGGCATTGGACAGCAAGTCCACATGGCCATTTTTGCTTTGTGTATTATGCTATTCAAATGAGCGTTCCAAGTTAGCCTTTGGTCAAAGGTAACCCCTAGGTACTTGACCTCATTTGAGTATGTTATTTCCTGTCCATTCAGTTTTAGTTTGGCGAGCTTGTCTAGTTTCCTTTTTTTTTGTAAAGGGCACTAGTACTGTTTTGCTCGCATTGATGGACAGGTCATTCTCTTTGCACCATTTATTTATGGTGTTAAGCGCTCCTTGCATTAAGTTCGAGATAGTGTGGAGGCACGGACCTTTGATTATGACTACAAGGTCGTCGGCATATCCTTGTGTGTCATAGTCTAGGTCCTTCATAGTTGCTAGGAGTTGGTCCACTGCTAGGGTCCATAGTAGTGGGGATAGTACGCCTCCTTGTGGACATCCTCTTGTGGTGTAGAATGTATGCTCAATTGCATTGAAGGTCAGAGTGACTATTCTATTTGAAAGCATGCTCTGGATCCATCTGATGGTGCTTTCGTCCACGCCCTTTGATGCCAATCCCTTGAGGATAGTCTCTGTGGGTGTGTTGTCGAAGGCACCCTCGATGTCAAGGAAAGCACATAGAGCTGTTTGCTTGTCCTCTAGGGTTTTTTGCACTTTGTCGACCAGTTCAAGTAGTGCAGTTTCCGTAGATTTCCCCTTTTGGTAAGCATGTTGGCTCAGACTCAGTGGTCTGGCTACCAGATATTTCGCTCTAATGTGCTGATCAATGACTCTTTCCATCGTTTTAAGTAAGAACGATGATAGGCTAATTGGTCTGAAGGATTTAGGCTGTGAGTAGTCCTTTTTCCCTGCTTTTGGTATGAAGCGTACCTTGACTCTAGTCCATTGTTCTGGTATGGTCCTCCAAGCAAAGCTAGCTCGGAATATTCTTACCAGGTGCGGAGTGATTAGGTTTTGTCCTTGCTGTAGTAATGCAGGAAAGATACCATCTTCTCCCGCCGATTTAAATGGTTTAAATTTTTTCAGTGCCCATATAACTTGGTTTGGTCTGAAGATATTTGCAGCCAAATTCCAGTCGTTGTTGTGTGCCCTCCGGGCTTGTGTGCTCCTTTGGGTGCATAACTGAATATCACTGGTGGGGTACGAACCTGGGAAGTGGATGGTTCTAAGCAAGTCCATTGTTTCCACCTTCGTGGTCGTAAAGCTGCCATTAGGCTTCTTAAGTAGGCCTAGGTAATTGGTTGGTGTCTTGGAGAGGATTTTGTGAATTCTCGCTCCTTTATGTGTTTGGGGGATCTCTTCACAGAACCTCCGCCAAGACCTCCTTTTGGCTTTTCTGATCTGTTTGTTATATTCAGTCAATGCTCTACCATATCTTTCCCACTCGTTTGGTCTGGTTGAGTGATTTAATATGCGACGGGTGGACACACGGAGCTTTTCCAGCCTTTTGTTCCACCATGTCGTTGTGTAATGTGTGATTGATTCTCGCAATGGGCAGCTCAGTTCGTAGGCCTTATAGATACCTTTGGAGAGTTGGTTTACTGCTATATTGAGGGAATCTGGATTTTGGACATATTTTGGGATATCCTTTAGATGGTCCTCCAGGTGAGCCTTGTAGGCTTCCCAGGAAGTTTATTTTGGATTTCTTCGTGTTTGTGGTTCCATATCTAACGGGCCCTTTACACTAAATATAATATGTTTGTGGTCCAACATTGAATTCTCGCAACTAACGTGCCAGTTACTTAGGCAGTTTGCTGCCTTTTCAGTTGCAAAAGTTATGTCTAGTACTTCTTGTCTTGCCCTGGTCACGAAGGTTGGCGTGTTGCCCCTATTTAACAGGTGTAGACAGTTGGTAAAAATAAATTCTGAGAGTAACTCACCCCTTTTGTTGATGCCGGTGCTCCCCCAGATGGTGTGATGAGCGTTTGCGTCGCAGCCCACAATCAGTTCTGCCTTTTGTGCTTCAGCGTACTCTACAAATTTAGCCAGTTCTTCTGTGGGGTCATGTTTCTCTCCGGGCAGGTAGGCGGAACAAATCAACACCTTTTGTGAGCCCTTTCCTTTGAGATCAACATACGCAGCAACAAGATCATCGCTGCATAGTTCTGTAACAGGCAAGAAATTCATATTTTTGTTAAACACGATGCAGGCCCTTGGTTTGGATCCTTTTTCGTGTATTAATACCTTACCTGCATTGTTAAGTCCTATTCCCATGGTTTTGGTGTTGATCCGTGGTTCTTGTATAAGGGCGATGTTTAGGCCATTTTTGCCGAAGATGGATATACCCGAACTTCGAATTTCGGAGTTCGTGGTTATAGCTCTGTTTGTGAATTTACTGACCTTATCGGCGGCGTTTCGTTTCGTTTGCACCGTAAGTAGTTAAGTATTGACAAGATAGAAGAGCTAGTCGTCTTACCTAGTATAGACTATTTAATTTGTTTGTACGTTTTTGTGTAACATTTAAATAAAAAAATCCTTTCATACTTAGGTAACATTATCCAGGTAGAAAAGAAACATAATTTTTAATCTTAAAATTAAGAATGTATCACATTATAACAACATCCACACGACCTGCAACCGCAGTACGAACAATATTGCCAACTTTAAAAGTTACCTAATAAGCGTTTAATGTTTGATTGTTTTGGACTAAACTAAAAGGTACCTCATATTTTGGATTTCTTACGCTGCGCTTTGTTTAATAGAAAATAGTTCCAGATATGCCTGCATCATTATTTGCAAAAACATGCATATACGTTTATTAGGAAAAACATTTCAAACATACATGGATCATTATTTGCCAGAAAATATGCATATAATATTTTTGTTAAAACATTGCAACACACATTAAACAGTGTTTGCAAAAACAAAAGTATCTTATGGGTTTAGAAAAAATGTTTCAAAACACATGGAACATTATTAGCAGAAGCACAAATGTCAAATAGATTGTACAAGAACGTTCCAACATACATGAAACATTTTGTATAGTATGCGTTTTATTAAAATGTTCCAAGATGATAGAGACATTATAACGATTTTTTTATATGTTAAGTGATTATGAAAAACGTTTCACTTTGCATGTCATGTTTTATTTATTTTATGAGTATCCGTATATTAAAAATGTGGGTTGGAACATACAGGCCCAATTTTATTTTAAAAACTAAGCTAGGAGGACTGGTACCTTTGTGCTTATATGATGTAGTACGTCAAAAAAGGTACACTAGTTGTGTTATCTCAATTTTAGGTGACTTGTGGGGTGGAACGTTAGTGCATAACTACTTCCAACTTCTCAAACGAAAACGTTTAACACACACACACACACACACTCGATTTCTTCTTAACTCGCGAAAACGAAAACAACGGTTACTAATAAATATTTGCATTTTTCAGACCTCCCCAGAGGTAAGTACTTTGATTATTGAACAATCTGTATGTTGGTCGATGTTAACCCGTCCAGTGACGGGACCTGGTAGCCAGTAGCCTGAATCAGTATAATACTGCAAAGTTAGAAAACTATCATTAATTAGAAAATTAGTTATAAATTTATTTGAAAATTAGCTTCCGCCTGCGGTTTTGTCTGCGAGGATCCGGAATAAATACTATCTTCGTGCAAAATTTCACCTAAATCGGTTGAGCCGTTTAAGCGTGATTGGGTAACAAACATCTAAACTAACGCATTTATAATATTAGTAGGATAGGGTAAGTTCTGCAGTCAATGAACGAATCCAATGAATGAACGAAACGCTGCTTATTTGCTTAAATTAAGAGTTCCGTATATTTCTAGCATACCGGGTATTTTTTTCTCGATTAGAAGCATTCACTGTAAGGGCTTTGTATCATTTATATCAAGTCCGTCGCAACAGTTACTATGATCGCTCAACAGCGATTAAAACCAATGAACATTAACTATTACAGTAGTTCATTCACTGCACGTCTATCATGCGATGGCCGGCCCCGAAATACTCTCCATTTTTCTCGCACTATATCTCTTGTTCTAAATGTTCTCATACGAAAGAGACGGATAGTGTGAAAAAAAACAAGAGTATGTCGCGGCCGTCGCATGACAGCCGTGCTAGTTTTAGTTGTTCATTTACTAGAAAACCGTTCTCTGGCAATTTCTCATGTTTCTACCTAAAAGGTCATATAACTTAAAATTATGGAAATACTTGCTATCAGCTATCCAAACAGTCATGGCCGATATTAAGTATATACATAAAATCATCATTAAGTATATACATAGTATCTTACATAAAACTATTTTTGAAATCAAATAAATCCTTAAGCGTTCATTCACTGGAAAACTTACCCTAGTTGCACTTGTTATGTTACGATTCCAGGTTTCCTGATGGCGTACAGGGGCCACTGCCGCCAGGACCTCCCGACACTGCCGACGGAGGTGCCCGCCGACATCAGCGAAAGGCACAAAATCCAGCTGTTCAATATCGCAGAGCGGATGGATCTATTCGGATACAATTTCTCGAGGGTGCCTGGCGCCACATTAAAAGACTACGGTGGAGATTATTTCTTCGATTATCCGGGGCTGCCGTAGAAACTATATTCCATGGCAGGCCCAGGCCTGTCCAGCAGGAAACCAGATTACAGCCATATAAACAAAATTTACGAAATTGACGCGAATTATCCAGATACCACCAACTTCGGCATTGCGCACAGGCAGCATATTCCGACGACATCCCAACAGCACTATCACTACACTACATAACACAGCAATCACATCCTCAACACAAACACGCAAATAATTAAGTTTTTGCGAGTCGCGGATTCGTACTGCGCGGAGCGGTCGCGCAGCGGGTGTGGAGGGAGGGTACCGGTCCGACCGGCATCTGGGACGGTGGCAGTGTGGGTCAGGCGGGCGAGCCTATAACTGGAATTAGGGCTGTAGTACAGTATTTCAATTTGATGTCCTAGATAAACGAAGCAACGTAGGTTATAGGACACATCCGCGCCAAAAACATAACGTTGTTTTCAAATCCTTTGTGCGCGCATATCTTAGGCGCGCTAACAGATAGTCATCTCTTTTCTTCCCAGCAGTCCGCTCCTCCGCTCGTGACTAGCCGCCAACGTTTATTTCGTAATGTTACATTTTTAAGCTAAATACTATGTGAAAAGTTCATTTTTGTGTTTTACATTGTTCATTTAAATACCACAACTTAAAGTACAAGTGACTTTCATTCAAATACCACATCGTCGTCACCTAAAACTATACTGGCGTCCAACTAGCGGCACTCAGTACCTAGAATTCCGTGAATCGCGCCCGCGCGCGGATAGGTACTGTGCACGAACTCAATTAACAGTGAAATATGAACTGTAGTGATTAGGTATTACGTGTGTGTATGGTTTTAAATAGTGTCTACTCCAAAATCCCTCCACGTCGTCGCAAAAGCACAAATACTGAACCCGACGACTCCACGATGTCCGAGGGGCAGCTCTCTTCGTTCCTGTCGGCGTTCGCAAAGGCTCAAGCTGAATCCAACCGTCAACTGGTTGAGAGCCTTCTTGCGGCGACGATCGCGAACTCGCAAGACAAGCTACCCGCCCCATCTCCGGCTCCATCATGTGCGAGTGCCGTGTCTGCACAGAATGCTAACTTCGCCAACTGTACCGCTCGGTTTACTGGCTCAAGTCGCGACCCTGACGTTCTAGAAGCATTCATAGACAACATAGAAGTATACAAGGAAGCTACAAATATCAGTGACCAGCACGCGCTCCGAGGTCTTCCTATGCTACTTGAAGAGGAAGCCGCGCTGTGGTTCAGAGGGGTCAAGGCCACGGTAACTTCATGGGACGACGCGCTCAAAAAGCTACGTGCCAGGTTCGGTGTGGCCAAACCGCCTCACAAAATCTTACGGGAAATCTACGCATCAGAGCAAGGCGAAGAAAGAGCTGAAGTGTTCATCGAACGTCTCCGTGCTCTGATAAGCAAAGTCCCTTACGTTATCGAGACGAGGATGCAGATCGACATTGTGTATGGTTTGCTCGATAAACGAATTAGGAAACGGTTGACAAGAGAGTCAATAACGGACCTAGACTACTTATTAGAAAAGGCCATACACATTGAAGAATCACTCGCTGAAGCCCCGTCGTGTTTGCCGCGTTCGCAATATTCCATAGATAATGATATTGCATACGCTCAATCTCAACACGGTAGCAACGGATCGCGAACTCGGACTCCAAACGTCGCTTACAACCCTGCTAGTACTTCGGATTCCCGCCCGGCTACGTTTCGCGTTAACCCTGCGGCTACGCGTGCGCCGAACACGCGCGCGCCGCCCGGATCCGGCGCGCCGCACGCCGCGCCGTCGCCGACCCAGCCCGCCAAGGACCGTAACACGGTGGTAAGCGCGACAACGACAGCAAATCAAGGTAAAAAACTTTATTGTGTTTATTGTCGGAAAAGTGGACACGAACGAAGTGAGTGTGTAAAAGCCAAGAGCAAATCCGAGTCGTCAAATTCAGATCTTCGTTATTATGGCTGTAACGCTAAGGGGGTTATTCGTGCGAACTGTGACAACTGCAACAACAAGGACTTATTCTGTGCGTTCGATAGTGACTTCACAAGTGCCGCGTTACCGCGTAATGATTCGACTCTTGTTTCACAGTCACAATGCTCTCGTAGTTCTAACACTATGCCTAACAATCCTAACATAAGTAATGTAAACAATGAACGTGATACTCTGATTCCGTGTGACTTGGCAAATAATAATTCTTTTCAGACTGAGCATGTAGGGTGTAATTGTAATGTATCAATGATTGATAAGGATAATGTAAAGACGGAGTTATGTGATAAGCCGTCAAAGATTAATATAAATCAGAGTGACTTTGTATATGAATTGTCACAGATTAATGCGAGTAATTTTCAAATTGAACACTGTATTACATCATCAAAGAGTAGGGATGTTCAGACGGGATACTGTGTCAAACCGGCAAAGAATATTAATTTTCAGAGAGGACATTGTGTTACCCTATCAAAGAGTAACGATGTTCAGACTGGACACTGTGTTACAGCGTCACAAATTAATAATGTGCAGACTGAACATTCTGTTGCATCACCTAGTTCTAGTACAAGTTGTATTGAGTTATAATGTGTTTTATCACAGGGTGTTCAGCATGGTGACGAGTCACAAGCGGATCGCGAGCGTAGTGTAACCACGCTGCCAAGTAATGGTACCGGTGGACGACCAATTTTACGGTCCGGAGTTTGCGGTTATCGCGGTACTGGTTTGATTGACACGGCAGCTAAACGCAGTATCGCGGGTTTTAGTCTTTACGCGTTGTTACGTAAATTACAGCACCCTTTTCGCGATAGTTGCATGACGGTCAAGCTCGCCGATGGCGTAGTGCGCGATATTAATGTAAAGCTTGCTGACGTAGATGTAAAGCTCGAGGGTTCTATAATACCTATTCGTTATATTCCCAGATGCAGTAAATAATGACACGTTATTGGGAATAGATTTCTTGCGAAAAGCTCGTCTTGTCATTAACATTCCTGATGATTTGTGGTTTATAGCTGATCGGCCTCAGGTCATTCATCCTCTTCAGTGTGAGACATCAAGGTCTTATGTAGGGTATGCGACCGCGGACGTTCTACATTGTGATGAAGGCACAATGCTGACACCGGACGAAAAGGCTATCTTGGCTGAAACCTTACAGGAATATGACGAAATCTTCAGAGAAGGGGGAGGTCCAACTCCGTTTGCAGAACACTGTATCGATACGGGTAACCACAAACCGATCGCCACGCCGCCGTACAGACTCACTCCAGCTAAGAAGGCCGTCATGGAAGCTGAAATAGAGAAGATGTTAAAGGACGGAGTCATTGAAGAATGCGAGTCACCGTGGGCATCTCCGGCTCTCCTAGTGCCAAAGAAGGACGGGACTTTCCGCTTCTGCGTGGACTACCGTAGACTTAATGCGGTAACATAAGCTGATTCTTATCCACTACCTGTTATTGACGACTTGCTGCAGTACACCGGAAGAAGCTGCTACATGAGTACCATCGACCTTCGCTCAGGGTACTGGCAAGTCTCTGTCAAAGAAGAGGATCGAGATAAGACGTCTTTCGTTTCTCCGCTGGGCGTTTACCGCTTTAACCGAATGCCGTTCGGCTTGCGGAACGCACCCGCCACATTCCAACGTCTAATTGACAGATTTCGTTCTGGTTCATCGCTTCAGGGTATGACCATACTGGGGTACATAGACGACCTGATCCTGATATCCGACAGCTTCTCTCAACATGTGAAGGACTTACGTGCTGTTCTCGACCGCTTACGTGTCTTCAATTTGAGAGCCAACCGCGCCAAGTGCGTGTTTGCGCGGGAAAACGTCAAATATCTAGGACATATCATCACGCCTCAAGGACTATCACCAGACCCAGCTAAGATCGCTGCGATATCAGACATGAAAGAACCTACCTCTGTAAAGCATCTGAAAAGTTTCTTGCAGACCTGTTCGTGGTTCAGGAAGTTCGTTCCAGGGTTCTCTCAAGTCGCCCAGCCGCTGACTATGCTTACCACAAAAGATCAGTCGTGGTTGTGGGAAGAAGCTCAGGTAAACGCGTTCAACGAACTGAAAAGACTACTTACCTCTTCGCCAATCATTGTCCAGCCAGATTATGCTCGTCCATTCGTCCTCAGAACCGATGCCAGCAACTATGCTCTGGGTGCGGCTTTACTACAGGGGGAGACTCAACGTGACGAGCGTCCAATCGCATATGCCAGCCGACTGCTCACGCCTGCCGAGCGCAACTACTCAACGACGGAAAAAGAGGCCCTTGCAGTGGTATGGGCGGTTGAGAAGTACCGTGGCTTTATCGATGGACACCCGGTACGGGTAGCTAGTGATCATCAACCTCTGAAGTGGCTACTTACCCTTAAGTCACCTACGGGAAGACTGATTCGCTGGGCGATGAAATTGCAAGCCTTTGATCTTCAAGTGGATTATACACCTGGAAAAGCAAACGTAATAGCTGATTCACTTAGTCGTCCTCCGTGTGAAGACCAAGATCGTGAGTCCTGCGGGGTCTGTACTGTGATCATCGAAACGCCGCGATGGGAAGCCGCCGCTCTGCGTGATGACCAGCTAGCCGATCCAGAAGTAGCGAAGATCCTCAATGGCCTGGAAGGAAAAGAAGAATTAGAGATTAATAGGTGGACTGAAAGAGGTTACCACATGTCCAAAGGAGTCCTTTACCGCTTTACTTATGTAGACACCGAAGAGCCGCAACTTGTTATACCTGAAAAAAGAAGAAAGCAAGTTATGATAGAGTGCCACGATGCTGCTACTTCAGGTCACGGAGGTTTGGACAGAACCTTGCACCGCATTTCACAACGGTTTTACTTTCCCGGCATGCGTCGCTACGTAGCTGAATACCTGAAAACGTGTATCGATTGCCAGAGGTTCAAACCATCAAACGAGAAACCTACAGGATTACTCCAAACTCCTGTACCAGCTCAACGATTTGAAGTGTTGGCTGTGGTAAATAGTAGACCTATTTGGACCACTTCCGAAGGGTAGAAATGGAGAGAGATGGGTGCTTATTGTCGAAGACACCGCAAGCAAATGGGTGGAACTCTTCTCTCTAGTTGAAGCCACAGCCGAAGTATGTGCCAAAACACTGATTGAGGAAGTCTTCTTACGCTTCGGGTTCCCTCGGCGCGTCATTTCCGACAACGGAGTACAATTTATTGCAGAAGTCATGCAGAAAGCGATGTTTACCCTAAACGTGAAGCAAAACCTCATTCCATCCACAAGAGGAAGAACCGAGATTTAAAAACTCAGCTGGCGATTCTAGTGCAGGATCATCATAAGGAATGGCCAGAAGCTCTTCCTTTCATACGATTTGCCATGAACTCGGCCCGAACCAAGTCTACGCAACAAACTCCTGCATATCTGACTTATGCTCGTGAGTTAAGGTCACCACTGGATGTACAAAGTGATCTCCGTGCTATCATCATGGCAGAAAACTATGTTCCGCAGATCACTCCGTACCTGCTCAAGCTTGCTGATACGCTCAGCTCAAGCAAAGAGTCTATAGAGAAGCAACAGGACATTCAAAAGGCTGCTAAGGATCTTCGTCGTCAACCCGATGAGTTGGAAGTTGGTGACTTGGTGCTTATGAAGTCGCACGTCCTTAGTAGTACTTCCAAAGGCATCACGTCCAAGTTCGCACCGAAACGTGATGGCCCTTACGTGGTCAGTAAGAAAGCTAGTCCCACCGCTTACTTCATCGCGTTTCCCGAGAAGCCTCATGAAATCGTAGGAAAATATCACATCTCAGACCTGAGGCGTTATCACGGTAGAGAGGGTGAATGTCTTGAGGCTCCGGTCGCTCCTGCTCGTCGTAGAGGACGGCCTCGTAAACGTTAGTTTGACTAGTTGTGAGGACACTGTCCTAGTCAAAAGGGGGAGTGTATAGGACACATCCGCGCCAAAAACATAACGTTGTTTTCAAATCCTTTGTGCGCGCATATCTTAGGCGCGCTAACAGATAGTCATCTCTTTTCTTCCCGGTCGCGTCTCGCTCGCTCGACGCTCCCGCGCGGCAGCAGTCCGCTCCTCCGCTCGTGACTAGCCGCCAACGTTTATTTCGTAATGTTACATTTTTAAGCTAAATACTATGTGAAAAGTTCATTTTTGTGTTTTACATTGTTCATTTAAATACCATAACTTAAAGTACAAGTGACTTTCATTCAAATACCACATCGTCGTCGCCTAAAACTATAAGGTTAAATTTTCCGTTAAAATTCTAATGTTATGTGGAATGAGATTTATTTATTTATTGCAACCATGGTATTACAGATCTTACATAGATAGTACAGTTTCACATGGACCCTGTTAGGGCATAGCAATAAATTTATTTAATAATATAGTATACATGCAGCAACAATTGTGTCGAATTTACATTTTATTCTAGGCGAGTTATCATGGTCAAGATTTCATACAATGCTATTGTGGTGTTGTTTACAATTTTACTATTAATTTTTATTGTACATTGTTTTAATTAATATTACATTTTGTGATTAAATTATTCTTTGCGCATATAATAATTATAAAATAATATTGAAATTCATATATTGTAGCACGGGGCGGCGAGGGACGAAGATGAAAAGTCGGACTAAGTAACTTAAGAGCGTGTATTGGTAACTTTACAATAGTTAGGTACTGTTAGGATTTACTAGCGGAGCTAGACCTAACTAGGTAGGTGCAAGCTAAACTAGTAAACATTCCTCAAGTAAGGACACTAAAATACTTCAACGTGGGTGAAGGTATCTAGCGTGCGGTACTGAAGCCCCTACTGCGATTCTCAAATAAATCTCGATACTGCACCGAGGGTCACTAAGTTACGGGAAACAAATGATAGCGCGTTCTATCTTGACCACTGGCGCCATCTATTGGTGGACGTCGAAACTAGCGTTCATAGTGCAAATGCATCGGCGCGGTGGCTGCGCTGTGCCACGGGTTGAGGTGATGCTGTTACAACTCTCCCCCTATGTCCACGCAGTCGACCCGACATGTGACATGTATAGTTAAAGTTTGGGTTTGTTGCGTGGTCTTCCGCGGGATCTAACCACTGCCGCAGTGGCCTCTGTCTTGTCAGAAGCTTGTTTTCTAGGCCTTCCTCTCTTTCTTATCGGCAATGTTGGCTTGGGAACAGGTCCATTCTCAGATCGGTATCTCGTTAGGGCTGAGGCATGATATACACCAACAGGGATTTTCGAATCCGTGCTTGCGACTCCAAATGAACTAGCACCATGTCGTCGTATTAAAATATACGGTCCATCACGGCGTGGAGCCAGCTTAGAGCTAAACCCTTGACTGGATTTCCTCAATACGTGAGTGGCGACCAACACCAAATCGCCAGGTTTATAATAAAATAAAAAATATAATTAAACGACACATGTTAGGCAAGCACAAGAAAGTCAAATTAAGCGAATTAATTAAGTTAGTTAAATTATTACACTTAATTAGGATTAACTAGTTATAAGGCAGGCTCCTTAACTCAAAAATCTTTTATAATTAAGATTAGCAGTTAAGTTTGTGATGAAACATATAATAACTTACTTTTAATTGAAATAAACAGTTAAATTTTTTTTAATCAGGGCATGCTTGTCGCTTCTGATCTACATAATCCTTCCTATTTTCTTCCTTTTCTTCCTGTATTTCTCGAGCTCTAGCTAGGGTATCCGCCATCATGAGTAACCGAGGAGTTAGTTTGTTAACAAAATTGTCGTTTCTGTCTATTTCTCGCAGGTCATGTTGCACATCATCGGGGGTCCTTAGTTCGCGTCCGAATGTCAGATACGCTGGAGTTTGACTAGTTGAGCATGACTTTGCCGTATTCATTGCGAACCGGATGCAGGGCAATTTATCAGCCCACGTGGTCTGTTTACCCTCTACCAGAATAGCCAACTGTGTTTTTAGGTCTCTATTCCTCCGTTCGACCGGGTTGGTTTCGGGGTGTGACATATGTGATACACTCTGTGGCAGCGGTAGGGGCTGGCAGATTGCATATGGCGTTAAATACATAACATCACATTAAGAGAGTCTTTTATTTAGTAATACTAGTAAGGCCTGTTCCAAGTCCCATTGCATATAAACATAATATGCAACATGGTGTCAGGTGAAAAGAGATAAAACCTTAAGTGGCAGCCTAGTTTCAGTGAAGAAAATACCTTTGTGGATTGAGTTGAGGAGTATAAAATGTCAGACAAAAGTAACTTGGGGTTACAGCCACCTAAGGGCTTTAAAATAGAAGACGCAGAGGCGTGGAGAAAGTATAAGCAACTATTCAATTTGTACGTACAGGCGACGGATCTAGAAAAAGAAAAGGATGAGAAAAAGGTGGCCATTTTCTTAACGTGCGCGGGAGAAGAGATTTTAGACATTTATAATGGAATGAACGACAGTTCTACGTTAAAATGGTCAGAGTTGTTGCAGAAGATTGATGGTCATTTTAGTAACCAAACAAACACGGTAGTAAATAGTTACCGATTTTACAGTATAAAACAGGAACAGGATGAACCAGTAGAAAGGTTCGTATTGAGATTGAAAAATGCAGCTAAAATGTGCAGTTTTAAGGAAGAAGACCGGATGGTACGAGACATGCTGGTAATTGGGTTGAGAGACGGAGGCATAAAAGAGAGGTTGTTAAGAGAACGTGATTTGACCTTAGACATAGCAGTGGACTTATGCAGAGCAGCTGAGTATAGTAAGAAAAATATGAGGGAGTTGGAAGAAAAAATACAGACGGTGGATCTTGTCAAGGAAAGTCCGCGTTACAGAAAAGAAAATACGAGTTACAGTTGCAATAAATGTGGAAAACAGCATGATCCAAGAAGATGCCCAGCTTATGGAAGAAGATGTGCAGTATGCAACGTTTATAATCATTTCGCAGTTATGTGTAGGCACAAAAAGAAAGAAGAGAGACCACATCAGCAGCAAAGATATAGTAAAAAAGTGGATGCCATGAAGGAGTGTACAAAGGACAGTGACAGTTCAGAAGAATTTGTGGTGGACTCCGTAAGTAGTTGCAATAGATTACAATGGTATCAAGTAATAAATGTTGAAGGGGTGGAAATCAATTTCAAACTAGATTCAGATGCTGACTGTAATACATTACCACTTAACCTATTTGATAAGCTCAGGTTGGATAAAGGCAAACTAGGTGAACCTACAGTGTTGGTAGTGTATAATGGACAAAAAATCAAAACCATAGGAAGTATTGATTTGAATTGTATGGTAAAAGGGAAAAGGGGCTGTATTCGATTTTGTGTTGTGGATATGCCCATTCAACCAGTGTTAGGCTTACCAGATTGTGTCAATTTTGATTTAATTAAGAAAGTAGATGCCTTTGTGACTGAAGATAAGAATAAATTTATACAAATAAATCAGGATGTGTTCACAGGGTTAGGTAACATAGGCACATATAGAATAAAGTTGAAAGAAAATTCAGAGCCAGTAGTTAAACCTATTAGAAGAGTACCACAGACTATTAAGGAGAGACTTAAAGATACATTGAATAATTATGAGAGTAGAGGTATAATAGAAAAAATAGAGGGCCCTACAGCATGGTGCAATAACCTTGTTATTGTAGAGAAACCAGACAAGTCGCTTAGGTTGTGCTTAGATCCCAAAGAATTAAATAAAGCGATTCTTAGAGAAAATTATCAAATCCCATCACCTGAAGAAATATATAATTCACTTGCAGGTAAAAGTGTCTTCACAGTATTAGACTTGAAAGATGGGTTTTTTCAAGTCAGTATGGAGGATGAACAAAAGCTCTGCACCTTCGGTAGCCCTTACGGAAGATATTTTTTCAAGCGTTTGCCGTTTGGAATCTGCTCGGCCCCAGAGGTAATGCAAAGAATAAACACAGCTATATTTAGTGATATACAAGGGGTTAACGTCTACTATGATGACATAATTGTTGCAGGGGACAACTTAGCAGATCATGATAAAATTTTAAGTAAAGTAATAGACAGGGCAAGAAAATTCAATGTAAAGTTTAATCCAAATAAGGTTCAGTACAGGAGTGATTTTGTCAAATATGTGGGATTGTTGGTATCTAAATCTGGCATTAAACCTGATCCTGAACATGTAAAGGCTATTGTGGACTTGAAGGAGCCAAAAAATGTCAAAGAACTACAAAAGTTTCTTGGTATGTGTAACTATTTGAGTAAGTTTGTACCACAATACTCAAAAACAACAGAAAAACTTAGGGATCTCTTAAAAAAAGATGTATTGTGGAACTGGGATGTAGCACAAATACAAGCATTTGAAGAAATAAAAATGAAAATTAGTAGTTCCCCAACTTTGGATATTCTAAAAAAAGTAGGATTAGTAACATTACAAACAGATAGTTCAAAAAGTGGAATGGGTGCTTGTTTGTTACAAAATGGCAAACCAATATCATTTTACTCAAGATGTTATACAGAATGTCAACAGAGATGGGCTCCGATTGAAAAAGAGCTCTTTGCAGTCTGTTTAGCGATGGAAAAATATCATCAATTTGTGTATGGTCGCAAAATTATAGTTGAAACGGACCATAAGCCGTTAGTGGCGATAATGAATAAAGACATAAATAAAATTTCGGCCCGACTGCAAAGAATGGTTCTTAAACTCTTAAAATATGAGTTTGATATTAGGTACATACCAGGATCTCAAATGTATGTCGCTGACTATTTGTCTAGACATTATAATTCAACAAACGGGAAAGTGGAGCCAACACTTAAAGAGTTAGTGCATTGTGTGGAAGTAGAAACGGTTTATGGGTTAGATAACGACTTACAAATATCAGAGAATAAGCTGAAACATTTTCAGGATGAAACTAATAAAGATGGTAATTTGCAGCAAATAAAGTTATGGTATAATTCAGAGTGGCCAAAAAATGACAGAAATATACAGGGCAGAGAGTTGAAAAAGTTATACAAGTTGAGAAATGAGTTAATGGTTAAAGATAAAATTATATACTTTGGAAATATGGTACTTGTGCCTAGAGCTTTAAGACAGGAAATGCTGCATATACTGCACTCGGGGCATGCAGGTGTGGTAAAATGTAAAAAGAGAGCAAGAAAAATACTGTATTGGCCGGGAATGTCAAGAGATATAGAGAATCATGTCTTGGCTTGTAAAGCGTGTGAAAAATACAGAGTATCAAATTGCAAGCAGCCTATCATATCTCATGACATTCCTGAACTGCCTTATAGTAAAGTAGGTATGGATGTGGGACATTATGCAGGTGAAGATTTCTTAGTGGTTGTAGACTATTTTTCAAAATGGATTGAAGTTGCAAAGTTAAAGAACAAATCTGCCGCCAACATCATGTTTGAGTTGCTAAAAATGTTTAGTACCCATGGAATTCCTAGACAAATAGTCAGTGACAATATGCCGTTTGGCAGCTATGCATTTGAGCAATTTGCCAGACAGCATGGAATAGAGTTGGTTAAGTCGAGTCCACATTATGCACAATCAAATGGTTTAGCAGAAAAAGCTGTGGGAATTGTTAAAAATATGATGAAAAAATGTAAAGAAAGTGGTGATAACTTTGACTTAGCAATGTTACATTATAGAACAACTCCGGTAGCAAATTTGGATTATAGTCCTTCAGAGTTGTTAATGAGTAGATTATTAAGAACAAATTTACCTTGTTCAAAAGAAATGTTGAAACCTAAGTTATGTGTAAATGTCAAGGAACAAATGTCAATTAACAATGAAAAATCTAGGATCAATTATAATAAAACTTCCAAACTTAAAAAGTCATTTCAGAAAGGGGAAGAGGTAATCATTCAAGATATAAATAAGAGCAAACGTTGGTATTCAGGTAAAATTGTGGAAGAGGCCAGTGGACCTAGATCATTCATTGTTAAAAATTATAAAGGTAATTTAGTAAGAAGAAATGAAAGACATATTAGACCTAGTAAAAATAAGTTTATTGTTCAAAGAGATAATATGCTGGACTACTCTGAATTGAACCAAACCAGGGATAGAATAGGGAATTATTTAAGGCAGGATGCACCGGTATATCTAGCACCAAGTTCTCCTGCACCTGTAGCTAACCCAGAGCCAGTTGATGTACCCATGGTGACCAGGACAGGGAGGTTGGTGAGGAAACCTGCCTATTTAAGAGATTTTGATTTAAGCTAGCATACTTATAAATAAGCAAATAATAATAACATTAATATGTTATAATAATTTTATTTCTTAAGCGGGGGATGTGACATATGTGATACACTCTGTGGCAGCGGTAGGGGCTGGCAGATTGCATATGGCGTTAAATACATAACATCACATTAAGAGAGTCTTTTATTTAGTAATACTAGTAAGGCCTGTTCCAAGTCCCATTGCATATAAACATAATATGCAACACGGGGTGGTATACCGGCGTGAAGCCATGCTGAATGTTAAGGCAATAGGTTAACTGTTGCATAACATTGCTGACGAACTGTGTGCCGTTGTCACTAATGAACCGGCGCGGGGTACCGTATCTTAATATGATCTCACCTAGTAATATCTTGGCACATTCTTCTGCTGTGGCTCGCTCAAGTGCAAATAACTCAACCCAGCGCGTGGCAACATCCTCTATAATGAAAATCCAGTTGTGGTTGCTAGCGGTTCGGGGTAGAGGTCCGAACAAGTCAAATGCAAAGCATGCTTCAAAGCGTTGGTTATGCGCTGTAGTTTGAAACAATCCAGCAGGCTTTTGGTTGGAGCACTTATAGCGCTGACATTGTAGACAATAGCGGACATATGTTTCTATGTGTTCCCTCATACCTTTCAAAAGTAACGCTGTGCTATGCGTTCTAATGTTTTGTCTGCCCCGTAGTGTCCAACGGTTGGGTCATTATGATAGTCAGCAATAATATTTTCTTGCTTAAGAGCAAGAAAATATTATTGCCAACCAAGGTTGGGAATGACCAGCTGACTAGTTCAGCTAGGACGGAACAAAGAGTCAGCAACTACGTTTGTTTTGCCGGGGATGTCTTTTATCATAAGGTCATAAGGCTGTAGTAGCAGAGCCCATCGGGCCAGTCGACCAGTTGGTGACTTGAGGGACATGAGCCAATGCAGGGCTTGATGATCAGTCAAAATGGTAATCTTAGCACCTTCTATGTAGCCTCGGAATTTAGAGACAGCCCATACGACTCCCAGAGCTTCACGTTCAGTCGTGGAATAATTGCGCTCGGCCTTGGTTAGGAGTCTGCTAGCGTATTCGACAGGGTGCTCTGTTTCACCCTCCCCCTGGACCAGAATGGCACCGAATGCATAGCTACTAGCATGAGTTTTGATGGTGTACGGCTTAGTATGGTCAGCTTGAGCCAATACTGGGGATGACGCTAAGAACTCACGAAGTTTGGCAAAAGCGTTTATTTGGTACTCTTCTTATTTCCAAGCTGCATTCTTCTTGGTCAGGCGCGTAAGCGGTTCTGCAACTCTTGCGAAATTGGGTATAAATCTTCTATACCTCTTGGTGTTCCTCCTTAACACTTATCTGCCAATATCGGATATGCGAATATGCGGAGGTCGATGGTACTCATGTAAGGAGTCGGCTTAGCATTATGGATCAAGTCGTCAATCCTCGGCATCGGGTATGCATCAGGTGTCGTGATCGCGTTGAGTTGGCGATAATCCACGCATACCCTTGTGCTTTCATCTTTTTTGGGAACCATTACTACGGGAGCGGCGTATGGGGATGAGCATGGTTCGATCACTTTTTCTGCCAGCATCTTGGAGACTTCCTTTTTAAGGAGATCAATCTTCATCGGAGATAGTCGATACGGTGGCAGAGAAATTGGCTTGTGCTCACCTGTTTCGATTATATGCTCGAAGCCTTTCGCAGGTTCTCCATTAGGCGTGAAGACGTCCCGATTTCAGCACCAGGGCTTGAAATACCGGAATTTTCCGTAACCGGTATCATGACCTTAAACTAGGAACCGGTATTTGACTTGGTACCGGTACCAAGCAAAAGTACCGGTATTGCAAAAACTGGCATCCTACATGATACCGATACCTTGAGCTCCGGTAAATTGATGAAATTTACCGGTTTTTAGCAGTTAAAATGCCGGTATTGGAAAGTGCGAGGGGAGTTAATGAGAGAGAAAGAGAACACAATAAATTATCTATTCACATCGCGAGTTGCGGTTGTGCGCGCAAGCAAGCGTTGCATGAATGAATTATATTCTTCTCTTAGACGCTTCTGGATGCAGCCGTATTCATGTCGGGGGTCGGTAATTGGGACGGTCTGATTTGTGGTAGGTACTTACCTACCACAAATCAGACCGTCCCAATTACCGACCCCCGACACGTACTTACGTAATTGTGGTGTAAGGTGTAAGAATTAGCAGTGAAGCCAGTGTGTGCTAGTGCTAGCTTTCCGCTATTGACTGGCTTGACGTGTTGTGTACCTATTAATTTTGCAGATAACTGCATCAGCTTAGAGAAACTTATAAATAAATACATAACAAGAACTCACCTTTATAACTTTATCACAACCAAACTGACGATGTTTCACTTAAACTTAAGTCCGCAGTAAGCTCGATTCTCCTTACAAACGTAGTTACGCTCTCATTTTAAAACTACGTCTTAGATTGTAACGAAACTGCATATACAATGACATGAGGTATATCTATGTCTGTAATTAGTTTATGTAGCATCAGATACCATGGTAGAAAAAATACAGCGAATTTAAGTTTTTCATACAAAACTTGTTTTTGCTGTATTTCTTTTGTTTTATAAACTGGAACCATATAAACTAAATACAGACATAGATATATACCTCATGTCATTGTATATGCAAAGTTTCGTCACAATCCAACATGTAGTTTTAAAATGAGAGCGTAACTACATTTGTATGGGAAGGTGAAATTCGGCCGAGCTTACTGCGGACTCTTAATAGTGCGGGCGTTTAGTGAAAAACCTTACTTTTTTGATACAAGTGTAAAACTTGGTTCAGTTGTTCTTAGTGTTAAAATAAGCTGATTAAGATCGGTAGTCCTCGAAGGCCCTCTGGCACCGGGGAGGGGGGTTAAAATACCGCTCCGCCCGGCTACATTCTAAAATTTCTAACTGCCCATAGTTAGCCAATAAATCAAAGGTATCAATTTTGGATAAATCAATAACGTCGAATCGTTGAATTCATTTCGGGTATGAATAAAACGAGATTTATCAGGAAATTTGTAAAAGAAAATACAATAATCTATATTGCAACTCCATTTTTTTATTTTGAATCGTCGTAAATATTGAACGGCCAGCTATTTCTGTATACAAAAAATATTAAAATATTTACAATTTAATATAGATTATTTTTTATACCAGAAATAAATTCTACGTTATTGATTTATCCGATATTAATACTAAATTTGACCTATTAGCTAACCATGGACAGTTAAAATTTTTAGAATGAAGCCGGCCGGAGCGGTATTTTAGCTCCCCCTACCCGGTGCCAAAGGGGGTTGGGACACGTTGATTGAGGAGATTGTTGTTGATGGAAACAGTGTGTCTAGACCCTCGAGTTCACACTCTTCGTCGTAGTTTTGAAGGTTGGCTCTCGCGTCCTCATACAGGGCGTCCAGTATGGGAGAATAATTTACGGGGTAGTCCAGATGAGGTCTAGGTCTCTTCTTAGGAGGAGGAGGAGTATCGATCCTAATGAGTGGACCGTATGAACGACCCGTGGCTCTTCTGGCAGAGATGGCAACAGAGAAAGATCAGGGGTTACAGCAGCGAGTGCAGTCTTATTGTCGTAATTGACAAAACTTTCTGGGTAAAGTTCATAGACCTGGGTAGGGTCATCCAGGAAGTGCCAGGTGCTTTGCGCTAGACTGATATCGATTCGGGCGTCCTGAATAAATCCCACCCCTAATAAAGTTGTTTCGCCGTGACTCGGGGAGGACTAGGAGTGTCGTGACCACCGTACGGTCATTGACCTTGACTGGCACTTGTGTGACTAATACCTGCTGACGCTTTGGCTCACCATCAGCGAACGTCACCCCGACCCCATATTCTTGGAACAGGAATCCCTTCTTCTTCAGCTCGCAGTACAGCGAATATGATGCGATCCTCGATTTGGCGCAAGTTTTTAAAAATACTGCACCCATAACTCCACTAATCTCCACGAAGATGACTGAGTGATCTCTTGCGTCGATGAGGGCGTCTACCGAGCAGAACCCAATCTCTGGTTGAGGTCGCTGGCCTTTATTTGCATGGCATGAATTTAGGCGCAGACGGTGATGGAACTTGTGTAACCGCCACTGAGGTAGAGGTTTCCGTGACTTTTCCCCCTTTCAGCTCGTTATCTCGTTGGGGCTTCCTGCAGTTTTCAGTTGTGTGCCCGAAATTACGGCAATATCTACATTTACTCTTCTTCGTGTCAGGTTTCTGACGTTTTCACCGCGCTCTGGGCAACAACGGCATCTTTTTCTTTAAGCACCAGCTCAGCCGCTTTGGCCGCTTTGCACAGGTCCTTGAAATCCTTTAAATCCGCGCGAGGAACCTTATCTCGAATGTCTAGGTGTAGTAGGCCACAGATCAGATCTATTTGCTGGGTCTCAGTGTATCCTGGGCCATGGTGCTGGGAAAACGGCATCCGCTTACGCCTGACAAAATCATCAGTACTAGTTAATCATAATCATAATCATAATAATTTATTTATAAAACCAATTTACACGTCAACAATAATAAATAATAGAATTAGTAGTATTAATTCACTACAATGTACCTATATGTGTATGATAGTTATTACAAACAGTTCTGATTAATTGCTTAATGTTAAAGAGTATGATAATAATAATGATAGTGACTTAATAATAGTCAATATTAAAATGTACATAGTGTTTATAGTAACCCGGTGGAACATTAACATATAGTAGCGGTAAAAGTATTATGGCTTATACGCACCGAATTCGTCGTAGCTATAAAACGATTGCTCGATAAGCCACTGCTTTAGGCGGAACTTAAAGCTGCCCAAGCTTGGAGCATCAATTATGTTTTTTGGCAACTTTTTGTAGACAGTGGGGCCCATGACGTGAGTGAGTTTAGATGAATTGGTCAACGTCCGGCCTATACCCACAATTTTATCTGCGTTCCGCGTTTCGCGCGAGCTTACCATTCTAAATGTTTTAAATGAAGACAAATTCACTGTCACATATACAGCCACATGCAGAATGACTATTGCCGGCAGTGTTAATATGCCCAGCTTGATGAAAAGAGGCTTCGCGTGGGTATCGTGGGGTACTCGAGCGATAGTTCTCACTGCGCGTTTTTGGAGGCGGAACACCCGCTCCCACCCCGCACAGCGGCCCCAAAGCTCAGCGCCATACTGTAGCAGTGAGTGCACGGTAGCGAAGTAGCAGGTGCGCGCTGCCTCTGCAGACACCGACCTCGTAACCCGGCCCAGTGCGAAGCACGCGCTCCCCAATTTTCCACACAGCCTGTCTACGTGCTGATTCCAAGCCAGGCACGTGTCGATCTCAAACCCTTAGAAGGTTGTATTGCTGGCTTGCTCAAGTACCTCATTGCCTACCCTGACAGTGAGCGGTCTTGTCGGACGGCCAGCGAGATTAAAAACGAGGTAGTGAGTTTTCTTCAGGTTCAAGGATAGCCCATTCACGTCAAACCACTCGGCTAGCTGTGCAGTGGTTTGGTTTAGTTTTTGCTCAATACTTTCGACGCTCGATGCAGTGACAATTGCAGCGACGTGATCAGCATACATCAGAACCTCGGAAGTGTCTATGGACTCGGGCAGGTCATTCAAGAGCAGTGAAAAAAGCAGCTTGGAGACTGATGATCCCTGTGCTACACCCATAGAGGCTCCCAGCGGGTCTGACTTCACCCTTCCTCCATCACCTACGACTATCTGACACCTGTTCCGCAGCATACTCTCAAACAGTGATAGCGGCGCGCCGTTTATCCCATAATGGCGCAGCTTTTCTGTAATGACGCTATGATCTGTCACATCAAAGGCCTTTGACAGGTCGCAGCACAAGACCGCAACCTGCTGTTTCCCCTCTTTTGCGTCCATTATCCGTTTCAATAGCTCACGAGTCAAGGATGTCGTTGACTGGCCCTCTCTATATGCGAACTGCTTTTCAGACAGGGCACCCGTAGCGGCCAGAAAGGTCGAGAGGCGACTGCTAAGACCCCTCTCCAGAACCTTGGCTATTGCTGGGATTATGGAGACAGGTCTATAGGCATCCATGTCGACCCTTTTCCCTTTACCCTTAA
Organism: Epinotia bilunana; assembly: GCA_947049275.1. Lineage (NCBI taxonomy): Eukaryota > Metazoa > Arthropoda > Insecta > Lepidoptera > Tortricidae > Epinotia > Epinotia bilunana. The sequence continues at coordinate 26,650,382 of OX346257.1, forward strand.
AAAGTGGCGCGACCTTGCTGATTTTAAGGGGTAAGGGATAACGGCCTTCTTTAATACACATGTTAAACAGCTTCGCCAAGCACGTCGCAAATGACCCTGGGGCCATCCTAAAAGTAACATGCTAACGCCATACACATCCTTGGATGGCTTAGGCGGAATTTGTGACGTTATTATTAGATAGACCTCGTCAAAACTGAATGCACTAAGGCGTAGAGAGCGGTCGGCGGCGGGGCGCGCAGCGCACAGCTTGCCCAGGGCGCGCGCGACATCGGCGCGGGGCGCGCCGCACGCCGCCGCCGCACCCAGAAACCTTCTGTTCAAGGCATTCACCGCGTCTTTTTTGTCGAAAATTTACTTCCGTCCTCATTTAATACCGCGTCGGTGACGTCGAATGTCAGGCTGTTATGCTTACCCCGCTCTTTGTTTACTATATTCCACATAGCCTTCGATTTGTTCTTATGTGCAGAGATTATGTCATTGTAATATTTAGACTTTTCACGTTGCACCAACCTCTCGTAATGAATTTTCATGTCAGATATTAGTTCCATAATAATATTGTTATTAGAATACCTATCGCTAACTTTTAATATGTCAAATAATAAAGATTTGTACATTTTTACATCCTGAGTCACCCAAGAACGATCTTGCTTCTTACATGAATTTACTTTTTTAAGCGGGAAACATATATCATATTTATTAATTATTACGTTTATAATATAACTTGCCAGGTTTGTAGCATATAGGTTTTTTGTCAGCATATAGTCCCAATCAACACTGTCAATGGCCGCGGCAAAGTTGGCTTGGTTATTCAGTGAGAAGCTCCTAGCAAGTACAGAAGTACTTCCCAGTTGGGCACTGGGCACTCGCACCTCGGCTCTAAAAGCATAGTGATCGCTCAAATTTGTGACAACTGGTGAAACATCCACGGACCCCGCAGCTAAATTGGAATATAAGTGGTCCAGACAGGTTGAGGTGGTTTTTGTAACACGAGTGGGAAAGTCAACTTCATTCATCATGCCATGGGTAGCCAACATATCCGACCATCTTTTCTGATCCGCGTTAGTATCACCTAAACAATCGATATTAAAATCACCCACTATTAGGCAGTTTAAGTTCAAATCAGTCGTCTTATCGAGCAACCGGCTAAAACATTCAAGAAAATCACCTACGCTAACTAAGTTAGTCCTATAAATGCAAATTATCGTAATATTAAAGTCAACTAAGTCAATGGCAGAAACTTCGCAAAATCTTTCTTTTGCTAACTTTACTAGCTCGGTGTTCTCGTCGCACTTTATAGTTTCTCGAACGAATAAGCACGAGCCGCCGTGCACTGAATTGGATCTGCAATAACATGACACTAATTTGTACCCGTCGATAGTAATACATTTTAATTTCCCTATAGGCAGCCAGTGTTCAGTAATCGCGAGGATGTCACACCTTAATTCGCCCTGTAGGAGTACTTCTAAACGGAGTGTTTTTTTCTCTAGCGCAGCTATATTCTGGTGGCATACTGTCAATTTTTTCATCCGATGGGGTTCTGCACTAGAGTGCGGCGCGAGTCTGTCGGGGGAGTTGGGTTGTTGATTGACTTACGAGGTTCCTTCTCTGTAGTTTTACCCTCTTTGTAATTTCTCAGCAAATTTATGGCTTCAGTTACTTTGGTTTGCTTTTCCTGCGTTATGTCTAGACATATTTGGTAGGGTTCGCGGGCAGGCACAAAGTATTCTCGAAGTCGGACTTCAAAATCGGACCACGTAGTTACGTCCTTCTTCACATCCAACCACCAAACTCCTGCTTCACCTTTTAATATAATAGGGAGTTCGCTTAAGGCAGTCATATCGCCGATATCCGCTGAGCGTTTAAAAATGTTGATTGCTGACAGGAATGCTTCCACTACCTCGGCATCCTTTTCACCGCTAAATGAATACTTGCAGGTGATGAAGGAACCTCTGCTAGGTTGCGCTGCAACAGGCATCCTCTCTAAGAGCTGCGTAAATTGTTCCGGCGACAGCATCTTGGCGCGTGTTCTTTTAAAAGTGGTAACACGTCCGGCTCGCGTAACAACAAAAGTTGGACTCTTCAACTTCGCAGGTTCGCTTCTTCCGTTCATTAAAATAGGTCGTCTCGCGTAGCGTAGCTTGTAGCGCTACGAAAATCGTAGCACGCCGATGATGTCACGTCTCGTAGCACGCCGATGACGTCACGGGGACCGTAGCGCGCTGACGTAGCGAATCCCGTAGCACCGCAATGACGTCATGCAGACTGCCTCACAGAGGGCGCCACTGTAGCACGGGGCGGCGAGGGACGAAGATGAAAAGTCGGACTAAGTAACTTAAGAGCGTGTATTGGTAACTTTACAATAGTTAGGTACTGTTAGGATTTACTAGCGGAGCTAGACCTAACTAGGTAGGTGCAAGCTAAACTAGTAAACATTCCTCAAGTAAGGACACTAAAATACTTCAACGTGGGTGAAGGTATCTAGCGTGCGGTACTGAAGCCCCTACTGCGATTCTCAAATAAATCTCGATACTGCACCGAGGGTCACTAAGTTACGGGAAACAAACGATAGCGCGTTCTATCTTGACCACTGGCGCCATCTATTGGTGGACGTCGAAACTAGCGTTCATAGTGCAAATGCATCGGTGCGGTGGCTGCGCTGTGCCACGGGTTGAGGTGATGCTGTTACAATATTGTTACGTCCACGGGGTGGGTAACGTGATAGAAAATACACTAATTAATCACTAATTAAAAGGAATGCAAACTTTATTACAAAATTACAAATTAACAAGGTTTACTTAATAAATCAATTCACTATGACGCACTTTTCACTCGCTTCGCTTTGAGATTCGCACTGTTCGCAGTTTAATTCCAAACTCTCCTCCGCTGCGTTGGCGCGCGGCTTATATATCCGGAGCCCTTCGTACTAGAACATTCCGGAGAAATCTTGAATAATCGGTCCAAGGTCCAATTCTAGGAGCGGCGACCCCTCGGTTCATGAATGTTCCAGAGCGTCTAGATGGTTCGATGCTCGTTCGACCCGACGACTGGAACATTCCCGAATATGCTGTCCCTTTCTAGTTGTCTCTTTCACACACTTCTCGAACCTTCTCAATCTAGATGTCTCTAGAGAATAGTGCTCTCTTTCTAGTTGTCTCTTGCACACACTTCTCGAACCTTCTCAATCTAGATGTCTCTCTCTAATAGTGCTGTCTCTTTCATTCCTTCGAGAAATTTCGCCATATAATGAAGTGTGCTTCAAAGGCCCATAAGGGGTCCTGAAAACGCCTGAAAACGGGTTTTCAGGTTATCGCGCCATCTGATAGAGGCTGTCCTGAAACGGACTGAAAACATGTTTCAGGCGCCTGAAAACAACGGCATCTAGGGTGAATTTTCAATCTTCTAGTATGTGGAAGAGCCACCTCTGAAACGGCCTGAAATCACTTTTCAGCCTGCTGAAAACGCTTCTAAAGCATGAAAAATCAAGTTTGAAGTTTATACCACCGGCGCAACACTACCCCCTCCTAAGACATGCTCGTCCCGAGCATCATTGTTTCCGTGGTACTTCGCCAGTCGGTCAACATGAACAACCTTGCAGGGACCACGTGGATTTCGCTGTATCCGATATGTGACGTCATTGATTTTTGTGACTACCCTATATGGCCCTTCCCAATTTGGGGACAGTTTTGGAGATTTTCCCTTTTTCCGCATCGGGTTATGTAGCCACACCCAAGAACCTTCCTCGAATCCAATTTGGTTAGCCTTCCTATCGTATCGGGTCTTCATTCTCGTGCTAGCTTGAAGCCCGTGTTCACGAACAAGACTGTGAACGTCAGCAATCCGATCCCCTAAATCACTTGCATACTCTGTGATAGATCTTGGAGCATCAGGAGGACGTCCAGTTAAAAGATCTGCCGGTAAACGAAGCTCTCTTCCAAAATTCGCATATGCTGGAGTAACTGCCGTACTTTCATGGATTGCTGACCTATATGACATCAAAAAGAGTGGAATATGCCGGTCCCAATCTTTTTGGTGACTCTCAACAACCTTGGCCAGATGTCTCTCCAGAGTCTGATTGAATCTCTCCACCATTCCATCCGATTGTGGGTGATATGCCGTAGTCCTCGTCTTATGCATCCCCATGATTCGACAAGTCTCTTGAAAAACCGCAGATTCAAAGTTCCTGCCTTGATCGCTGTGAATTTCCAGAGGTACTCCAAATCTACAACAAACTTCATTTACTAACTTCTCTGCTATAGTGACTGCTTCCTGATTAGGGATGGCAAACGCTTCAGGCCATTTTGTGAAGTAATCCATCACGACAAGAATGTACTTGTTTCCGGAGTCAGATGTCGGGAACGGGCCTGCGACGTCTAGCGCAATTCTTTCCCAAGGTGCTCCAACTTTGTACAGTCTGAGCGCTCCTCTACTACGGGTGTGCGGACCTTTAACTGCTGAACAGTTAACGCACTTCTTGCACCAGTTTTCGACATCTTCACGGCAGTGAATCCAATAAAACCGTTGTCGGATTTTCATCAAGGTTCTTTTCACTCCTAGGTGTCCACCAGAAGTACCGTCGTGGAAACTTCCCAAAACATCTTTCACTCTTTTCCTTGGAACGACTACTTGTAGATGAGCATCCTTCCCATTCGCCGATTCCCATTTCCTGCATAGTACGCCATTATGCATAACCAAGCTGTCCCATTGTGCCCAATAGCTTTTCGTTACCGAACTCATCGGAGCTACTTCACACCATCTTGGTTTGGGTATTCCTGCATTAATCCAGTCAAAAATCGGCTTTACGTCAGGATCCTCTTGCTGAGCTAGTTGCATGACTTCATCACTCCACTCTTCGCTGACTGTGTCAGTTCTCAGCATCCTTAAACATTCCTTGGCCTCTTGTCTAAGACAATGCTTACAGTCGTCGGGACAAGGTCTTCGAGAAAGGGCGTCTGCGTTTCCATGTGATTTCCCACTACGGTGTTCGATGTCAAAGTCATAATATTCCTGAAGCTGTTCAATCCAGCGTGCCACCTGGCCCTCGGGATTTTTAAACTCCAGCAACCATTTCAGAGCAGCATGATCAGTCCTGATACGAAACTTCCGCCCTAACAGGTATCTACGGAAATGCTGTAACGTCTTGACGACTGCCAGCAGTTCCCTTCGAGTGACACAGTAATTTCTTTCTGGCTTCGACAACGATTTGCTAAAGTAGGCGATTACAACTTCATTATCTCCTTTTTTTTGCGACAAGACTCCTCCAATTCCGGTATTACTCGCGTCCGTGTCAACAATAAAATCTACTTCGGGATCTGGATACCCCAGTATTGGTGTTTCACAGAGTCTTTGCTTGAGGTCGTTGAAACTTGCCGTACACCGATGCGTCCAATCAAACTGTCGTTTCTCTTCCGTCAGTTCGTGCAATGGTTTTGCTATATCCGAGAAGTCCTTCACAAACCGCCTGTAATATGAGCACAGTCCTAAAAATGCACGTACTGCAGTTTTGTCCTTTGGTATCGGCCAATCCTTCACGGCACTTATCTTTTCAGGATCTGTCTGGATACCATCCTTCGAAATCACATGTCCCAAGTAGTTAACCTTTCGTTTGAAAAGTGAACATTTCTTTGGACTCAGTTTAAGGTTTGCCTCTCGTAACTTAGACAATACTTGCTCCAATTTGCCGAGGTGATCATCGAAGTCTCTACCAACGATGATAATGTCATCCAAATAGACCAAGCAAGTATCTCCCAGCAATCCAGCTAGTGTTTGTTCCATCAATCTCTCAAATGTCGCTGGTGCATTGCATAATCCAAACGGCATAACATTAAACTGCCAGAGCCCCTTTCCGGTTGAGAAAGCCGTTTTCTCCTTATCACTATCCTTGATCTCAACTTGCCAATAGCCACTTTTTAAATCCAACGTAGAAAACCATTTCATTCCATTCAAAGTGTCTAAGGTGTCGTCGATTCGAGGTAACGGATAGCTGTCTTTCTTCGTGGCATCATTCAGTCGACGGTAGTCGACGCAGAATCTCATGGTCCCGTCCTTCTTCTTCACCAAAACTACGGGAGAACACCACGGGCTTGTTGAAGGTTCAATAACGCCACCCTTCTTCATTTCCTCGATCATGTCTTCTACTTCCTTCTCCTGGGCTACTGGAACTCGCCGGGGTCGCTGTCGTATAGGCATGACGTCACCAGTGTCGATCCCATGCTGTACGACTCCAGTTTTTCCGATGTCAGTGTCATGCGCAGAGAAAACATTGCTGTATCGCAACAGCAATTTACGTGCCTTACTGAGCTCTTCCCCGGTAAGATCGTTTCTGGAGCCATCTAATAATCTTTCAATGTCTATTGGAGGCGCAGAACACCCAGGGTTTTCGCTCTCCGTAGAACCTTGACAACTTCGTATCCAAGAGATTTCCTCACATGATCCAACTAGAGCTCCTTTTCTAAGGACGCACTCGGTGTCACTTAAATTAAGAACTCTCACAAAGGTTTTAGTCGATGTTGTTACCATCGTGCGGGCTGTCATCCATGGTTTACCATCATTGACCTTTTCCACAACAACACAACGATGACATCCTTGTTTTGTGCTGTACGGCAATCGCACTGGAACTAGTACCTGTGCCCTCGGTTGGAGGATCGTTCTTCTAGTACAGTAAACATTCCCATTTACTCCGCCCTCCATAGGCACCTCATCAGGCCCAAATTTCAGTACTCCAACCTTCAAGTCAATTTTACAGCCATGGCCTTTCATAAAATCCAGCCCAATGATGCAGTCGTCGATAATGTTAGCTACAATCACCTTATGCCAGTAGCTCTTATTACCAATTTTTAAATCCACCTCTCGCTCCCCCTGTATGGGAATGTACTGGCCGGTAGCGGTTTGCAGCTGGAGATGCCTAGGTTGGACTAGATGATCTCTGGTCAGGTGCTTCAGTAGCCGAGAACTGATAACCGTCCGAGAAGCTCCGGTGTCGATGGTAAGGTGACATGGTACTCCACCAATTTTTCCTTTGACAACCAGACTATTCCCGTCACTAGCCTGTGAGATCATAACTGGGACATTCCGACCACCAGCCAGCACTCGTCCCTTAGTCCTGGCTTTTACCTGTTGCGGCCCGGATGCCACAGTACCTGTTGCCCTTGTCACTGGAGTCAGATCTCGTTCTTTCCTGCCCCTTTTCGGGCAACTGGTCTGGATGTGGCCACGTTCTCCACAATGGTAACATCGTGGCCCAAACTCACGATGTGGAGCAATCGGTTCCCTAAGAGATACTTCACGTACCCTATAAGGCCTTGACGGGTCCTGGCGCACAGCTTCTACTTCCAGGGCATGAGCCACCGCATCCTTCAGGCTCCCATGGTGTCCTAATCGCACTGCAGCCCGTACCTCCAAATCCCGTATTCCGTCAACGAAGGCCTGCACTAACGTGGTGTCCACAAAGGAGGCGGATGTACGTTGGTACGCCTTTCTGACCAACTTCTCAATTTCTAGGGCCCACTGCTGCAAGGTCTCGCTACGCCCCTGCGTCCTGTCCTTTAACTGAGCTCGGTACACGTGCTCCAGGTGCTTGTCACCGTAACGGGCCTCCAACGCCTCTAGAAGCCGGTCGTAAGTCTCCTCTTCTCCCAAGGCTTCTAATATGGTGAGAGCCTCGTCACGTAACGCTAAGGTTAGGGCTGTCCTGGCCTGCTCTTTACTCCAACCGTTAGCCTTGGAGACTGACTCGAATTGCCGCTTATAAGCTGTCCACGACGATGTACCATCGAAGGGAGGTACCTTGAATCGTCCACCTCCCGATACAGGCACCTCGACTGCACAGGTACTCGTACCACTGGCCACTTTTATTTCGAGCTTCTGGAGGCGATTCTTGTAGGTGTCGACTTCCTCCTTAACTGTCCCAATGGTTTCTCTAACACCATGAAGTCCAGTTTCAAATTTAATGTCCAAGTCAATCAGTTTCTCCTGGACCTCACACATCTCGCGCTTCCATTCAGTCGCGGTCTCATGTACCTCTCGAAGCAGCCTCGATTGTTCTTCTTGCTTTTCTTCCTGTTTTCGGACCTGTTCCTGTTGTTGACGAGCTTGTTCTTCTTGCTTTTCTTCCTGTTTTCGGACCTGTTCCTGTTGTTGACGAGCTTGTTCTTCTTGCTTTTCTTCCTGTTTGCGCAGGCCCTCTACGATTTTTCGGATCTGTTCCTGTTGTTGACGAGCTTGCTCTTGTTGTTGACGAGCTTGCTCTTGTTGTTGACGAGCTTGCTCTTGTTGTTGACGAGCTTGCTCTTTTAAGAGAATTAAGATGGCATTGACGTCCAACTCTTGCTTATATGGGGTCGGTGAGTCTGATGGGCCAGCGCGCGACGCAGAGTCCTCACCTGCTGCAACTCGGCTCCGGGTCTGCACTCCCTTCTGCTCGTTCTCACGTGATGTAGTCGACATTTTCTATCCCACTTCTGACACCAAATGTTACGTCCACGGGGTGGGTAACGTGATAGAAAATACACTAATTAATCACTAATTAAAAGGAATGCAAACTTTATTACAAAATTACAAATTAACAAGGTTTACTTAATAAATCAATTCACTATGACGCACTTTTCACTCGCTTCGCTTTGAGATTCGCACTGTTCGCAGTTTAATTCCAAACTCTCCTCCGCTGCGTTGGCGCGCGGCTTATATATCCGGAGCCCTTCGTACTAGAACATTCCGGAGAAATCTTGAATAATCGGTCCAAGGTCCAATTCTAGGAACGGCGACCCCTCGGTTCATGAATGTTCCAGAGCGTCTAGATGGTTCGATGCTCGTTCGACCCGACGACTGGAACATTCCCGAATATGCTGTCCCTTTCTAGTTGTCTCTTTCACACACTTCTCGAACCTTCTCAATCTAGATGTCTCTAGAGAATAGTGCTGTCTCTTTCTAGTTGTCTCTTGCACACACTTCTCGAACCTTCTCAATCTAGATGTCTCTCTCTAATAGTGCTGTCTCTTTCATTCCTTCGAGAAATTTCGCCATATAATGAAGTGTGCTTCAAAGGCCCATAAGGGGTCCTGAAAACGCCTGAAAACGGGTATTCAGGTTATCGCGCCATCTGATAGAGGCTGTCCTGAAACGGACTGAAAACATGTTTCAGGCGCCTGAAAACAACGGCAACTAGGGTGAATTTTCAATCTTCTAGTATGTGGAAGAGCCACCTCTGAAACGGCCTGAAATCACTTTTCAGCCTGCTGAAAACGCTTCTAAAGCATGAAAAATCAAGTTTGAAGTTTATACCACCGGCGCAACAATATGTATAATAAAAAAAATGGGTATTAAAATGTAAATTTAAGTATTAATCAGCAATTTATATAGCAAACATTTGGTAAACAATAAACAACCAAATGTATGTTATGCCAACTAAAACATTATACAACATGAAAGTAGGCGTTTTGAAAAATGACATTATAAAACACAACTGTAACGTGCGGTAGCGAAATAAAATTACGCGAAACGTGAGTAAGCGTGGGCAAGCGCAACCGCTCACTTATTTTTATGACAAAGTATGTAGGTAGGTTCTTAGATCGTCGTAGGATAAAAATTACAATATTTGTGTTGCGAACAAGTATTTCCGCTCTTATAAAAAAAAGAACCTATCCGTGATCCGAGTCGGTTTTGCCTCTGTTAAGTCCCTGCTGTTCCTGTTGCCGTTGTTCTTTGAAAAACTTGAGCGGTTCGTTTCTGTTGTTGATGTAAACTTACTTGTTATCATCCCTAGTTAGTTTGTTTTGAATATTATGAATTTTGTAAAATCCCTGTTGTCGCATTTCTATTTATAAATTAAATATTTCCAACCAAAGTATCTTTTCTTATTTGTATCTTGCCTAATGTATGAAAAGGGAACTGTTGCATCAACTAAACGTTATTCGTCCAAGAGTTGTTCGACCAAGTGAAAGATTTGACAAATGATGAGTGCCAAAAGTGTAAAGGCGTTATAATAATCCGCTTTATAATAATTCTGTGAATTAAAAAGTTGTCATATAAAATTTTGGTAATCGTTAGTTGTCAAAGTGAATCGTCGGCGAAACGTTAGTTGGCAAATGAAATTCGGCCAAAAAATGTTCTGCGAAAAGGCAGAACACCATAGTACGGTCCTTTTTGGTAGATATTCAACTTGGGGGCAGGTAGTGTTAGTTTATTGTCACGACGTGCACTTTTGACAGGTTTAAAGGTCAAGGTAAAGAAGTCTGGATGGTTTTTAACGAATAAACCGATTTCGAATATGTATATACAATATATACATGGCAAGGTCAGAACCCTATTTTGGATGAAGTTATGTAACCATCAAAGCGTTACATAACATTACGCTGGTGCAAGTGACAGTGGTACTGGTAGTGGTAGTTAAATTAATTGACATTCGATTTTAATCGAACGCAAGTGCCTGTTGGCCAACTTCCAAGCATCACCTTGCAGTGAAGGGACGCACTCATTTATTGGACAGCGAGTTACGGTTTGTTAAGAGGCTGACAAGACCTAATTTGGTGAAATTCATGTTATTTAAGCAGTTATTTAAGAAAAACTGTTTGTTCAAGCACATCAAATTAAATATATGTTAATATTCACCATATTTCAAAGACCGTAGACGCGCTCGATACATAATTTAACGAAATCGGCTTGATAAAAAATAATTGCAAAGATTGGTCTTAAAATCACATTAAACGGTCATATATCTTTGTTTTTTTGACGTATGAATCTGCAATTAAAAATTTGGTTTATATTATGGCTGTAGTCTGGTTTCCTGCGGGACAGGCCTGGGGCAAGGCTTACAACACAATCTTGACACATACTAAAACAGTTTTACATAAAGGTTTATTTAAAACCGTTTTAGAATGTGTCAAGATTACGAAAATAAATGTGTAAGTGTATGTTATGTGTTTCTGTTACATTCCCAAAGGTCTGTTTCCGAGGGCCATGTTTATCTGTGGTGTCGGTTATTTTGGGTCCGCCTAAAGCAAAACGGGACCCATAGTATTTTTATTTGCGAAAGCATTAACATAGGAATCATAAAAAAACAGAAAAACTTCTACAAAAAAAGCAAAATACACAAGTGAAAAAAAAACTTAGATTCAACCTTTTTTTTGCTGGCTGCTCCCCCTCCGCGCCTCCGGCTTTTAGGGTAGGGCAGACAAGACCACGTGGGTAGTGGGGTACTTACTCCGATTCGGTTTTGTTACCTGTGTCTCCAATGCATATAAAATACAATATTTCGGGCATTTTTGATTTTTAAGACCTAGGTAATTTTGAATTTCTGGATCCAATATCTCGGCCATTTTTTATTTTAGTGAAAAAACTTTCAAACAAAACATGATCATGTTTCTAAAGTTTTTAACCTAGGTATTCTGTAGGACAATCATAAAAAATAGGTGTCATAATAACATTACTCGGATGAAAGCGTCGGGACCCCTTTTGCTTTAGTCCAACCCAGAAACCACCTTACACAGTCCCGTAAACTATGTAACTACGTAACCATCACTAAAACTAAAGCCTCGGCGCTCCTCCGTGCAACCTTTCGAGGTCTAAACAAACACTAAATCTCGATAGCTTTTGATTTGAATGACCATAATATTCTTCTAAAAAAGCTAAAATCCTATGGCATAAGGGGTAATGCTTGTATGTAACTGGGTAGAAAGCTATCTTATAGAAAAACTTCAGTGTACGGAAATTGAAAAAATGGTTCGAAATAATAGAAACAGCCTCACCACAGATTATATAGTAGTTCTACGAACAGATACTCAGGTCTGAATAAAAATGCCAATACCTACTGCTTTAAGCGCCTACGAAATTTAACAATGGAGCGACCTTGAACGCGAGTATCGTTGCCCGCACGCGCCGGCCAATCGACGCTAGGGTTGACACCGCTTAGAAATGATTTAATAATTAATAGTTGAGTGAAATAAAATCGGCCAAGTGCAAGTCGGAACTCAGCAATTAGTGTTCCGTACATTTAGTTATTTTAAATGATTCATACTTTATCTCCCGATTTTGAAGCTTACTACTAACTAAACTGCTTGATTTATTGAATGGAGTTCAACAAAAATTGTATTTCTATTATTGCAAAAACAAATGCTCCTGCACTGGCGACAAATCGATGTACAAACTATCATATATTTTTAATTCACCATTTACAAAATGAACACAAGTCCAGTGTCCAACGTCATTAAATGGTCGGTTCCCAGGAGCTTCTCGGAAAATGACTTGTAAATGATCTTCTCCCCGAGGCACAGGCTCAATCAAGTGCAGAGCATGCATTAAAAGCACGTCGCGCGGACGGTAGCTTGAATTTTCTCGAAAGTATCCTGTGAAATGCAGTTACGCATTCGTCTTTAATATATTTACGAAAAACGAGTCATTTTAATGTTTTAGGTCCTCGCCTTTTTTTTAGGTGTCGGGTTCCAAATTTTCGCAGCAAGCTCTCAAAATTGAATGGTATAAGGCAACAATACCATTTACCACTACAGCTCGGTATTCCAATTTTAAATCAAATAAAGAATCTCGTACTTTGATGCTATTTTGTTTCCAGATTTTAACCATATAGAGTCAACAATATGTAGAACTGTTAAAATATAGAACACCAAAAGCTGCTTGTAGTGTTGAAATCTGAAGCCATTATTAAGCATAGTATTATTTAGCTATAATCACATACTTAAAATCCAAAATTTCAAGGTTGTAGATCATTTAGTTCCGATGTTAAGCGAAAGCAAAGTTTCGCATTTATGACACTCACTCACTCATGATCATCAAAATAGAACTAGCACTTCCCATAAACTCAGAGAGCTGAAATTTGGTACAGAGTTAGGGTTTAATGGCCACATAAAGGGAAAACTATAAAAACTAGGATAATCGAAGATCTGGAGTACCTGGTGACCCTGATTAGAAAACACAAGAGCCCAACCAAACTATTAGAAATATATCTATACCGCCTTTACAAAAAATATTCAACTTGGTGGGCCGCTTCATTTGATGTCAAAAGGTCTGAAGTATCTGATGAAGAACCCTCAGCTGGTCTCAGCTGTACATTAGAGATATGGTAATGCCCCCTTCTACTATTGGTACATAAAAAAATCGATTGTCATTGCAAAAATCCAGCGTAGTGGAATACATCTCCTAATATAAATTTAATCTGGGGGCACGGCAGTGCCCCCTGCTAAGTCGAGCAAAACAGCGGCACTTTTCTCGAAGCAGTTCAGGCCATTTTCGACCCCTCTATAACTTCGTTGTGGATAAAACTAGAACCCTGCATTTTTATTAACCAAGCACGCATTGTATAAGCACGATATATTTCAAATTGAACCAGCGGTTTATGATTTATAACACTGACTGACTCACCGATCATCAAAAGTCTAAGGCACTTCTAGCAGACATAGAAGATTCAAATTTAGAATAAAATTAGTGTTTAGTGTATAAATCAAGATTGCAATTTAAGTCCAGTTGTCGTGGTGGGGGGGGGGGGGGGGGGGTTGCGTGCTCCTAAAATCCCCGAGGCTTTACCGGACAGGGCCACCCATACCGGAGGTGAGGGGGGAGGAGCCAGACTAAGAGCAGCACAACAGGAGGGCGCCCAGTGCGCAAGGGGTTTTCTCCACATCCTTCTGATCAGCAGAAGGCGTAGGAGATGAGCTGCCAAGGAGGACGAAATGGTGAGGAGGTGGTTTTAACAAACTACCACAGGGGAGGCTACGCCAGCTCCCCTTGAATCCCGGAACCCGCAGCACTCTCCCAACGACCCCCATCTGTGGCGGTATGGGGTACGGGAGGCTCCAGCTTTGAGCGCGCGGACCGGAGGGCTTGCCTTAATTGGCTGGCCCGCGGGAAGGAAATCCCTTTAAAAACCCGACAGTGAGGTCGTAAAAACCTCTGGATACCGCCCGACCTCCAGAGTAAATAGGATTACCTAGGTACAGGGGGCACTGCCTAGGTGGACCGTCTTTCCCCCATACTCGTGGGATTTCAAATGGCAGCTAAAAATAAAAATACGGAAACGGTAGATACCAACGACGACTATGGCAAGGAAACGGACATTTTGAATTTGGTGGCGAAAGGGGGCACCCCTAAGGTGCGTGCTGAGGCTATTGATCTTAGTGCGGAAGTTCGGCAACCGATAGTTCTTTTGACCCGGCTATCGGATAGTGAAAGAAAAAGAGGGCACTTGGACCAGCCTGATGACCCAACGCCCGAAAATGGGGCCAAGGTCAATACGGCTCGCAGAGGGAGGGCCGTGGCACAGACATGTGGGAGGATTAATGGGAGGTTGGGAAAAGGGAACAACCTTTCTGTTATCCCCGAGGGCCGCGAAAGAAGCCCGATAGACGAGGGGCGTGCTTCACCAACTCTGGCACCAAGTGATCGCGTCTTAGACGGCATCCGCAAAGAGGCCCACGCGATAATCGAGGAGACTCGGAAGTCGGGTAACCTGAGTGGAAGGGCTCACGGCCGGATCCACCGAGCATGCCGGGAAATCCTGCTTGGTGCGGAGAACCTGCAGACGCGCGATGGAGATGACGAAATCCGGGTCCTCAAAGCTGACAACAAAAGGATGAGGGAACAGCTGGCCCACTTAACGGAGGAAACGAAGGCCCTAAGAACAGCGTTTTCGGAGAGGGCTAACCGGCCTGCCGCGGCCAAGCCTGCCGAAAACCCAGCGTCGGCTGTGACGGATCTCCTAGCGGAGCTCAAGGAGGACCTAAAAAGGGACCTCCTTGTGTCGCTAGGAGAAATAATTAATGTGAGAATCGGGGAGGTCAAGAGCCTTCTTCCACCTGCCCCGATCCTGCGTCCGCCTTTGGCTGCGGACCGCAAGAGGGCAGAGACCGAAAGGGAAGCGGAGAAGCAACAGGGCCCTTCTCCTGCCGCTACAGGGGCTACATTAATGCCCCCTGCCAACATCGGCGCGGCCACAGCAGCGGGTAAGAAGAAAAGAAAGAAAAAAAAAAGAAGGAGAAAACACCGAACCAGGTGCCACAAACGGGGTCGGTGCCACCACCGGAAACCCAGCTACCGACACAACCACAAACCAATTCGGAGTGGAGGGATTTGGTGGGTAGGAAGGCCAATAGGAAGGCTAAAAATGCAGCGGCTACGGCAGTACAAACCACTGCCAAACCCCCTGTACCAAAACCGCGGAAACTGGTCCCGCCTAAAACGGCCGCTGTGGTCGTGGCTTTGAAGCCGGAGTCCGAGGCTACGTACGCCTCTATCATCAGCAAGGCCACAACATCCTTTGCCCTTGCTGAGGTTGGTTTGGACCATGTGCGCATCCGCAAGACGGCGGACGGGGCGCGCATTATAGAGGTTGAGGGTTCAGATAATGGTAGAGCAGCCGATCTCCTCAAGGAGAAACTCGAGGGTATTATTGGGGAAGAAGCAAAGGTCTACAGGCCAGTTAAAATGGCTTGCATCAGGGTTACTGGTTTAACAGAGTCCACCAGCACTGAGGAGATCGCTGCTGCGGTGGCAGCCAAGGGAGGATGCAAGGCAGAAGAACTCAGGGTAGGGGCAGTCCGCATCAACTACAGCGGGGAAGGTGCGACCCTAATGAGGTGCCCGCTGGTTGCAGCGATGAAGGTGGCGGAGTTCGGAAGATTGATGGTGGGCTGTTCCAGCGCAACAGTGAAGGCACTTGACCCTACGCCCTTCAGATGCTTCAAGTGCATGGGAACGGGGCACACGCGTGCGACTTGTCCATCCCAGATAGAGAGGGGCGACCTGTGCTTCAGGTGCAGCAAGCCGGGGCACAGGGCGGCATCTTGCCTGGAGACACCATTTTGTGCGGTGTGTCACCAAGCCAAGAAACCAGCGGGCCATATCATAGGAGGACTGGCGTGCAACCCCCCGACGGTGAGGGGACGCACGGAGCCCTTCCGGACTCCATGGGAAGCTCCAAGAGGTCTCCCACAGAATGAAATTGGCCAACAGGCTACAGAGGGACACGGCATGGACCTTTAATGCCAGTACAACCACAGAAGCTCTTATAAACTAATGCTAACCACTCCGCCCGTGCCCAGGACCTATTAATGCAGGCTGTAGCGGAGTGGGGCATAAGCGTCGCGGTTGTTGCGGAGCCATGGTGTGTCCCTCCCCAGCCTAACTGGGTAGGGCCACGGACGGGACGGTAGCACTGGTTAAACCGGCGTTTGGGGACTTTCCTCCACTAGTCGAGGTAGATAGGGGACCAGGGTATGCGGCGGCTGATTGGGAGAAAATGGTACTAGTGGGAACGTACTTCTCCCCCAATCGGCCGCTGCTGGCCTTCGAGAGGTTCTTGGAGGACTTGGGCGGCGTCATTAGGAGAGTGGCACCGAAACTAGTTTTGCTGTTGGGGGACCTCAATGCGAAGTGCTGCATGGGGTTCCTCAGTCACAAACTTGAGAGGAACAGTTCTTAATGACTGGGCAGTGGCGACGGGCCTAGTAGTCATGAATAGGGGGAACGCGCAAACATGCGTGCGGCGGCAGGGGGATCTATAGTGGACGTAACGTTCGCGTCCCCTGTCGTCGCCAACCGGATAGAGGATTGGCGGGTTCTCGAGGGAGTGGAGACCCTCTCGGATCATGTGTACATTCGTATGAGGGTCTCTCCTAGACCGGTGGCTCCGATGCCTGCAGCGATAGGACGGCGAAGAAATGGCGGCTTCCCAAGATGGACCCTGGCAAGCTGGGATAGAGATATGGCAGCGGAAGCCGCAATGGTCGAAGCCTGGGGTGCGCCTCCTGCGGCCGAAGTGGGCCTGGAGGAGCGAGCAGTCCGCTTTCGTGCCTCCCTCACGACAGTATGTGACGCAAGTATGAGGAGGGCGAAGCGACTGCCGGGCAAAAAACAGGTATACTGCTTATACATAAATTATCTTTCCTGTAGACAAGTGTTAATGGAGTTTTGTAAGAGAAGATATTTTATGTAGGTAAATTAATAGACTAACTTACATTATATTTCCATATGCATAAAATAACAAAAATGAATAAACGTGTTTTCTTCAATGCATCAACCTATGATTAGAAATGACGTTTCTGTTTTGTTAATCGCAAAGTGTTAAATTACAATCGTAATGCCGGTCGGCGTGTGAATCTTTAAAAATGCTTACGCTCTGTTTATTCACCTTGTACCATGATACTATTTAACCAACATTCTAAATAAGCGGGTTATGTTGTAATACATTATTTTGTTGAATTAAACCATTTTTTATGTGTTTAATTTAGTAATGTAAATAATTAATGCATACATGTGTTATAGGTAATTGCATCTATTAAGGAGAAACGTAAACAATGACTGGTATAGGGGCTTGAAATTAAATGTTTGATTTTCTCGTAGATTACGATGCATATTTCGTGAGAAGGCTTTGTTAAGGCGCATTTTACATACGCGCTTATCAGCTGGCGGTGGACGGCGACCTTTAACCCGGCATGCGCCTAGCGACAGCGCGCGCCTAGAGACACGGTGCATCTTCCATGACGTCACGAATCGCGCCATAGCCCCAGCGGCCAATCAGAGGCACATATGACGTGATCGGCAGCCAATCACATGTTGGATCGTCATCCCTTCAAGCACCAATGGAGAGATCGGACGTGGAAGATGACTCGCACTACTTCGACTATCGCTTCATAAGCTACACACAGCTTTTACCTATTTTTCTGTTTATTTAAATATTTTATGTAACGTTAGCTTCATACAAAAAGCATGTAGGAAAATACCGAATTAAAAGTATTTAATTCGCTGAACCGCCGCCTTCGTCATTTCATCAACCTGCCATCCACATCATCAAGCCAGCCTGGGCCACAAGCCACCAGCCGTGTCTATACGCGCCGACATAATTTGGACCATCGATACCGGATACCAAGGACCAGCCCTGGATACATGGATTGGATGTGAGAGCGCATCGGCAGTTTCGCATTGATAAGACGACAGACATCGCAGCGGCAGCGGCAAGAGAACTTCGGTGAGACGAGCCAGCTTACCTCTCTACCTTTTCCTTTAAGCCTGCGTCATACTGTGCTTTTCTCAATTCCAGTGCTTGTGCTTTCTTTGTGGCCCTACCTATCGCACGTCGGGTCGGCCATCGCTAGCCATCAGCCTGCGTCAGCCTTGCCGCAAGCTGCCTTGCTGTTATCGACCGTGGTGGTACTTGCAACTTTAAGTAATTTACGCCTCATACCGTCAAAATGGTTACCAATAGTAATCCTGAATTTCACGCTGCTTTAGACAGTCCTAATCAGGCATCAGATCAGGAGACCGTAAGGCAATTGAACCGTAGACGAGGTTCCATTAAGTGTAGGCTTACGAATTTCAAAAAGTTTGTGAAATCATTCGAAAGCTTAGTTTTGTCCGAGAGCCAGCGTACTGAACTAAATTTACGCATGCAGGGTGCTCAGGGTATTTTTGATGACTATTCTGAGGTGCATAATCAGCTAGAAAGTATTATTCCCGACAATGAAATGGACACACTTTTTGAAACTAGGGAGGAGTTCGAAAGCGAATATTACGGCATTATCGCTCAGACTCAGTGCATGGTGAAATGCGCGGAGATGGCTAACGAATCGAAAGCAATAGCTTCAAATAGCTTATCTCAGTCAGTTCGACTCCCTACTATTTCTTTGCCCTTTTTCGACGGTTCTTATGAGTACTGGTTGCAATTTCGCGACACTTTTTCATCACTGGTTCACAATTCCCAAGAAATAAGCAATATTCAAAAGTTTCACTATTTAAAGTCCTAGCTTAGAGGTAATGCGCAACTTGTTATTGATTCGCTTGCATTTTCGGCTGACAACTACACAATTGCTTGGGAATTGCTTTTAAACCGGTATGATAACAGTAGATTGCTAGTTCACAATCATGTAAAGGCCTTGTTTTCTCTACAGTCGCTAACTAAAGAATCGCCAACACTACTAAGAAAACTAATCGACACCGTGTTAAAGAATTTGCGTGCTTTAAAACTGCTCGGTGAACCTACTGATAGTTGGGGAACGCTAATAATCTATTTAGTTGTTTCCAAATTGGATCCCACCACCGAACGTGAATGGGAACAATACAAAAGCACTTTGTTACCAGTGTCAAACGATTCTAAATCCGCGCTAAATGTAGACGACTTACTTAAGTTCATTCGTGACCGCGCCGACATGTTAGAAACACTGTTGGTTACGCACAGCAGGTCCGGCTCAAGTAGTAACACTCATCCACAGCACGATGCTAAGAAACCATACACATATAACGCGCACGCAGCTCCTAAAGTTCACTGCAACATTGTTACCGACAAGCACGCGGATAAATCTCACACTAAACAAGCACAGTATAAAAGATTATGTGCAATGTGCAATGGTAAACACCCTTTGTACTCGTGTCAAGCATTTATCGATTTAAGTTTGCACGTTAAATTGAAACTAGTTCGCGACAAACAATTGTGTGAGAACTGTCTACGTGCCGGTCATTCTTCTGGTGATTGTAGGTATGGCCCGTGCAGGAAGTGCAATAAGAAACATAATTCAATAATTCACGAGGACGAGAAGGAGGGTGATAGTGACAAGCACTCCGTATCGCTGCTGGCGCTAGACAACGCGTCAAGGCCACCCGCCTCCTCTGCCTCGATCCTTGATAATAATATCGCACACGCACACCATGCGATGCAGGTAACGAATGCACACTCAGACATCAACGCGCAAGGGTCTTCGGTGCAACCTGTGTTGTTATCTACTGCTTTGGTGGACATTCGTGACAGTTCCGGTAACTATCATAGGTCGCGAGCGATTCTCGACAGTGGTAGCGAATGTTCGATTATGACGCAAGCGTTGTGTGATAAATTAAAACCGCCTACGATACAGTCCATTCAACAAATTCGAGGAGTCAGCAATTCTATTACCCATTGTTCGAAAAAATGTGAAATATAAATTAATTCACTTGTTGACAACTTTAAAACGCGCATACAGTGTTTGGTTTTACCGCAATTAACATCAACACTGCCGACGTTTACGATTAAACGTAATCAATTCCGCATTCCAGACAATGTCCGTCTGGCAGATCCAACTTTTTATGAATGTCAATCTGTTGACTTACTTATAGGCGCGGAGCTGTTTTGGGACCTCCTCGTCGACGGTAAAATGCGATTAGTCAACGGCCCATTCTTACAAAATACGAAATTTGGTTGGATTATCTCGGGACCTGTTTACTCTAATACGCGGGACACAAAGCCTCTTAATTGCAATTTCACGCAATCTCTTGATATGCAATCATTAGATAACCAATTACGTAGGTTTTGGGAGATTGAAGAGGTCCATGCAAGCCATAAATCGTATGATTTGCGCAGTGATGACGAGATTGCTTGCGAGGATCATTTCGTTAAAACAACAACCCGTCTCGAAGATGGTAGGTTTTGCGTGCAGCTGCCTCTCAAAGAGCCACCAGAAGCACTCGGTGACTCATTCGCACAAGCGAAAAGACGCTTTATGTCGTTGGAAAAACGTCTTAATCGCGATCCAATTTATAAGAGCATGTACAGCGACTTCATTAAAGAATACCTTGCGTTAGGCCACATGAAGCGAGTTTATACATACGGAACCCCTAATTTCTTTTTTGCGCATCACGGAGTACTCCGATTACACGCACTCACAACTCGTTTAAGAATAGTTTTTGATGGAAGTGCTTCCACAACCAGTGGAAAATCGTTGAACGACTTGCAACGCGTCGGACCGCCCATACAAGGCGATTTAATTGCTATTTTATTGAGGTTTCGCGAAAATAGGTTCGTTGCATGCGCGGACATCGAGAAGCACTACAGGCAAGTTCGTATTGATGAATCTCAACGCGATTTACAGCTGATTTTATGGCGCGACAACTCGACTGATAAACTCGAAGTATATCAGCTGGGGACCGTTACCTACGGAACCGCGGCCGCGGCGTTTCTCAGCTGTAGGTGTTTAAAACAGTTGGCACTGGAATGTACAGATCCCGAAGTGGCCAGAACTATTAAAGACGATTTTTACGTAGACGATTTGATTACGGGTTCGTCTACAACCACGGAATTACAACGCATTTGCAAAGAAACCGCGAAAGTGTTGAGTTCTGGTTGTTTTCCATTACGCAAGTGGGTTTTCAATTTCGACTGTACAGACCAATGCTACAAAGACGATTCAATAGAGCTAACATTAGGCGAACACGCACATAGCAAAACCTTAGGTATAGGTTGGTACAATAAAAGCGACGAATTACATTATCATACACGACATGAGTCCGGCCTAAACCCCATTACAAAACGCGTTATATTGTCAACGGCATCGCAAGTTTTCGATCCGCTTGGATTATTAAGCCCAATGATAACTATTGCCAAGTGTTTATTGCAGCGATTGTTTTTGTTAAAACTTGAATGGGACGCAGCGGTTCCCGATGACGTCACGCAAACCTGGCACCGCTTCGTAAACAACCTTTCGTTGTTATCTAATATTCGCATACCACGCCATGTTATGTGCTATAACAATCCTGTATGTATAGATCTACATCTATTCTCAGATGCATCTCAATTGGCATACGGGTCCTGCGCCTATGTACGAACGGTTGATAGCGAATCAGCTGTTACAGTACGACTATTATGCGCGAAGGCCAAGGTCGCACCCATAGCGCCCTCTATGAGTATACCTAAGCTGGAGTTATCCGGCGGACTAATTAGCGCGCGATTATATAATAAAATTAGAGAATCGTTACGCTCTAAATTCGATAGGGTCATATTTTGGACAGATTCGACCATAGTGCTAGGCTGGCTTCGAATGCAACCTAACCTATTGAAACCTTATGTTCAAAATAGGGTCGCAGAAATTCACGAATTAACGCAAGGCCATTCGTGGCATCATGTAAGCGGCAAGGATAACCCAGCAGATTTAGTTTCTCGCGGAGCACACTTAGACACACTAATTGATTCCAATCTTTGGTGGAATGGGCCCAAATTCCTTCATGATGCCAATTATGTCCACCAACACCTAGATCCGTCATTGTTACCAGACGAGTCCCAGTTGCCTGAACGTAAATCAAATCCTGCGACTAGTTTGGCATGCAATAACAACAATGATAATTTGTTTACGTTCACCAGATTTTCTCAGTTCAATCGCATTCAGCGCGCAGCCGCGTATGTACTTAGATTCATTCATAACGCTCGCAATAAACATGCACGTCGAGCCGGTGCGCTGACGACGGATGAACTGAGCGAGTCGGAGACACTACTCGCGCGCTTATCGCAGATAGAATCGTTCCCAGATGCTTACAATGCGTTAATAACAAATAAACATATCGCAAAGGGTTTCTTGGAGAAATTAAACTTGTTTATTGACTATAACAAGGTAATTAGAGTTGGAGGTCGTCTAAGAGATTCATTGCGGTTTGATTATAATAAAAAACATCCGGTTTTGCTTTCCAGTAAGCATCATTTTACGATATTACTGTTTCGATTCGAACATCGAAGATTGCTACACGCTGGACCTCAGCATATTTTATTTTCGCTTCGAGAGACTTGGTGGCCCATAAGCGGGAGGAATCTCGCTAGGAAAGTGGTCCACAACTGCGTTACCTGTGCTCGTTTTCGGGGTAAAACGCTAACCCCCATTATGGGTAACTTGCCTCCCGAACGATTAGAACCTGGATTCGTGTTTATGAATTGCGCTGCAGACTATGGTGGCCCTTATCTTATACTTAACCGCAAGGGGAGGGGAGCCGCCACCACTAAGGCATATTTGTGTATTTTCATATGTTTCACAACGCGCGCAGTTCATTTAGAGTTAGTCACAGATCTCTCGTCCGATGCTTACTTACTGGCGTTGAAAAGGTTTATTTCGCGTCGTGGTAAACCTTCAAAAATTTTCTCGGACAACGGACGAAATTTTGTGGGCCTGATGAATGATTTCGCAAGGTTTTTGAATTATGTTCAAGTGAAATTAAGGAGTACGCAACTTCACAAAAAATTGAATTTATTATGATGCCCCCTTATGCTAGTCATTTTGCCGGTCTAGTCGAGGCCGGTGTAAAAAGTTGCAAGCATCACCTCCGACGTGTAATAGGTGATGTCAATTTAACATACGAGGAGTTCAGCACGGTATTGACACAGGTCGAGGCCATCCTGAACTCCCGTCCTTTGAGTCCTATGTCCTCAGATCCACTAGACTACACCCCTCTTAGCCCGGCTCATTTCTTGGTTGGACGCCCGCTGACTGTTCCCGTATGCGCCGACCTCATCGACGTTCCTACGCACCGTCTGTCACGTTACCAGCGAGTGGAGCAAATGCGACAGCATTTTTGGGCGCGCTGGTCCAAGAAATATGTATCCGAGCTGCAGGTTAGGACCAAATGGACACGAAGCAAGGACGAATTGAAGCAGGACACTCTAGTACTGATCAAGGAGGACCATACTCCGCCACTCAAATGGAGTTTGGGTCGAATCACACAGACCTTCCCTGGCAGGGACGGCGTCTCAAGAGTGGCTGATATACGCACAGCGCACGGCACCGTTCGTCGAGCTTTTTCAAAAATCTGCCCACTGCCTATTAACGACGACTAGCTGTCACCGTCTTCCCATGTTGGAAGCTGCATCTTCCAAGGCTGGGAGCTTATGTTAAGGCGCATTTTACATACGCGCTTATCAGCTGGCGGTGGACGGCGACCTTCAACCCGGCATGCGCCTAGCGACAGCGCGCGCCTAGAGACACGGTGCATCTTCCATGACGTCACGAATCGCGGCATAGCCCCAGCGGCCAATCAGAGGCACATATGACGTGATCGGCAGCCAATCACATGTTGGATCGTCATCCCTTCAAGCACCAATGGAGAGATCGGACGTGGAAGATGACTTGCACTACTTCGACTATCGCTTCATAAGCTACACACAGCTTTTACCTATTTTTCTGTTTATTTAAATATTTTATGTAACGTTAGCTTCATACAAAAAGCATGTAGGAAAATACCGAATTAAAAGTATTTAATTCGCTGAACCGCCGCCTTCGTCATTTCATCAACCTGCCATCCACATCATCAAGCCAGCCTGGGCCACAAGCCACCAGCCGTGTCTATACGCGCCGACAGGCTTGTTTCTTAGTTGTTTTTATATATGTTTAAGAGATATTAATTCAGGGATGAACTAAAGAAAATGATAGTAATGTTGATATAATTCAAAATGTTTTTCGACTAAATAGATAAGAACTCGTTGTAACAGGTTATTTACACGTGTTGCAACGTCGGCTTCATTCGATAATTCGATACTTCGACGACATTTCTTTGTGTTAATTACACATTGTAACCGAATGATGATACTATTTAACCAACATTCTAAATAAGCGGGTTATGTTGTAATACATTATTTTGTTGAATTAAACCATTTTTTATGTGTTTAATTTAGTAATGTAAAGAATTAATGCATACATGTGTTATAGGTAATTGCATCTATTAAGGAGAAACGTAAACAATGGCTGGTATAGGGGCTTGAAATTAAATGTTTGATTTTCTCGTAGATTACGATGGATATTTCGTGAGAAGGCTTGTTTCTTAGTTGTTTTTATATATGTTTAAAAGATATTAATTCAGAGATGAACTAAAGAAAATGATAGTAATGTTGATATAATTCAAAATGTTTTTCGACTAAATAGACAAGAACTCGTTGTAACAGGTTATTTACACGTGTTGCAACGTAGTAATCGTCGGCTTCATTCGATAATTCGATACTTCGGCGGCATTTCTTTGTGTTAATTACACATTGTAACCGAATGATGTACAGTTTTGTAAGTAATCTGTTTATTTTTACAATCGGTGAGTAATGGGTACATTACGGTTTAAAGTGGAATGCTATGATTGGCTTCTTATGATAAAATTATATATTTCGGAAAAATATTGAATCATCAACTAATTTATTATAAAACGAACAATCATACAGTTTGTATCCATTTATTTCCTAAATATTCGTGAAGTGCCTCGAAGTTCTCGGTGATTCTTTGTTGAGTGACCTTCATTTAAAATGTTAGTAAGTACTAAAATAAATCGTATTTGTGAAGATATGTTTTAATAACTATATGACTAATTTTTGTTTCGTTTTTGAAGGTCTGACTCTGAATATTCTACACATGCGCGTACGCCTTCGCCAGAGCCGAAGAAAAAGACCATAAAGAAAAGGACCTCATCATCAAGGCAATTCAATTATTTTTAGATTTTTCAACAGTTGCGCTTAATATTTTGATCGTTTTAACTTTTAATTTCTTAGTTGGTTTATGTAAGTTCGTTCACTGAAAATCTCAGTGCGGGTTGGAGACCTTTGACTTTCTTAGCTGGTTTATACAGATTTCTTTACGATGTATTCCTTCACCGAATGCCTATAGTAAATATCTAATTATTTATTTATTTATTTATTTATTTATTTATTTAGGATAACCAACAGACAATACATCGTACAATTCAATATGTAGCTTAGGTAACATTCTTGGTTGATGTTCATCTAATTATAGGTAACCACAGCTTATTTAAGTATCTTAGAGCATGCGAAAAAATTAAATACAAAACAAGGGTAAATACAAAACAAGGGCAAACTAAAAGTTCTGAAATGGATTGGGAGCAAAATTAAACTAAAACATTGAAGTTAAACATGCAGAAAAATTCACAAAAAGACAAGAAAATAGTAAAATAACAGTTCGTGAAATAACAGTTCGTGAGAGACAGGCACATAGCAAGTTACGTTCTCGAAAAATCCTGGGAGCCGAAATGCTTTAAAACCTTTCTTTTGAATCTTATTAGACTGTCATGAAACAAGTCGGCTCCCAAGGAGTTCGGGAGATGGTTATATAGCTGGAACATTCTTGAGAGCGGAGAGTTGCGCCCCAGATTTGTCTTTCTAAAGCGATCTTTGAACAGTTTGTAGATGCCAGGGCGAGGCAATCGTGTGGGCACGACTACATTAATCTTAGCAAGCAATTCTGGGCAATCTACTCCTTTATAATTGACCAATTTGAAAAGAAACATTAAATCAAGTGCTTTTCTTCTACCTCTTAGAGATGTCATCCGGAAGAACTTCAGGCGTTTTTGATATGATCGAATTATATTCCATGCATAAGTTTCCTAAAACTCATCGGTATAGTTCGAGTTTGAACCCTCAACCCTCTGTTCGAAGGTCATGCGTCTAAACCTTTAGGCTGCCACGGTTTCCCAGCTTTGTTTAATATTTATGTTTTTTTTATTTCATTAGGTCTGATTTGAATTTCGTCGAACATCAACGACAATCACCATCGCCACTGCCAGCTGCTAAAAAGAGAAAAGCAAATAGCAAGGTCGCAGCATCAACCAGTAAAGCCAAGAATTCCGGTACCAGGTACTTATTTGTTGCCTTTTAAATTAATTTCATTATTGTGACTTAAATTTGTGATGATTTGTGTGATTTAATTTGTATGAGTGTAATTAATTGTTATTGTGTTTGGAAGTTTAATTTTCCGAAATAAAGATATTTTATTTATTTTATTTTTTAATGTGTTAGCTCGTAATAACATTTTCGTTTATTTATTTCAGTTCTTCCAAGAATTCGGTCACAACGGATATATTCAAGATCATACAAGCAGAGGAGGGGGAACTCGGAGAAGAATCGAAAACTATCAAGACCACGTCATCATTTACAAGTCGCGTGTCTGCGGGTACCTCTCGGCGTAGTACGATTACGGATGGTAAATTTTATATAGATCTTAGTGTATAATGTAGATGATTTTCTGAAGACCAACCCTGAAGATCGCTATAAAAAAGCGTTAGTGGCGGTCAAATTACAAAGTAACGAAAATTCCTCTGAGTGGAATCAATTACAAAAATTCATGGGTGAAGCTTTCCATATCTTTGAAGATTGTGAACCCGTTTATTATACTAATTCCAAAAAATATTAGTCAAACAGGCTCATTAATCCTGCTATTCGTATGTTTTTTTTTAAATAAGATATTTCTAAAATTAAAATATCGTTTAAATACATTAACTTTTGTACTGTTGGTTAACCAACTCACCTATTTACGTGTTAGTACTAATTACTACACATTCGATTGTCGTTGCATTATTGGTAATACGATGTACTATCGGTACTATTAATAAAAATAATTATCTCGTCGTCGGCGGGTTATAGTGTCAAAAATAGATTAGGATATATACAGGGTGTTTCCTGCAACAGGAATAAATAAATTTAATACGAGCTCCACTCCTCAAACTTAACTACTTTTGTTCGTGATACAGGAAACACCTGGTATTTATTGTTGTTTTTATAACATTATTATTTCACAATGCCTTTCTGTGTTCCGTGTAGCACGTCTGTAAAAAAAAAATTGGGTAGGCCATCTTCGAAGCAATGCACACAAAACAAGAGTTAATTCTAGCAAAGCTCTAAGAGATAACATTGAAATAGTAGAATCAGCATTTCTGAAGCGTATTTTAACATATCGTGTATCAACAAATGACGATCGAAGTTTGAGATCTGTCGATGAATTTATGAACTCGTTTAAAAATGACATAAAATGGGTTTTAGATGAATCTCTTACAAAACACACGTGCGTAAAAGTAAATTTTGAACTCTGGAATGTTCTTAATGTTTAAAGATAACAGTCAATCAATTAAGTCCTTTGGAACTAAAAATAAATTTTTATACTTAAGTTATGATTTTGAATCACTGTTTCGCGAGACCGTGAGTTGTCTCAAGACAAAGTTTGAGGAATTTCAAGATCGTAATAATGGATGGGCTTTTGTTAATAACTCGCATTTAGAGATTAACGTAAACAAGTATCAACCACTGCGAGGATCAAGCTACGTTGACCTGCCAAAATGCATTAAAGACAAGAAAGCATGTATAAATATACAAAACAATGACCAGTTTTGCTTTTTATGGAGTGTGACAGCGGCGTTGTATCCTTCTAACAAACACCCTGAACGAGTTTCATCGTATCCTAACTATCGGGACGTATTGAATATTTCTCAAATGTCTTTTCCTGTCACATTTGATGACATCAGAGTGTTTGAAAAGAACAATCCAAAGATATCAATAACAATTTTTGGCTTGAAAAATAATAAAACTGTAGTAGGTCCTCTTTACAAGTCTGAGATTGTCCTTGATCAGACAAATAGGAAAAATATACATTTGCTCTTATTTTACGATGGTAGCCGTAGTAGTGGATGGTAACCATCCCTATGTTTTAATTAAAGATTTGAGTCGTCTTGTGCGTAAACAAGTCACGAGTCATAATAGTAAGATATATTTTAGCGACACCTGTCTGTTATTTTTTATGAAACAGGAGGAACTATCCAATCACATGTGTACGGGAGTAGTTACAGTTTTACCAGAAAAAGGAACAGTAATTAAATTTAAAAACTTCAATCGGAAACAGAATTGTCCATTTGTAATATATGCCGATTTCGAATCGTTGTTACAATCCTCAGATATTAGTGATAATGATAATACAGACACTAACCATTCGCCTAACACGACTACTCTGCATCATCATGTACCAGCTGCCTTTGCATACTACATTGTTAGTAATATAGATCAAAGCTACAATCATCACGTCTCTTATCGCGGAACCGATTGTGTTGACAAATTTATTGATGCAATCTATAAAGATGTTGGCAGAATTCATAAAGTTCTAACCACAAATACTCCAATAATATTCAACGAAAAAGACGAGTTAAACTTTTTGAATGCTAAACTATGCCACATATGTAATCATTTTCTATTCTCTGATCGGGTTCGGGACCACTGTCACATTACAGGAGCCTATCGTGGTGCAGCACATAACCTATGCAATTTACAATATAAACGACCTGGTTTTGAACCCATATTTTTTCATAATCTGTCTGGTTATGATTCTCATTTATTTATAAAAAACTGGGTGAGGCGCCAGGAGCAGTAAAAGTTATTCCTAAAACCAAGGAAAACTATATTTCTATTACTAAATTTATTCCAATCGAGTACGAGTATTTTCAACTTCGTTTCGTGGACTCCTTTAAATTTTTAGGTACAAGTTTAGAGAAACTAACTGAAACTGCAGAAACACGACTTTCTTCATTTACGTAAATATTTTTGTAACGAAAAAGAGTTTCAATTACTTACGCGCAAAGGTGTGTTTCCCTATGAGTATATGAATAAATGGGAAAGTTTTGAGGAAAAAAGTCTTCCATGTATCGATTTTTTTTACAATTCACTGACTAATGAAACCGTTTCTAGAGAAGACTATGAGCATGCAAAATTAGTTTGGAAACAATTTAATATAAAAAATTTAGGCGAGTATACGGACTTTTATTTACAAACAGATGTTCTTCTGTTAACCGATATTTTTGAAAAGTTTCGTTCTACTTGCAAGCAACACTATGACCTCGACCCAGCTTTTTATTTAACTACTCCAAGTTTATCATTTGACGCAATGCTTTTGAAAACTGGTGTAGAATTAGAGCTCATAGATGACTTTAACATTCTGAAAATTATTCAATCCGGAATCAGAGGAGTGTGTATGACCTCCCAACGGTATGCTAAAGCTAATAATATATACTTACAGGACTATGAACCATCCCAGTTGGACTCATACCTTGTTTATATCGACTGTAATAACTTATATGGTTACAGCATGTGCCAATATTTGCCTTTATCAAACTAGATTTTTAGAAAATCATGAAACAAGTGTTTTAAATATTACAGAAGTCCCTAATGATTCAGAAATTGGCTATATCCTTGAAGTGGATATTATTTATCTAAAACATCTACATGATAAACATAACGATCTACCATTTTGTCCTGAAAAATGTATACCACCAGGAGGCACACAATATAAACTTGTACCTAATTTATATGACAAATACTGTTATGTGATCCATTATGTGCATTTGAAAACATGTCTAAAACATGGTCTAAAATTACAAAAGATACATAGAGTTATTACATTCAAACAAGCTCCGTATTTGAAACAATATATTGATATGAATACAAATTTACGACAGAAGGCTACGTCTGTTTTTGAACAAGACTTTTGCAAATTGATGAATAACAGTATATTTGGTAAGACTTTGGAGAATACCGAGAAAAGGGTACAAGTGCGCTTAGTTAATCAGTGGACCGACAATACTAACAAAACAAAAAAAAAATCTCGGCAGATAAATTGATCGCAAGCCCTAATTTTCATAGCGCTACAGTTTTTACAGAGAATTTTATAGCTGTCCAATTGAAACCAGACATCATAATTTTAGACAAGCCAATATACATCGGTTTTGCTGTACTAGAGTTATCTAAAAGCCATATGTATGATTTCCATTACTCAGTATATAAAAAAACAATACGGTAAGCGTCTACAAATGTGCTACACGGATACAGATAGTTTTGTGTATTATATACAGACAAAAGACTATTTCGAAGATTTAAGGTTAAACTTTTTGTCTTATTTTGATACTAGTAATTATAGTGCCGATAATAACTACTTGTTACCAGTCCAGAACAAAAAAGTGCCAAGTCTTTTTAAAGATGAAATGAATGGGCAAATGATTACAGAGTTCGTAGGACTACGTTCAAAAGTATACTGTATTAAAACCATTAATGATGTTATCAAAAAAGCTAAAGGAGTGAAAAAACCAATTGTACGCGGTTTTCAGATATCAGATTATGAATAAACACTATTTGAAAGGAAAGTAATAAAAAGAAAAACATATTATTCTAATCAATAAAGCACGAAATATTTACACAAAGTGTTAACAAAGTTGCTCTTTCAGCTAATGATGATAAGCGTCTGATATCTGACAACCAAATTTTTACAAAGGCTTGGGGGCACACTACTATACTATTTGGTAGTTAATTTTCATGAACATGTGTTATCTGAGTTACCTTACTTGCAGATAAAAATTATCAATAAATCATCATTGTATGTTAAGTAAATAATGAAAAATATACACCCTTAGTTATTTGTATAAGACACGATTTTATATTATTTATACCACTTCTTTGACTGACACTGATTTTACAAAATTGTGTTTTATAATAAATAAATGATTAATCTTGTCATTCTGATGTTTTACTACTTATCTGCCTACAAACCCTCATCAAACACATCTTACAATAATTTACGAATCACCTAATTGGTCTGGTAACCTATCAACAAGTTGCGACTTGTTTTAGGTGTGCATTGAGGAACGTGCAAGTTAAAGTTATCATGTAACACTATTGCGCATTTTCATTTTTGCTGAACAAACAGTAACTTACCTTTATAAGCGCATAGAAATTATTAATTTCTTACATTCGAATAGTTGCAATCACCTCTTCATTACCTACTCGCAACCGAACTTCTGGTAAGTTGATTAGTGAGTCTTGAAAACACGCTCTTATTTTACAAACCAAATAAATAATAAAATTTAAGGATATGTACTTTAAAGTATTCAACATTCACGTCTTCTAAAATTATAATTATGTATGCACTGTATGTATGTATTGTATGTGTCTCTCTTGTTTTAGATTTCCAGAAAATGGCGGATAGCGTAGATATTCAAATTGTATTCTCTCAATACGCACAAGATCCGTTCGAACTACCGCAAGAATTCGATGATAGTGACCTGTACAAAAAAGTCAAGAATACTATCGACAGTCAAAAAACGAAGCAACGTAAAGGAAACACTAGTAACAAAATAGTAAAGAAGAGTATTGGACGTCCACCATGTTTCGTTATAAACAACAAAGTCGGAAAAGGAAGCAGGCTCATTAAAATTCAGATAATCGAAATAAAAGATGGCGTTACGGATCAAAACGATGATCAAAATGAAAAGGTTCTCCTGAACGCGCAGTATGTAGCGAACGATGGTTATGACGACATAATTGACAGTACTGAAGAGGTCATCAACAAGATTTCGAAGAAAATGTGTGATTACAGTGTTAATTTATAAAGTGGGACTTAATCGCGTCAAATACATAATATATTCTTTCATAACAATGTGTGCAAATCGTGAAAGAGTAAATCAATATAATTTACGAAGGAGAGTGCTCCGCCGAGCACAATGACGTGTCGCACGTCTCTCTACGCCTCCCCGTTCCCGAGCTAGGAGGGTTATTGCTAGCCAGTTGACAGCTGTCAAGTTCCAAGATGGCCGACTTCAAACTTAAAAGCCTCGTAACTCCGGTCCAGGTGGTCGCACAGACTCGAGACTGGGCTCGCTGAACTCGGGCTGGTCTCGCCCATCCTCTAGCCGGCTCAGCCTAAACAAAAATTTAGGGTGTTCCAAAAACACCGAGGGATGGCTGTGCTCAGTCCGCAGACCCCGCCCAAGAAAACCGCAGGTCTCTGAGAGTCCCCAGAGCCGAGATCCGCCGGCTCAAACCTATGCCCAGGAGTTGTTCTGGTCTGCAAGCGGCCCAGGATCGATGGATCTCGGTCGCTATTGGTCCTATTGATCCGGAATAAAATTCCAGGGGTCCATACAATTAGGGAGCTGGTCAGTACTATGTCCACATGATTTTAATTTCGAGGGATTTCCAAAAAAAAAAAAAAAACAAACCAGGTAACAACTTGGTCAATTTAAAAGATAAAAAACAGTAAAAAAAAAAACGATATAACAAAGTGCATCAGAGCCGCTATTTTTTTTTTTTTTTTTTTCCTTAGGGCGAGAGGCTGGACAAGTGGTGAAAATGCGTCATGCACGCCTGGGAAGGGAAGCCCAGACAGTGCCGGACTCCTACCGGCTAAAAACACCACTTGACCAGTCTCTTCTCTGGGGCTTTCTCACTGATTTCAATTTCAGTGCTTTTAGCTATTAGTTGATGTTTACTGGCAAGTTTATTGACTTTATTTTTCGCCTGCCGTGTTAATTGAATTTCTACGTGTACACTAATATAATCTAAATGATTTTAAATCTACTCCCGGTATACAGTCCGGTCAAGTTTTAATCTATAATCTTTTTGTGCCTGTATCTGATTATTACTATTTAGGTGATAGTTATATATAAATATATTATTATTTACAAATATGTGTATATATATATATATATATATATATATATATATATATATATATATATATATTTAATATTGTTATGCTGTTTTTCCTCCCAGCCAGGTCCAATCGACTCCCTCCGCTGTGGCCAGGAATTCGTTGGGTAGCCGAGACCTTGCCGGGCACTCGTTTAGCGGGGTTGGTGTGACCAGCGTCCCGTATGTCGCGTAGAACAGTTCGGCCTCATCTCCCAGACCCCGGTGCCTGGCCAGGAAATGCCGTCTGATGTGACCCTTCTCCGTGTAGTAGCCGCAGAGTACGCATTGCCGGCCTTCCGGCTTTCTCGGCCTCCCTCCTCTTGCTTTGGGCCTTTTCCAGGGTTTCGGCTTCGGGTCCTCCCTGTCCAGCAGGGTCCTATGGCGCCTCTTTTCCGGAGGGTGGTACGAGGAGCCCGAGTCGTCGCCGGCATAGGGGTCCTCCTCTTCCTGATCCTCCTCCTCGGTCTCCCTCTCCAAGTCCGCTTCTGCCTCTCCCTGACTCTCAAACTCCCGTTCTCCAATAATTATTACTTGCGTGTTTGAGGTGGTGTTTCGGGCGCCTTTGTAGAGCGCTTTTAGTCGCTCTACCCTGCTTGGATCCTCTGCAGGGGAGCTCCATTCAGATGTTTCAGTCTCGGTGGCCTGCCCTGTGGGGTAGCGGAACGAAGAGAGAGAGCTGGTCTCGGCGCTTGATTTATGGAGCTCTTGCGGTGGGCGGGCCGTTTTTAACGCTGGTTCTATGTCCGCACCATTCTCCTCTTCCTCCCCCAGCTCCGTCTCCTCCACAGACTCCAGGAGCGGTGGGTTTCCTGTTGAAGTGCCAGGCGACCGAGGGTACTCACTGCTGCGGGCTTCCCCCTCCTCCTCGTCATCCTCGGGCTCCTCCACCGTGTACGTTGGCGGGTTTGATTCGACAGCAGCTATTCTGTCGCTGTGGTCAGATGGCTCTTCATGGGCTGCTGCCGGTGCCTCCTCTGTGGTTTGTTGACCGCGGGGCCCATCCTGCCCCCTACGGCCGATGAGGAGGAACTGAACCATTCTTGCCATCATTCCTATCGTACAGCTTGAGGCTTCTTCGAGGGCCCGGAACTCCTCCTCGCAGTGTTTGCACACCATGTCTGCGGCAGTCTGTGGGTTACCTGCTAATTGAAAGTATTTACAATAGCGCGAGGTAAGCTCAGTGAGACACAAGGACTACAGAGACTACAGAGGCTACAGGCAAGTTACTACTACTACGATCTAGTGCTATTACTACGGCTTATTTCTAATACCAGCCACGACTCCATCACTGTGCGTATCTAGCCCCATTCTCCCTGCCTGCCCTCTTTATAGCCCCTTCCGCGTACTTCATGAAGGCGTCTCGGGTTTCATCCAATTCCATTATGTGTTTTAAGTTGTCAGCTATTACGTCTATTCTTAATTTTTCTCCGCATTCCCATCTTTCGCGACCGTACTTTGGGCAGTCGAATATCACGTGCATGACTGTCTCCTCCGTTTGGTCATCGCATGTGCAGTAAGGTGTCTCTGAAAGCTTGAATCTGTGCAGGTAGTATCTAAATCCGCCGTGCCCGGTTAGGAGCTGGGCGGTCACATTGCTGTTCTTTAGTTTCTTCATCATATGGTTTGCGACTCTAATGTTGTTGAAAAACAGCTTCGTTACCGAAGCCGTGGGTGCCGTCTCGAAACGCTCCTGCCATCTGTTCAGCGTAGTCCCTCTTATTGAGCGCTTCGCAAATGACAGTAGGAACTCGTCGTATACTGGGGCCGTTTTACTGGTTAAGGCCGCAGATTTCGCCAGCTCGTCTGCTCTCTCGTTACCCTTTAATCCAGCGTGGGCTTTGATCCAGTAGAGCTTTACTTGATTTCCACTTTCTGTTGCTATTCTTATGTTTTGCCGGATCTCCACCGCTATAGGATTGAGGGTGTTTGGGTCGCTCACCGCTTGGATGGCTGATCGTGAGTCACTATATATTTTAATTGATTTCCCCTTTCTTGTGGCCATCTCAGTGGCCCGGTTGATCGCCACCATTTCCGCCTGGTATACCGAACAGTGGCTTCCCAGTCGAAATTTGTGGTATCCTATTTCCTTTTCGCCTTTCCATAAGGTCATGGCGGCCCCCACTCTGCCCTCTATTTTACTGCCGTCTGTAAATATCCTGATATCGTTATCCTCCTCCTGGTGGGTCGTTCCTGTAAAGATCTCCTCTTCCGTTTTGGACATGCCGAATTCCAGGCGATCTCTGGCTGCCGGATGGGGGAGGCTGGAGGGGTGAGCTCTTAGTTGGAGGGTTCTGTCAGGGATCTCCCTTAATGGTTTCCCCCTTTTTACTTCGTATAGTTCCTTCTGCTCCATCGCCCTAAGGTCTAGGGGAATGACGCGGGCCATGATTGCGCTCGATATGGTGGACACTGTTCGATGGGCTCTAGAATTTTTTATCGAGAAGGCCCTGGTCACCCTGTCGAGTCTTTTTCGAACGTGGACTCTCTCGGCAGCCACCCCCCATGCCCCAGCGGCGTAGAGGACAGTGGGTTCGACCACCGTGTGGTAGATAGTTTTTGTTATTTCTGGATTTAGGCCCCACTGGGCTTTCGCCATCCTTGCCACCGCCTTAAAGAGGTTTATGGCCTTTTTGACGACATTGTCGAGATGGGGGCCAAAACTCAGGTTCCTGTCGATCGTAAGACCCAGAATTTTTATTGTTTCTGAGGGGTAGATGGGAGCGCCCATCATCTGGAACACTGGGGTGTCATATTTTATTTTTTTGGTTAATACTACGGCCTGCGTTTTATTGGGGGGCGAACCTCAGCTTGTTCATTTCTCCCCATTCGGCTACCGTCTTCAGTGCTAGGTTTACTGAGCTGGTTAGTTCGCCTGTGGTGTTCTCACTAGCTAGGATGAGGATGTCATCAGCAAACGCTTGAATATTTGCTTTGAGTTTTTCGGATTCCCTCAGCATTGGGTCCAGTTGCAGATTCCACAATGTAGGTCCCCCAATCGATCCCTGGATGCATCCTCTTTCCGTCTTCACCTCGATCTTTTCACCCATGTAGTTCAAGGTAACTCGGCGGTCCTCGAGATAACTGGCTATTATTCTGACCAGCCACTCGTCCCTGCATCTCTCCGCCAACTCTTTTAAGATTGCCGGCCACCATGCTCCGTCAAAAGCTCCCTCTATATCTAAAGAGATCAGCGCAGTTATGTGTTTATTTTTGTGGCCTTCGTAGACGTACGTTAGTGCGTCGTATAGTGCGTCCTCTGTGCTGACCTGGGCTCTGAAGCCGTATTGCCTTGGGCTGAGATTCCCTTCTTTTGCCGTTTCCCATGTTATTCTGTTGAAAGTAAGTTTCTCCAGGACCTTTCCCAGCACTGGTAGTAGTCCAATTGGGCGATACGATTTGGGTTGCGAGTAGTCCTCACGGGCAGGCTTGGGTATAATTTTGATCTGGGCAGTCTTCCAGCATTTTGGAAAGTATCCGAGTTCCAGGCATTTATTGTAGATTGCTAGGATCACTGGGCTGGCAAGAAAGGCTTTTTGTCCTAGGTCCGACGTGATTCCATCCTCTCCTGGTGCTTTGTTGGGACTCATGCTCTCAAAAACCCTTGCTGCTTCCTCTGCTGTGAATGGTAGCAATCTGCTACTGTTTGGGGGCACCCTCAGTGCCTCCCTTATGAGGGCTTCCTCTCTTCTGACCGTTTTGTGCCATTCAGTATCATAAGTTGGGTTGTCTTTTGGGAAAAACGTATCCGCCAGCAATTGAGCTGAGTCTTTTGGGGTCAGGATTTTCCCATCGGTGGGGGCCTTCAGAAGGCACTCCTGTCCCGCTTCTCCAGCTACACTCTTCTTTATAACCCTGTAAGGGGTTTTCCAAATGTTCTCATGTTTCTGCGTGGAGCAAAAGTTTTTCCAGCTGGAAGTTACCGTGCTTTCTATTAACTCCTTATATTGTTCCCGGGCTTTTACGTATTCGTGGTAGACCATTTCCTTCCTCAGATGGTTCGCTGTTGAAATTCTCCTCCTGAGCGTTTTAACCCATTGTTTCAGTTCCGAGAGCTCCTTGGTCCACCATTTAGTGGACCTTGGTTTTGTGTTTGCTTTCGTTCGGGGGACTGTATTTGTGCAGGCCATGTCTATGGCCTCCTCCATGGCAATCGTTGCTGCTTCCAGGTCGTGGGTATTCGCTATTGCCTCGATGCCTTCCGGTGTCAGTCCCATTACCTCGAACTGATTTTTAAGGGAGTTTGCAAAGTCTCCCCAATCTGCCTTCGAGGTATCATATTTCCTTGTGGAGATGTGTGGACGCTGCGGCAGCTCGTCTTCTCTGCTTAGGCTGAATCGGATTCTCCTATGGTCTGTTAACCCCGTGTCCTCGGTTACCACCCTCCAGTCTTTTATTTTAGCAAGCCAATTGTCGGAGCAGATGGTTAGATCCACTACACTTGAGTAGAGTCTGTCTCCTCTATGAGTGTAGAAGGTCGGCGTGGATCCCCTGTTTAGAATGTTCAGGTTACACTCCGAACACAGGTCCACGATGTCGGTTCCTCTACGATTTTCGTTTGTGCATCCCCACCAATGGCTTGCCGCGTTAAAATCTCCCCCCATGATTACGCCCTTATCTTCAAAGTACTCTGTTATTCTCCTTATTTCTGTTAGGTATGGTTCGATGTCCTGGTCTCCTTCGAGGTAAGCGCTTATCATTTGTAGAAAGACTAAACTAGCCTCCTTTAAATAAAATACTATTTAATAAGTTAACTGAAATACTGGCCAAAATAAAATACTTGTGATCGTCTAGTTCATGAAGTACGAATAGGACCCTCTACGTTGTGTTAAAATCTCGTCGTAAAACGCATCATATAAAATAATAATGTAAAATTATGTTTCAAATGAAACCGCAACAAACGCAACAAATAAATGTGAATAAATAATATTCGTAATAAATCAAACGAATGTAGATAAAGTTCGGTAATAAACCAAAACGCGAATGTAGTTTATGCGACGCATTAAATAATGCGTTAAAATAAAATAAACGTCAAAAATCATACGTAAATATATGACCAAAAGCCGTAACAACCGAATTAAAACACGTGAAACGTAATTTCAGTAATCGTTAACATTACTGTAAAATTATAATCCGTCGATAAATTATATCGTCCGCAAATAAAATCAAACGGTAAAACAAGCCGTAAAAATCCGCAAAAATTAATTAAATCCGCAATAAAATGAACATTTAAATTCAAATCAAGAATAATAGTTTATCTACATAAGTGAACATGCAACTCACCCCATCAGCAACAGCTCGAACAAGATAATTGATTTAATTAGTTAATTACCATATGTGAATTATGTTTATCTAATACTAATTACATACATCTATTTCTAACTTACATAACTAACTAAAATTACTTATACTATAAAAATGCTCCATCACGATGAATGACAACGATGACCTGTAAAAAAAACCGACTACAAGGGGACCTTGGAATTTTAGACCTTAGGTCTTGAAAATGGGGCCTATACCTATTGTTATATCTTGAAACTTTCGGGGGCTCCCTTCACTCCTACACCCCCGCCAACCAACAAAACCGTCATGAAGCAACCTATCAACCCTTACTATCTATTTGATTCAAACCATCTCTCCTACGCATTCCTCATCTTACACGATTTTTAAGTACCTAAGTACTTTTAAATTGTACTTTACGCAGATTGACAAATAACTAGTTAAGATTAATTTTAATAAATTACGCAAAAGCATTACGCGCAGCAGAAATTACGCATACCCTAAACGTTCGTGCAGCCGCGGTATTTGTAACAGAAATAGTGATTGTTGTCGATTATGTACAAGGTGCTCTGAATACCATTTATATGCTATAACATACACTGTACTGTCTGTCCCTTAAATTGGACTGCAGTGTCACTCTACTTCCACTAATTGACGCAGATGTCAAAGGTCCGTATAATCGAATGAGTTACATCCCAGAACAAACAGAGCGTATTGTTACAGAACATATAAATAACTCAGGCCTTGGTTGAATTCCTATTGTGTGGTGTAAAGTTCACAGCTTCTAAGGAATTGACACGTCAGATCCCTTAGGTGCAAACTCGAGTCGACTCCAGCAATCCAGGATTTAGTATCAGCCAAAAAGCCTTGCATCGAATGTACCTAAGTGCGTGTATATCAAATGAAATCTAAGCTCGTGGTGTGTCAGCTAATGTATGTTGTGTAAGTGTGATAAGTATATGAGTGTGTGTCCATTGTAATCAGGCTAAAGCCACGAAACACAATGGGTGTGTATAAGAGTTTTTTTATTGTAAGTTCACTATCTTGTCACAAATAATAGAATCAAAAGCCAATAAATGCGTAACACTGCAATGCCTTAGAAATATTAAAAAAAGAGCTAGTTAGTTAAAAAATTGGGACGTGTGTGCTCTCTCAAAGTTTCAATCACATTGCAATGCCATCATTTATTATATTCATGCGTCCTAATTTAAATTAGAGTTGTATTTCAAAACAATAGAAGTAATCTTTAAATCCACTCTCATACCAGAAATAGTAAATACATAATATTAAACTTTAGAATAATATCTGGCCCTAATGGCCCCCTAAACAATCTTCAATTAAGCATCTCAGCGGACCCGTTGATTTGCAGAAAAAAACTAACTATACCTATAATTTATGAAGCCTTGAAGTGACTACCACAGCAATTAGCACGCAGAACCATATATCCAGCTAATCTCCCGTAGTGACGACCTAGTGATTACAAACCAAAGATAAACACTTAACCCTTAAATTACATAGGTACATTACTATGGATACTTAATGTGAACACTGACTCTATAATTAATTGCAGTTACACACTATTCATATAAAAACAAATCAAACACTCAATGTTTTACACTCACAGTATTGTCAATTGTCTTAAAAATACGTGCCTACGCTAAATTCACTTATT
This sequence comes from Epinotia bilunana, assembly GCA_947049275.1. Lineage (NCBI taxonomy): Eukaryota > Metazoa > Arthropoda > Insecta > Lepidoptera > Tortricidae > Epinotia > Epinotia bilunana. The sequence goes on from OX346257.1 coordinate 26,690,314, forward strand.
CGTCTCTAAAATGTCTTAAATATCTGTTTAAAATATCACATAAAATCTCTAGTAATTAAACACTGTTTTCACACTAATAAAACGCGGAACGCGCGCGCGAAATCGAATATCAAAATCAATTGATAATTAATTATAAAGGAATCCGAATGGGATAATTTCAACCTTTCGTTACGAAGTCAAATCCCCAACTGCCTATAATTTTTAATAGAGAAATCTTACATGGATTCTTGTGCCATATTCAAAAGGTGTAATTCTTTTACATGTCATATTAACATACGTCATTTTGGTTTACAATAATTATATAGGTTAGTCTAAAGACATATGTGTTATAATATTCCAACTGATATAGGTTCTTTCGGATCCATGCCCATGAATTGTTTTTGCAGTCCCACCACTTCAAATCATGAAGTGGTAATAACTTAGACGAAATGTGAGACCAGCTCTTTAGATACAAAAGTTAAAACCAATAAATTAGTGGTTTATTACCCCCTTGTTGACATCATTTCGATTTCAAGGAACGCTTGACGTGAGAAAGTTTTTTATAGAATTTGTCTAAACTAGGTACCTATTTTTACCCGACTGTCGAAGGAGAGGAGGGTTATGTTTTTTAAAGATAATCTTCGAGTCATGTAACCTTGCAGTTACAGAGCGCCCTCAGATTGACGATACAATTTTAGAACTGAAAAGGATGAAATTGTGAGACTATCTCAATAGGTAAAATACTGAATTTACTGATAGCATTTGGGCAACCTAAGCATAAACCTGCGCCCTCACTTCTCTAAGACCGAAACGACTATTTGTTTAATTTAATTACAATTGCAATTAATTACATGCTTCGTCTGATAGTAGGCAGAACGTATACTGCATCCTATAAAAATAATTTACAGAGGAATCGCATGACTATTTAGTAAAGATAGCAATGAATTACGCAGTCATTAGTAATAAAATAAGTATTAAATTTACGCCCTCACAATCGTAAATAGGTATTGCCTCTAATAAAGCGTACTTATTTCGTGTTTTATTTAAGAATCACGAACTAATTCACAAAAACGGTTTAATTCTAAGAACACTTTTTAATTGTATGAGTTACAATTTTATTACAACTTGCGAATAACGACATATATACTAAACTTTAACTCAGATTCGTAATCAAGTAATTAAATCAATCAAACTGACTTAATTTTGAATGACTTGAATCCTGGTCACACGGCACCACTGTAGAAAGACTAAACTAGCCTCCTTTAAATAAAATACTATTTAATAAGTTAACTGAAATACTGGCCAAAATAAAATACTTGTGATCGTCTAGTTCATGAAGTACGAATAGGACCCTCTACGTTGTATTAAAATCTCGTCGTAAAACGCATCATATAAAATAATAATGTAAAATTATGTTTCAAATGAAACCGCAACAAACGCAACAAATAAATGTGAATAAATAATATTCGTAATAAATCAAACGAATGTAGATAAAGTTCGGTAATAAACCAAAACGCGAATGTAGTTTATGCGACGCATTAAATAATGCGTTAAAATAAAATAAACGTCAAAAATCATACGTAAATATATGACCAAAAGCCGTAACAACCGAATTAAAACACGTGAAACGTAATTTCAGTAATCGTTAACATTACTGTAAAATTATAATCCGTCGATAAATTATATCGTCCGCAAATAAAATCAAACGGTAAAACAAGCCGTAAAAATCCGCAAAAATTAATTAAATCCGCAATAAAATGAACATTTAAATTCAAATCAAGAATAATAGTTTATCTACATAAGTGAACATGCAACTCACCCCATCAGCAACAGCTCGAACAAGATAACTGATTTAATTAGTTAATTACCATATGTGAATTATGTTTATCTAATACTAATTACATACATCTATTTCTAACTTACATAACTAACTAAAATTACTTATACTATAAAAATGCTCCATCACGATGAATGACAACGATGACCTGTAAAAAAAACCGACTACAAGGGGACCTTGGAATTTTAGACCTTAGGTCTTGAAAATGGGGCCTATACCTATTGTTATATCTTGAAACTTTCGGGGGCTCCCTTCACTCCTACATCCCCGCCAACCAACAAAACCGTCATGAAGCAACCTATCAACCCTTACTATCTATTTGATTCAAACCATCTCTCCTACGCATTCCTCATCTTACACGATTTTTAAGTACCTAAGTACTTTTAAATTGTACTTTACGCAGATTGACAAATAACTAGTTAAGATTAATTTTAATAAATTACGCAAAAGCATTACGCGCAGCAGAAATTACGCATACCCTAAACGTTCGTGCAGCCGCGGTATTTGTAACAGAAATAGTGATTGTTGTCGATTATGTACAAGGTGCTCTGAATACCATTTATATGCTATAACATACACTGTACTGTCTGTCCCTTAAATTGGACTGCAGTGTCACTCTACTTCCACTAATTGACGCAGATGTCAAAGGTCCGTATAATCGAATGAGTTACATCCCAGAACAAACAGAGCGTATTGTTACAGAACATATAAATAACTCAGGCCTTGGTTGAATTCCTATTGTGTGGTGTAAAGTTCACAGCTTCTAAGGAATTGACACGTCAGATCCCTTAGGTGCAAACTCGAGTCGACTCCAGCAATCCAGGATTTAGTATCAGCCAAAAAGCCTTGCATCGAATGTACCTAAGTGCGTGTATATCAAATGAAATCTAAGCTCGTGGTGTGTCAGCTAATGTATGTTGTGTAAGTGTGATAAGTATATGAGTGTGTGTCCATTGTAATCAGGCTAAAGCCACGAAACACAATGGGTGTGTATAAGAGTTTTTTTATTGTAAGTTCACTATCTTGTCACAAATAATAGAATCAAAAGCCAATAAATGCGTAACACTGCAATGCCTTAGAAATATTAAAAAAAGAGCTAGTTAGTTAAAAAATTGGGACGTGTGTGCTCTCTCAAAGTTTCAATCACATTGCAATGCCATCATTTATTATATTCATGCGTCCTAATTTAAATTAGAGTTGTATTTCAAAACAATAGAAGTAATCTTTAAATCCACTCTCATACCAGAAATAGTAAATACATAATATTAAACTTTAGAATAATATCTGGCCCTAATGGCCCCCTAAACAATCTTCAATTAAGCATCTCAGCGGACCCGTTGATTTGCAGAAAAAAACTAACTATACCTATAATTTATGAAGCCTTGAAGTGACTACCACAGCAATTAGCACGCAGAACCATATATCCAGCTAATCTCCCGTAGTGACGACCTAGTGATTACAAACCAAAGATAAACACTTAACCCTTAAATTACATAGGTACATTACTATGGATACTTAATGTGAACACTGACTCTATAATTAATTGCAGTTACACACTATTCATATAAAAACAAATCAAACACTCAATGTTTTACACTCACAGTATTGTCAATTGTCTTAAAAATACGTGCCTACGCTAAATTCACTTATTCGTCTCTAAAATGTCTTAAATATCTGTTTAAAATATCACATAAAATCTCTAGTAATTAAACACTGTTTTCACACTAATAAAACGCGGAACGCGCGCGCGAAATCGAATATCAAAATCAATTGATAATTAATTATAAAGGAATCCGAATGGGATAATTTCAACCTTTCGTTACGAAGTCAAATCCCCAACTGCCTATAATTTTTAATAGAGAAATCTTACATGGATTCTTGTGCCATATTCAAAAGGTGTAATTCTTTTACATGTCATATTAACATACGTCATTTTGGTTTACAATAATTATATAGGTTAGTCTAAAGACATATGTGTTATAATATTCCAACTGATATAGGTTCTTTCGGATCCATGCCCATGAATTGTTTTTGCAGTCCCACCACTTCAAATCATGAAGTGGTAATAACTTAGACGAAATGTGAGACCAGCTCTTTAGATACAAAAGTTAAAACCAATAAATTAGTGGTTTATTACCCCCTTGTTGACATCATTTCGATTTCAAGGAACGCTTGACGTGAGAAAGTTTTTTATAGAATTTGTCTAAACTAGGTACCTATTTTTACCCGACTGTCGAAGGAGAGGAGGGTTATGTTTTTTAAAGATAATCTTCGAGTCATGTAACCTTGCAGTTACAGAGCGCCCTCAGATTGACGATACAATTTTAGAACTGAAAAGGATGAAATTGTGAGACTATCTCAATAGGTAAAATACTGAATTTACTGATAGCATTTGGGCAACCTAAGCATAAACCTGCGCCCTCACTTCTCTAAGACCGAAACGACTATTTGTTTAATTTAATTACAATTGCAATTAATTACATGCTTCGTCTGATAGTAGGCAGAACGTATACTGCATCCTATAAAAATAATTTACAGAGGAATCGCATGACTATTTAGTAAAGATAGCAATGAATTACGCAGTCATTAGTAATAAAATAAGTATTAAATTTACGCCCTCACAATCGTAAATAGGTATTGCCTCTAATAAAGCGTACTTATTTCGTGTTTTATTTAAGAATCACGAACTAATTCACAAAAACGGTTTAATTCTAAGAACACTTTTTAATTGTATGAGTTACAATTTTATTACAACTTGCGAATAACGACATATATACTAAACTTTAACTCAGATTCGTAATCAAGTAATTAAATCAATCAAACTGACTTAATTTTGAATGACTTGAATCCTGGTCACACGGCACCACTGTAGAAAGACTAAACTAGCCTCCTTTAAATAAAATACTATTTAATAAGTTAACTGAAATACTGGCCAAAATAAAATACTTGTGATCGTCTAGTTCATGAAGTACGAATAGGACCCTCTACGTTGTGTTAAAATCTCGTCGTAAAACGCATCATATAAAATAATAATGTAAAATTATGTTTCAAATGAAACCGCAACAAACGCAACAAATAAATGTGAATAAATAATATTCGTAATAAATCAAACGAATGTAGATAAAGTTCGGTAATAAACCAAAACGCGAATGTAGTTTATGCGACGCATTAAATAATGCGTTAAAATAAAATAAACGTCAAAAATCATACGTAAATATATGACCAAAAGCCGTAACAACCGAATTAAAACACGTGAAACGTAATTTCAGTAATCGTTAACATTACTGTAAAATTATAATCCGTCGATAAATTATATCGTCCGCAAATAAAATCAAACGGTAAAACAAGCCGTAAAAATCCGCAAAAATTAATTAAATCCGCAATAAAATGAACATTTAAATTCAAATCAAGAATAATAGTTTATCTACATAAGTGAACATGCAACTCACCCCATCAGCAACAGCTCGAACAAGATAATTGATTTAATTAGTTAATTACCATATGTGAATTATGTTTATCTAATACTAATTACATACATCTATTTCTAACTTACATAACTAACTAAAATTACTTATACTATAAAAATGCTCCATCACGATGAATGACAACGATGACCTGTAAAAAAAACCGACTACAAGGGGACCTTGGAATTTTAGACCTTAGGTCTTGAAAATGGGGCCTATACCTATTGTTATATCTTGAAACTTTCGGGGGCTCCCTTCACTCCTACATCCCCGCCAACCAACAAAACCGTCATGAAGCAACCTATCAACCCTTACTATCTATTTGATTCAAACCATCTCTCCTACGCATTCCTCATCTTACACGATTTTTAAGTACCTAAGTACTTTTAAATTGTACTTTACGCAGATTGACAAATAACTAGTTAAGATTAATTTTAATAAATTACGCAAAAGCATTACGCGCAGCAGAAATTACGCATACCCTAAACGTTCGTGCAGCCGCGGTATTTGTAACAGAAATAGTGATTGTTGTCGATTATGTACAAGGTGCTCTGAATACCATTTATATGCTATAACATACACTGTACTGTCTGTCCCTTAAATTGGACTGCAGTGTCACTCTACTTCCACTAATTGACGCAGATGTCAAAGGTCCGTATAATCGAATGAGTTACATCCCAGAACAAACAGAGCGTATTGTTACAGAACATATAAATAACTCAGGCCTTGGTTGAATTCCTATTGTGTGGTGTAAAGTTCACAGCTTCTAAGGAATTGACACGTCAGATCCCTTAGGTGCAAACTCGAGTCGACTCCAGCAATCCAGGATTTAGTATCAGCCAAAAAGCCTTGCATCGAATGTACCTAAGTGCGTGTATATCAAATGAAATCTAAGCTCGTGGTGTGTCAGCTAATGTATGTTGTGTAAGTGTGATAAGTATATGAGTGTGTGTCCATTGTAATCAGGCTAAAGCCACGAAACACAATGGGTGTGTATAAGAGTTTTTTTATTGTAAGTTCACTATCTTGTCACAAATAATAGAATCAAAAGCCAATAAATGCGTAACACTGCAATGCCTTAGAAATATTAAAAAAAGAGCTAGTTAGTTAAAAAATTGGGACGTGTGTGCTCTCTCAAAGTTTCAATCACATTGCAATGCCATCATTTATTATATTCATGCGTCCTAATTTAAATTAGAGTTGTATTTCAAAACAATAGAAGTAATCTTTAAATCCACTCTCATACCAGAAATAGTAAATACATAATATTAAACTTTAGAATAATATCTGGCCCTAATGGCCCCCTAAACAATCTTCAATTAAGCATCTCAGCGGACCCGTTGATTTGCAGAAAAAAACTAACTATACCTATAATTTATGAAGCCTTGAAGTGACTACCACAGCAATTAGCACGCAGAACCATATATCCAGCTAATCTCCCGTAGTGACGACCTAGTGATTACAAACCAAAGATAAACACTTAACCCTTAAATTACATAGGTACATTACTATGGATACTTAATGTGAACACTGACTCTATAATTAATTGCAGTTACACACTATTCATATAAAAACAAATCAAACACTCAATGTTTTACACTCACAGTATTGTCAATTGTCTTAAAAATACGTGCCTACGCTAAATTCACTTATTCGTCTCTAAAATGTCTTAAATATCTGTTTAAAATATCACATAAAATCTCTAGTAATTAAACACTGTTTTCACACTAATAAAACGCGGAACGCGCGCGCGAAATCGAATATCAAAATCAATTGATAATTAATTATAAAGGAATCCGAATGGGATAATTTCAACCTTTCGTTACGAAGTCAAATCCCCAACTGCCTATAATTTTTAATAGAGAAATCTTACATGGATTCTTGTGCCATATTCAAAAGGTGTAATTCTTTTACATGTCATATTAACATACGTCATTTTGGTTTACAATAATTATATAGGTTAGTCTAAAGACATATGTGTTATAATATTCCAACTGATATAGGTTCTTTCGGATCCATGCCCATGAATTGTTTTTGCAGTCCCACCACTTCAAATCATGAAGTGGTAATAACTTAGACGAAATGTGAGACCAGCTCTTTAGATACAAAAGTTAAAACCAATAAATTAGTGGTTTATTACCCCCTTGTTGACATCATTTCGATTTCAAGGAACGCTTGACGTGAGAAAGTTTTTTATAGAATTTGTCTAAACTAGGTACCTATTTTTACCCGACTGTCGAAGGAGAGGAGGGTTATGTTTTTTAAAGATAATCTTCGAGTCATGTAACCTTGCAGTTACACATTCCCACTTCGAGCGATCCGTGCTTAATTGACGCCGCCGCAATGTTTTTTGATAATAGGGTTTGATTCACTGTAATTTTGATGGTTGGGTCCAGGATCACAATCGCAGCTTTTACGGGGCCATCCCCTTGTCAGAGCCGCTATTCGGTTAGGTTAGGTTAGGTTAGGTTTATCGTGAGGGGAGGCGTAGGGGCTGACGGAGGCGGACCCGATCCAGCCAAAACAACATCAAAAGGTAGTGCTGAAAAAGCGGCGGAGAAGGGAGCCCTTATGGCGCTCACCCACATGGAAACGGAGGAAACAGAGGCCTTCCGCCCCCGCCTCACCCTAGCACGTTCACCAGTGCGAGGTGAATGCGGTAGCCCGCGCATCGACCTGAACGCGCCCGCTATTCAGATCGCGCCGAGAAAGCACACGGTCGGCCCAGCGCGCGATGGACCTGGCCGTTTCTTGCCTCGAAGGCGGGGCAAGGAGCCCCCCGTGAAGGAGGCCTCGCGCTCGGTCCAACCGGCGGCTGCGAGTGCGGAGCGGGAAACCCCAAGGGACAGGTGCACGCTGGCGCCAACACTAGAGGGTGGGCAAGACGCCCGTTTTGAGAAAATCCCCCGGGTGACTCTGACCCGTTTGGACGAGGGGAGTGTGCCTCGTGGGGATCCGGTGCAGGATGCGGAAGAGACTGGGCGCACAGTGCCATCCGCCTCGCCTGTCGGAGCTGACGTGGAGGGACAGCGGCCATCTTCCGCCGACGGGGCTGATGCTCCGCCATGCAAAGCTAGAATCCGGGCCAAGGGGCGAGTGCGCCCACGCTTGACTCCGTTCAAGATTGGAGACCCAGAGGGGGCGCGGGAGTCGTCCGTCGACTCACCAGTGCCCAGTTCGGACGCGGAGGACCCACCGGGGCTGGCGGTATCGGACTCAAGCGTAAACGAGAGCCTGGTAACTGTCAGGACGAGATCCAGGTCCGGATCAGCGTCCTCATTACCGGAAGGCCGCTTGTGGTCCCAGGAGGGGCAAAAGAGACGGCGATTAAAACTCTCAGAGTCGTCCAGCGATGGAGACTCGGAGGCCACAAGGGTGGACGAGCCCAAGGCGAAAGGCCGCCCGCCGACAACGGGCAAGTTCGTCGGAATGGGCAAGGCGCAGGCCGATCTAAAGGCAGCAAAGGAGGAATTTCGCCGCAAAGCTGCGGCAGAGGCAGAAGAGGCAGTGGGAAACATGGCCATTCGCATGAGGCCAAAGAGCCCGCAAAAAATAACGCAACCGCCTCCTGCAGAGTCCCAGCTGGCTTCTGCGTTGCACACACAAATGCTGGACAGCACTGAGGTAATTAAGGCAGTGATTGCAAAGTCAGGCAATTTAAAGGGGACCCACCAGCGGAAGCTGAAGGATGCGGTGGCGGCATATATGGACGCTGCCCATGTGTTGATGAACCGCACTTCGTGCGAAGAAATCAAGAAGCTCGAGGCTGAAAATGCGCGCCTACAAGCCCAAATGACGGAGCTCCGAAGGGAGCTAGGGGAGATGCGGAGTGAGCTGCGACTGGCCAGGACAGCTCCCCCTCCGCAAACATCCACGCTGGAAGAGGTCGAACGTGACATAATGGTTAAGGTGGGGACCATGGTATGTACCCGGCTGGAAGCCTTGGAGGACAGGCTTCTCCCATTGAAGCTAGTGCGTCCACCGCTCGCTGCCGACAAGGGGACGGCTGCGGTTGCCAATCCTGCGGACAAAGGCAGCAAGGACGCAACAGCTGACAAAGTCGTCGCTGACCCTAGTGGGCGGAACACGGCGGAGCCTAAAGGGCCACTTCCGGCTCCCTCAGAGGGCCAAAGGGGCAAAAAGAAAAAGGCGGCTAAGAAGAACAAGAAGAATGGTCGAGCGGCTCAACCCACCGAACCACCGCCCGAGCCCCGCCCGTTACCACCAGCGCCAGCATCTACGAATGCAGCTTGGACGGAGGTCGTAAGCAAGGGTAAAAAGAAGGCTGCCGCGAAGGCAGCGGCAGCAGCGCAGCAGATAGCGCAGCAGACCCGAAAACTGCGGACACCACGCTCCGCGGCAGTCGTTTTAACGATGAGACCAGGAGAGGGCCACCCCACTTACGGGGAAATTATAAAAGAGGCGCGGTCGAAGATCGACTTGAAAGAACTGAATATAGAGGGTGTCCGGTTCAAACGGGCGGTCACTGGAGCGACCATAATAGAGGTGGCCGGAGCGACTAGTGGCGAGAAAGCGGACGCTCTCGCCAACAAGCTAAGGGAAACGCTGAACAGCGACGTCGTCCAAGTCTCGAGACCCACGAAATGCGCGGAAATGCGCATCTCGGGTCTGGACGACTCAGTAACATCGGAAGACGTCAAGAACGCCATTGTCCAGAATGGTGGGTGTCCGGCCGACGCAGTAAAATGCGGCAATATTCGCCAGGACTTTACAGGCATGGGTACGGCATGGGTTCGTTGTCCGGTAACAGCAGCCAAGCAGCTGCAAGAGAAAGGTCGGCTACTCGTGGGATGGGTCTCGGCTCGGGTGCAGCTGCTGGATCCCAAACCCATGCGCTGCTTTCGGTGCCTCGAGGTGGGACACGTCCACGCGCAGTGCCAAGCCCAGGTGGACCGAAGCGAGCTCTGTTATCGCTGTGGCCAGCCCGGCCACAAGAGGGCTGCGTGCTCTGCCGCGCCGCACTGTGCTCTCTGCGCAGCCGCCAACAAACCCGCGGGACACAGTATAGGGAGCAAGCCGTGCGCCGCTCCCGTAAAGAGGGGGAAATTTAGCAATGGCTCCCGGGCTGCATTGCAAAGCATCCACCCGCCTGCAAATGCTGAGGTCGAGGTCGAGAAGACAATAGAGATGGAGGTCTAATGGCTCTGCAATTTCTACAGGCGAACCTAAACCACTGCGCCAGAGCTCAGGACCTCCTGTTCCAGAGTATGGCGCAGTGGCAGACACACGTGGCTATCGTCTCCGAGCCCTACTTTATCCCCCAAAGGGGCAATTGGGCTGGGGACCATGACGGTTTGGTGGCGATAGTCACGCAGACGGCTGCTGGCTCACAACCGTTTGAAAACATTGAGAAAGGAAGAGGCTACGTTGCTGGTCGCCTCGGCGGGCTCCTTGTGGTGGGTGTCTATTTCTCGCCTAACCGGAGCCTGGCCGAATTCGAATCCTTCCTGATGGACCTAGGGGCGCTTATCAGCCGAAGCTACCCGATCCCCGTGCTCGTTGCCGGGGACCTCAATGCCAAGTCCGTGGCATGGGGATCCTCGTCAACGGACGTGCGTGGGCGCGAATTGGAGGAGTGGGCCATCGCAGCGGGGTTGGCCGTGATCAATCGGGGCTCGGTGGATACATGCGTGCGGCAACAGGGCGGCTCCATTGTGGATGTGACCTTTGCCAACGTCACCCTGGCACGCCGTGTCCAGGGCTGGGAAGTGCTCGAGGGCGTGGAGACACTGTCCGATCACAGGTACATCCAGTTCAGTGTCTCTGCGGTGTCAGATCCCACAAATAGTCCCATCAGTCGGTCGCTGGCGGGAGAAGGTCCTCGCTGGGCATTAAAACGCCTCGACCGGGACTTGTTGGAACTTGCGGCTAACGTTGAGGCCTGGAACCCAATCCCCGAGGGTCCGGTGCATGTGGAGGAAGAGGCGCAAGCGCTGGGAGGAGCGATGATACACATTTGCGACGCAGCAATGCCCCGAGCAAAACCTCTTCCTCCAAAGCGCCAGGTCTACTGGTGGTCAGCTGAGCTGGATCGGCTCCGACAATCATGCGTCATAGCAAGACGCATTTATAGCCACCAGCGGAGGCGTCGGCGTAGAGACTTAACCCAGGAGGCGGAACTGTATGCGATCTATATCCAGCGAACGAAAGGTCTACAGCTGGCTATTAGCCAGGCGAAAGAGGGCTCCCAGCAAGAAATGATCGACTCGCTGAACAGGGACCCGTGGGGCCGACCATACAAAATGGTCCGCAATAAACTGCGACCATGGGTTCCACCACTGACGCGAAGCCTCGAGCCGAACTTGTTGACGGACGTGATCGAAGCCCTATTCCCGATCAGTGTAGACTTCTCTCCGCCAGCAATGGCACCGCCTACGGCACCTAGCAACGAGGAGGAGGAAGAAGAAGTTCCCAGCGTCTCTGGTGGTGAACTCGGGGCGGCGGTCCTTAGGCTAAAAGTCAAAAATACAGCCCCTGGACCAGGTGGAATCCCGGGTCGTGCGTGGGTTCTGGCTTCTAATACGCTGGAGCCTAGACTGCTTAGACTGTTTTCAGCCTGCTTTGAGCAAGCCCTCTTCCCCCGGCCATGGAAGACGGGAAAGCTGGTATTGCTGAAAAAGGAAGGGCGCCCAGCTGACTCTCCGGCGGCATATCGCCCTATAGTCCTGCTTGATGAGGTGGGCAAGCTGTTCGAGCGCATAATAGCTGCCCGCCTCACCAAGCACCTGATCCGGGTCGGGCCAGATGTGGCTGCCTGCCAGTACGGATTCCGCAGCGGCCGCTCGACCGTTGACGCTATCCTCCGCGTCAGGGATTTCGCGGAAAAGGCGGTGTCCAAGAACGAGGTCATCTTGGCGGTATCCTTGGACATCGCCAATGCTTTCAACACCCTGCCGTGGGGATGCGTTACGGAGGCGTTGCGGTTCCACGGAGTGCCCGCCTACCTGAGGCGAATAGTCGGCGCGTACCTCTCAGAGAGGTACGTAATCTATCCGGGCCGAGAAGAGTGGGGGAGACATCGAATGTCACGCGGTGTTCCACAGGGGTCGGTCCTGGGGCCACTCCTGTGGAACATTGGCTACGACTGGGTCCTGCGCGGTTCTAACCTCCCAGGTGTAAATCTGACCTGCTACGCCGACGACACGTTGGTCACAGTCCAGGGCAAAACGCACCGACAAGCCTGCATATTGGCCACGGCAGGTGTGGCACACGTAGTCCGACGAATCCGGCTGCTAGGTCTGGAGGTCGCTCTCCAAAAGTCGGAGGCTCTATTCTTCCATGGGCCCCGAAATGCGCCCCCGCCGGACGCGCATATAGTGGTGGGTGGAACTCGGATAGAAATTGAGTCTTCTATGAGGTACCTGGGCCTCACATTAGACAGTCGATGGAGCTTCCACGCCCACTTCAAGCGTCTGATGCCGAAGCTGCTGGGAGCTGCTGGCGCTCTAGGGCGTATACTCCCAAACACGGGGGGGCCTAAGGCGTCGTGCAGGCAGCTGTACATGGGGGTCGTCCGATCCATGGCCCTTTATGGTGCCCCCGCATGGGCGGACATCCTGCATGGCCGGGAAATCGCCTTGCTGCGAAAGCCACAGAGGGTGATGGCAAACAGGATGATACGGGGGTATCGGACGATCTCCAACGAAGCAGCATGCGTGCTGGCTGGGTCACTCCCTTGGGACCTGGATGCGAAGGCCCTTGCAGCGGTTTATCGCTGGCGCAAGGAGTCGCAGAGTCGGGGCGACTTACCAGCAACAAGGGAGGTGGAGGCGCAGCGCGAGGGCGCGCGCTTGGAAATGGTGGCTATATGGAAGGAGAGGCTGGCGCAACCTAGCGCAGGCCTCAGGACGATCCGGGCAGTTCGTCCAGTCTTTGAACAGTGGTTGGACCGGCACCACGGCACGCTGACATTCCGGCTGACGCAGATCCTCTCGGACCACGGGTGCTTCGGGAGGTATCTGCACCGCATAGGACGAGAACCGACTGCAGTGTGCCACCATTGTGACAACTGCCCGGAAGAGACGGCCCAGCATACGCTGGAGGTGTGCCCAGCCTGGAGAGAAGAGCGCCAAACTCTCTGCGCTACGATAGGTCACGACCTGTCGCTGCCCACCGTTATTCGCAGAATGGTGGAAAGCGAAAGGGCGTGGAAACCGGTCCTTGCCTTCTGCGAGGTCGTAATGGAGACGAAGGAGGCAGCCGAGAGACAGAGGGAGACAACCTCCAGTGATCCCGGCCGCCAACGGCGAATTGGGCGGAGGCGGCGAGCCTACGATCGCCACTTGCCCCCCTAACAGTGGCCAGGGCCGGCAGACTTGGGGAAGTCTGCCGGCCGTGCAACAAACTGGCCCGTGATGGCGTCGCGCGTGTTCAGCGCGCCACTCATTAGACGTTGCAGGATGGGTTGAACACCTCACCCTCCTGGCACAGAGCTTGGGCCCTCCATCAGGGCAATCACCGCCGGGTCGCGGAAGAGTGCTTCGGCGTGCCCGTAACCCGGCAATATGGTGATGAGCTGGAACACCGTGGGGTTTTAGACGGTAGTCCGGGCGGTTCCCGGGAGCCCGTCATACCCGCCCAGGCTTCCCCCGCCGGGCGGGATGCGTAAAGGCATTTCCCCACGTAAAAAAAAAAAAAAAAAAAAAAAAAAAAAAAGGTTAGGTTTATCGAGGGCGAGCGGAGGACCAGCTGGCCTATGCCTTACACACGCAAATGATGGACAGCACTGACGTGATCAAAGCAGTGATTGCCAAATCAGGCAACCTAAAGGGGACCCACCAGCGGAAGCTGAAGGATGCGGTGGCGGCTTACATGGATGCTGCAACGGTATTGATTAAGCGCACATCCTCGGAAGAGACCGAGAGGCTTGAGGCCCAAAACAAACGCCTGCAAGCTCAGATGACTGAGCTCCAAAGAGAGCTCGGGGAGCTGCGGAGTGAGCTGCGCACAGCTAAAGCAGCTCTCACACCGCAAACTCATATGCCGGAGGACGCCGAACGCGACATAATGGTCAAAGTGGGGACCATGGTAAACGCTCGGCTGGATGCGTTAGAAGATCGGCTTCTCCCACCGACGGCTGTGCGCCCACTACTCGCGGCGGACAAAAAGGGACAGGGCGCACCGCCTGCCACCAACTCAGCAGACAACAACGTCGCTGGCACTAGCGGGCGGAAGATGGCAGAGCCTAAAGCGCCTGCTCCTGCTCCTCCAACGGGAAAGAAGGGGAAGAAAAAACCCGTCAAAAAGGCCAAGAAGGATGACCATGTGGCTCTACCAGCTCTGCCAGCCGAAGCCCCTCATGTGCCCCGCCCCATGCCGCCCACGCCGGCGTCCAGGAATGAGACGTGGACAGACGTCATCGGGAAAGGCAAGAAGAAAAAGAAGACTGCCGCGCAGGGAGCTGCGCCACAGGCCAAGCCCAAGCAGACCCAAAAATTGCGGGCACCACGCTCAGCGGCCGTAGTGCTGACGCTGAAGCCGGGAGAGGGCCGCCCCACCTACGGGGACATAATTAAGGAGGCTCGGTCGAAGATCGATCTGAAAGACCTCCAGATTGAGGGCGTCCGATTTAAGCGGGCGGTCACTGGAGCGACCATCATTGAGGTACCCGGGGCGACAGCGGGCGAGAAAGCGGATGCTCTCGCGGAAAAGTTGAGGGCAACGCTCAAGAGCGAGGACGTACAAGTCTCGAGGCCCACGAAGTGCTCGGAGGTGCGCATTACGGGTCTCGATGATTCAGTGACACCGGAGGATGTCAAGGCGGCAATTTCAAAGGTTAGCGGGTGCGATGCTGGCCTTGTAAAATGCGGCGAAATCCGTCAGAACTTCTCGGGGTTAGGCACGGCATGGGTCCGTTGCCCAGTAACAGCAGCCAAAAAGCTGGCAGAGGGCGGGCGCCTGCTGGTAGGTTGGGTATCCGCACGGGTGCAGCTACTGGCTGCTAAACCCATGCGCTGCTTCCGGTGCCTCGAGGCGGGACACGTCCGAGCACAGTGCCAATCTCAGGACGATCGGAGCGAGCTGTGCTACCGATGTGGCCAGCCCGGCCACAAGGCAGCCACGTGCACCGCCACGCCGCACTGCCCAGTCTGCGCAGCGGCCAAAAAACCAGCGGGACATGCCGTAGGGAGCAAGTTGTGCGCTGCTCTCAAAAAGAAGGGGAAGTTTGGCACTAGGCCACGAGCCACCCAGCCGAACTTCCACCCGGCCGCCAATGTGGCACCAGAGACTGAGGAGGCTGTAGAAATGGAGGAATAATAATGGCCCTCTCCTTCTTGCAGGCGAATCTCAACCACTGCGCCAGGGCTCAGGACCTCTTGTTCCAGAGCATGGCGCAGTGGCTGACCCACGTGGCTGTCGTTTCCGAGCCATACTTTATCCCCCAAAGGGACAATTGGGCTGGGGACCATGATGGCTTGGTAGCGTTAGCCACGCAAACGGCTGCTGGCTCGCCACCGTTCGAGAAAGTCGATAAGGGAAGGGGTTATGTTGCCGGGCGCCTTGGCGGCATCCTTGTTGTCGGTGTCTACTTCTCGCCAAACAGGAGCCTGGCAGATTTCGAGTCTTTCCTGACGGACGTGGGTGCGGTCATTAGGCAAAACCGTCCAAGCTCTGTGCTCGTTGCCGGGGATCTCAACGCCAAGTCCATGGCGTGGGGATCCTCGTCAACGGATGCGCGCGGCCGCGAGTTGGAGGAGTGGGCCATCGCAGAGGGCCTAATCGTTGTGAACAGCGGGTCAGTCGACACGTGCGTGCGGCAACAAGGTGGCTCCATTGTGGACGTGACGTTCGCCAACGCCGCCTTGGCGCGCCGTGTCCAGGGCTGGGGAGTGCTCGAGGGCATCGAGACCTTGTCGGACCACCGTTATATTCGGTTCAGCGTCTCCGCACTAACAGATGCTCCGAGTGGCCCTATCAGCCGCTCTCTGAGAGGAGAGGGACCACGCTGGGCACTAAAACGCCTCGACTGGGACACATTCCATCTTGCCGCCGAAGTCGAGGCTTGGAACCCCGTTCCTGAGGGCCCAGTGGATGTGGAGGAAGAGGCGCAAGCGCTCGGCGGATCCATGACAGCGATTTGCGACGCAGCAATGCCCCGAGCAAAACCCGTGCCTCCGAAACGCCAAGTCCACTGGTGGTCGGTTGAACTCGACCAGCTGAGACAGTCCTGTGTAGCTGCAAGGCGCATGTACAGTCACCAGCGGAGGCGTCGACGCAGGGTCCCCGTCCAAGAGGCGGAACTGTACGCCGTATACATCCAGTGCACGAAAGACCTTCAGCTGGCCATAAGCCAGGCGAAGGAGGGTTCCCAGCAGGAGATGCTCGAAACGCTCAACAGGGACCCGTGGGGCCGACCATATAAAATGGTCCGCAGCAAACTTCGCCCCTGGGCCCCACCACTGACGAGAAGTCTCGAGCCGAACCTGCTGGGGGACGTGGTCGCGACTCTGTTCCCGGCTAGTGAAGGCTTCTCTCCGCCAGACATGGCGCCGCCCACCGTACCTGGTGACGACGAGGAAGAGGCTCCAAATGTGTCAGTCGGAGAACTCGGAGCAGCTGTTCTCCGATTGAAAGGAAAAAACACGGCCCCTGGACCTGACGGGATCCCGGGCCGCGCCTGGGTCCTAGCCAATAACACGCTGGAGAACAGACTGCTCAGACTTTTCTCGGGGTGCTTCGAGCAGGCTCTCTTCCCCAGGCAATGGAAGACAGGCAAACTTGTCCTTCTAAAGAAGGAAGGGCGCCCTGCGGATTCCCCGTCTGCATACCGCCCAATAGTCCTGCTCGATGAGGTGGGCAAGCTTTTTGAGCGGATTATAGCTGCCCGCCTCATTAAACATCTCATCCGAGTCGGACCGGACTTGGCGGAGTGCCAGTACGGGTTCCGTAGCGGTCGCTCGACCGTCGACGCCATCCTTCGCGCAAAAGATCTTGCGGACAGGGCGGTGTCAGAAAAAGAAGTGCTATTGGCGGTATCCTTGGATATCGCCAACGCATTTAACACCCTGCCCTGGGGATGCGTGATGGAGGCACTACGTTTCCACCAAGTGCCCGCCTACCTGAGGCAAATGGTCGGCGCGTACCTCTCTGAGAGGTACGTAATTTACCCAGGCCGGGAGGAGTGGGGACGACATCGGATGTCCTGCGGTGTTCCACAGGGGTCGGTCCTAGGGCCACTCCTGTGGAACATCGGCTACGATTGGGTCCTGCGTGGCGCAAATCTTCCAGGAGTCAGTCTAACGTGCTACGCCGACGACACTCTTGTGACGGCCCGCGGGAAGACTTACCGCCATGCTGGTGTACTGGCCACGGCTGGCGTGGCTCACGTGGTAAGGCGAATCCGACTGTTGGGGTTGAAGGTGGCTCTGCAAAAATCAGAAGCCATATGCTTTCACGGGCGTGGCGGGGCCCCTCCACCGGACGCCCACTTAGTGGTGGGGGGCACCAGAATCAAAATAGAGCCCACCATGAGGTATCTGGGCCTCACACTCGACGGCCGTTGGAGCTTCCATGCCCATTTCAAACGCTTGTTGCCAAAGCTGATGGGAGCCGCCGGTGCCCTAGGGCGTATACTCCCGAACACGGGGGGGCCTAAGGCGCCGTGTCGGCAGCTGTACATGGGGGTCGTGCGCTCCATGGCCCTCTACGGTGCTCCCGTATGGGCGGAGAACCTGCGGAGCCGGGAAATTGCTCTCCTGCACAAGGCGCAGGGCGTGATGGCCATCAGGCAAATACGGGGGTATCGCACCATCTCCGGTGAGGCGGCATGCGTGCTGGCGGGGTCACTCCCTTGGGACCTGGATGCGAGAGCCCTTGCGGCGGCTTACCGTTGGCGCAAGGAGGCGCTTGGTCGCGGTGACTCACCAGCACCAAGAGAGTTGGAGGCCCAACGCGACGCTGCTCGCCTCGAAATGGTGGGAATATGGAGGGAAAGGCTGGCACAACCGTGTGCGGGCCTCAAGACCATCCGGGCAATTCGTCCGGTTCTGGAGCGGTGGCTGGACCGGAGTCATGGCACGTTGACTTTCCGGCTGACGCAGGTCCTCTCGGACCACGGATGTTTCGGGAGGTACCTGCATCGCATACGCCGAGAGTCAAGCGCGCGGTGTCACCACTGTGACAATTGCCCGGAGGAGACGGCCCAGCACACGCTGGAGGTTTGCCCAGCCTGGGAGCAGGAGCGCCGGACACTATGCGCCACTGTTGGCCATGACCTCTCGCTGCCCACGGTAGTAAGTAGTATCGTGGACAGCGACAGGGCATGGAGAGCGGTCCTCGCCTTCTGCGAGACCGTCATGGAGTTGAAGGAGGCGGCCGAGAGACAGAGGGAGGCAACTTCTGAGGATCCCGGTCGCCAACGGCGAGTAGGGCGAAGGCGGCGAGCCTACGACCGCCATATTCCACCCTAACCGTGGCCAGGGCCGGCAGGCTTGGGGAAGTCTGTCGGCCGAATGACAAACTGGCCCGTGATGGCGTGCGCGGGCTCCCGCGCACAAAACACCGAGGTGTTGCTGGTGGGGTCCACACCCTCCCGAGTTCGGGGCCTTCACCAGGCCAGTCACCGCCGGGTCGCGGAAGAGTATACACAATCGTGCCCGTAACCCGGCAACACGGTGACGAGGCGGAAAACCGTGGGGTTTTAGTCGGTAGTCCGGGCGGTTCCCGGGAGTCCGACATACCCGCCCAGGCCTCCCCGGCCGGGCGGGATGCGTAAAAGCATTTCCCCACGTAAAAAAAAAAAAAAAAAAAAAAAAAAAAAAAAAAGGATTATCGAGGGCGTATCGCACCACCTCGTTTGAGGCGGCCTGCGTTTTGGCGGGCACCCCACCCTGGGAGCTGGATGCCGAGGTAGTGGCGGAGGTGTACAGTCGGGTAGCCGAGTCCCGCCACAGAGGAGACCAACCAGGCCTGGAGGAGATAAGGCGATGGCGAGAAGCCGCCCACCAAACCCTTCTCCGGAAGTGGACGGAAGCTCTGGAGCAGCCGAGTGCCGGCCACTGGACCATAGCGGCAGTGCAGCCAGTCCTACAGCGATGGCTTAACAGGAAGTGGGGTGCGGTTTCCTTCCACCTGGCACAGATACTAACGGGCCATGGCTGCTTTGGGCGGTATCTGTGGAAGATTGCAAGGAGGGAACCGACACCAGTCTGTCACCAGTGCGGAGGGGTGGAAGATACTGCACAGCACACGCTGGAATTGTGTCCCGCCTTTGCCGAAGAGAGGGCTCGCCTCTCACTTGCAGTGGGACCCGACATCTCGCTGCCAGCCATGATTCAATCTATGGTCGACAGCGAGAGGTCGTGGCAGGTAGCTGTCTCCTTTTGCGAGGAGGTAATGCGGCAGAAGGAGACGGCGGAGCGGGCCAGGGAGGACTCCAATGCGTCCGACCAACAGCGCCGCAGGCGCCCTGGGCGCAGACGGCAGGCACACGACCGCCGGCTGCCCCCTTAGTAAGGACCTCCGGGTGGCAGGCATGGGGACAACTGTCGCCCACTGGATCGAGGTCCCAGTGTAGGAGTGCGGGCGACAAGTACGCCACAAATGCTAGTGGCGGGGGAACACACAACCAATTCCCCCACAGCTGGGTCCAATGAGTTGGACAACTGCTGGCGGAGTCGCGGATGTGTGCGAGAGCGTTCCCGTGGCTCCGCCAAAGGCAGAGTGAAGAGCTCCCCAGGGTTTTTAGCCGGTACGAATCCGGCATATCCATCGCGCATACCCCAATGTCGGCGGAGGATGGCCGCTGCCCCTCCAAGTCCGCTCCGACGGGCGAGACAGATCGCACTGTGGACCCAGACTCGTCCGCACCTTGCGCTGGATACGCGAGACACAATCCCCTCGTCTATGCGGGTCAGGATCACCCGGGGGATTTTCTCGAAGCGGGTATCTCGCCCGTCCTCCAGTACCGGCGCCAGCGTGCACCGCTCCTTTGAAGATTCCCGCTCCGCGCTCGTAGCCGCCGATTGGACCGAACGCGATGCGTCCTCCACGGGGTGCTCCTTGACCCGCCCTTGAGGCAAAAAGCGGCCAGAGCCGTCGCGCACTGA
>OX346257.1:26715661-26723119 GCA_947049275.1 Epinotia bilunana
TAGGTTAGGTTAGGTTAGGTTAGGTTAGGTTAGGTTAGGTTAGGTTAGGTTAGGTTAGGTTAGGTTAGGTTAGGTTAGGTTAGGTTAGGTTAGGTTAGGTTAGGTTAGGTTAGGTTAGGTTAGGTTAGGTTAGGTTAGGTTAGGTTAGGTTAGGTTAGGTTAGGTTAGGTTAGGTTAGGTTAGGTTAGGTTAGGTTAGGTTAGGTTAGGTTAGGTTAGGTTAGGTTAGGTTAGGTTAGGTTAGGTTAGGTTAGGTTAGGTTAGGTTAGGTTAGGTTAGGTTAGGTTAGGTTAGGTTAGGTTAGGTTAGGTTAGGTTAGGTTAGGTTAGGTTAGGTTAGGTTAGGTTAGGTTAGGTTAGGTTAGGTTAGGTTAGGTTAGGTTAGGTTAGGTTAGGTTAGGTTAGGTTAGGTTAGGTTAGGTTAGGTTAGGTTAGGTTAGGTTAGGTTAGGTTAGGTTAGGTTAGGTTAGGTTAGGTTAGGTTAGGTTAGGTTAGGTTAGGTTAGGTTAGGTTAGGTTAGGTTAGGTTAGGTTAGGTTAGGTTAGGTTAGGTTAGGTTAGGTTAGGTTAGGTTAGGTTAGGTTAGGTTAGGTTAGGTTAGGTTAGGTTAGGTTAGGTTAGGTTAGGTTAGGTTAGGTTAGGTTAGGTTAGGTTAGGTTAGGTTAGGTTAGGTTAGGTTAGGTTAGGTTAGGTTAGGTTAGGTTAGGTTAGGTTAGGTTAGGTTAGGTTAGGTTAGGTTAGGTTAGGTTAGGTTAGGTTAGGTTAGGTTAGGTTAGGTTAGGTTAGGTTAGGTTAGGTTAGGTTAGGTTAGGTTAGGTTAGGTTAGGTTAGGTTAGGTTAGGTTAGGTTAGGTTAGGTTAGGTTAGGTTAGGTTAGGTTAGGTTAGGTTAGGTTAGGTTAGGTTAGGTTAGGTTAGGTTAGGTTAGGTTAGGTTAGGTTAGGTTAGGTTAGGTTAGGTTAGGTTAGGTTAGGTTAGGTTAGGTTAGGTTAGGTTAGGTTAGGTTAGGTTAGGTTAGGTTAGGTTAGGTTAGGTTAGGTTAGGTTAGGTTAGGTTAGGTTAGGTTAGGTTAGGTTAGGTTAGGTTAGGTTAGGTTAGGTTAGGTTAGGTTAGGTTAGGTTAGGTTAGGTTAGGTTAGGTTAGGTTAGGTTAGGTTAGGTTAGGTTAGGTTAGGTTAGGTTAGGTTAGGTTAGGTTAGGTTAGGTTAGGTTAGGTTAGGTTAGGTTAGGTTAGGTTAGGTTAGGTTAGGTTAGGTTAGGTTAGGTTAGGTTAGGTTAGGTTAGGTTAGGTTAGGTTAGGTTAGGTTAGGTTAGGTTAGGTTAGGTTAGGTTAGGTTAGGTTAGGTTAGGTTAGGTTAGGTTAGGTTAGGTTAGGTTAGGTTAGGTTAGGTTAGGTTAGGTTAGGTTAGGTTAGGTTAGGTTAGGTTAGGTTAGGTTAGGTTAGGTTAGGTTAGGTTAGGTTAGGTTAGGTTAGGTTAGGTTAGGTTAGGTTAGGTTAGGTTAGGTTAGGTTAGGTTAGGTTAGGTTAGGTTAGGTTAGGTTAGGTTAGGTTAGGTTAGGTTAGGTTAGGTTAGGTTAGGTTAGGTTAGGTTAGGTTAGGTTAGGTTAGGTTAGGTTAGGTTAGGTTAGGTTAGGTTAGGTTAGGTTAGGTTAGGTTAGGTTAGGTTAGGTTAGGTTAGGTTAGGTTAGGTTAGGTTAGGTTAGGTTAGGTTAGGTTAGGTTAGGTTAGGTTAGGTTAGGTTAGGTTAGGTTAGGTTAGGTTAGGTTAGGTTAGGTTAGGTTAGGTTAGGTTAGGTTAGGTTAGGTTAGGTTAGGTTAGGTTAGGTTAGGTTAGGTTAGGTTAGGTTATAGGGTCGAATTTCGGTAGATCTTTCTGAAACTTCGCAGAGGGGGGTTTTTAACCATGCCCCACCTGTGGTGTTTTTGGCTTGGGGTGCAAACCCCCCCCTTTTGGTACCTCCCATACATTTTTTTTGTTTTTTTATGGTTTTTATTTTTTTTTGCAAAAACTATTTACTTTGCGGAGCTGATATTCACATGCGACAAAATTATTGCAATTCTGCATCGAATGGTATTTTTTTGGACTTTCTAAGTCTATAAACAAAAATTTTAGACCCGGGTTAGATTATTTTTGATATTTTTTTTTGTCCAATTTTGACAAAAAAAAAATGTTTTTATGTAGATTGCTATAATTTTATACTACTAACGTAGTATAAATTGTTCAAAATTGAAGTCCGTTTTGCTCTATCTCTTACCGTTTCGGAGATAAAAAATGCCAAACTTTGATAAAAGCGTGATTTGTTGCGGAAATTTTTCATCAGGCGCTTTATCGAAAAATGTATGGAAAATTAAAATCCGACTCGCACTTGACCATTTTTTTTTAATAATGTTGGTTTTATAGCTTAAATTTATTCTGATTAATAGTTTGACAGGGCGAAATGGTTTGACATGCTTTCTTCTTTCTTTCCCTCTTCTCCTTTCCTTTATGTACTGTCTTCTTGTCTATGGTCAACTGACACAAAAGTGGGGGGGCCTCGGATCCCAGCGGCGCCCAGTTCAGTCGAAGGGGAATGCTCTGCCGAGCACAACGACGTGTCGCACGCCTGTCTACGCCTCCCCGTTTCCGAGCTAGGGGGGTTTGTGTCAGCCGGTTGACAGCTGTCAAAATTTCAAGATGGCTGACTTCAAACTTAAGAGCCTCGTAACTCCGGTCCAGGTGGTCGCACAGACTCGAGACTGGGCACGCTGAACTCGGGCTGGTCTCGCCCGTCCTCTGGCAGGCTCAGCTCACACTAAAGTGGGGGGCGCTCGGATCCCAATGGGACCCAGCTCAATCGAAGGAGAATGCTCCGCCGAGCACAATGACGTGTCGCACGTCTCTCTACGCCTCTCCGTTCCCGAGCTAGGAGGGTTATAGCTAGCCAGTTGACAGCTGTCAAAATTTCAAGATGGCTGACTTCAAACTTTAGAGCCTCGTAACTCCGGTCCAGGTGGTCGCACAGACTCGAGACTGGGCTCGCTGAACTCGGGCTGGTCTCGCCCGTCCTCTGGCAGGCTCAGCTCACACTAAAGTGGGGGGCGCTCGGATCCCAATGGGACCCAGCTCAATCGAAGGAGAATGCTCCGCCGAGCACAATGACGTGTCGCACGTCTCTCTACGCCTCCCCGTTCCCGAGCTAGGAGGGTTATAGCTAGCCAGTTGACAGCTGTCAAAATTTCAAGATGGCTGACTTCAAACTTTAGAGCCTCGTAACTCCGGTCCAGGTGGTCGCACAGACTCGAGACTGGGCTCGCTGAACTCGGGCTGGTCTCGCCCGTCCTCTGGCAGGCTCAGCTCACACTAAAGTGGGAGGCGCTCGGATCCCAATGGGACCCAGCTCACTCGAAGGAGAGTGCTCCGCCGAGCACAATGACGTGTCGCACGTCTCTCTACGCCTCCCCGTTCCCGAGCTAGGAGGGTTATTGCTAGCCAGTTGACAGCTGTCAAAATTTCAAGATGGCTGACTTCAAACTTAAAAGCCTCGTAACTCCGGTCCAGGTGGTCGCACAGACTCGAGATTGGGCTCGCTGAACTCGGGCTGCTCTCGCCCGTCCTCTGGCAGGCTCAGCCTGAACAAAAAATTGGGATGGATGGAAACACCGAGGGATGGCTGTGCTCAGTCCGTAGACCCCGCCCAAGAAAACCGCAGGTCTCTGAGAGTCCCCAGAGCCGAGATCCGCCGGCTCAAACCTATGCCCAGGAGTTGTTCTGGTCTGCAAGCGGCCAGGATCGATGGATCTCGGTCGCTATTGGTCCTATTGATCCGGAATAAACTTCCAGGGGTCCATACAATTAGGGAGCTGGTCAGGACTATGTCCAAATGATTTTAATTTCGATGGATTTCCGAAAAAAACGAAAAACACAAACCAGGTAATAACTTGGTCAATTTAAAAGATAAAAAACAATAAAAAACGATATAACAAAGTGCATCAGAGCCGCTATTCGGCAAAATAACTTATACTAAAATATTCAATTATTTCCTATTAAATAAATCAATTAGAAAGCCAAATTTTGTTTCTTCAATCATGCATTAAATATTAGGACTAAAAATGTAAAAAAAAAAACTAGCTTGCAGTAGACCCTCTGGAAGCGCGCAGCAGATGTCTTATGGCAGCAGATGGCAGGTTAGGTAAGGTTAGGTAAGTTAGGTAGGATAGGTAGGTTAGGTAGGTTAGGTAGGTAGGTTAGGTAGGTAGGTTAGGTAGGTTAGGTAGGATAGGTAGGTAGGTAGGTTAGGTAGGTTAGGTAGGTTAGGTAGGTAGGTAGGTTAGGTAGGTTAGGTAGGTTAGGTAGGTTAGGTTAGGTTAGGTTAGGTTAGGTTAGGTTAGGTTAGGTTAGGTTAGGTTAGGTTAGGTTAGGTTAGGTTAGGTTAGGTTAGGTTAGGTTAGGTTAGGTTAGGTTAGGTTAGGTTAGGTTAGGTTAGGTTAGGTTAGGTTAGGTTAGGTTAGGTTAGGTTAGGTTAGGTTAGGTTAGGTTAGGTTAGGTTAGGTTAGGTTAGGTTAGGTTAGGTTAGGTTAGGTTAGGTTAGGTTAGGTTAGGTTAGGTTAGGTTAGGTTAGGTTAGGTTAGGTTAGGTTAGGTTAGGTTAGGTTAGGTTAGGTTAGGTTAGGTTAGGTTAGGTTAGGTTAGGTTAGGTTAGGTTAGGTTAGGTTAGGTTAGGTTAGGTTAGGTTAGGTTAGGTTAGGTTAGGTTAGGTTAGGTTAGGTTAGGTTAGGTTAGGTTAGGTTAGGTTAGGTTAGGTTAGGTTAGGTTAGGTTAGGTTAGGTTAGGTTAGGTTAGGTTAGGTTAGGTTAGGTTAGGTTAGGTTAGGTTAGGTTAGGTTAGGTTAGGTTAGGTTAGGTTAGGTTAGGTTAGGTTAGGTTAGGTTAGGTTAGGTTAGGTTAGGTTAGGTTAGGTTAGGTTAGGTTAGGTTAGGTTAGGTTAGGTTAGGTTAGGTTAGGTTAGGTTAGGTTAGGTTAGGTTAGGTTAGGTTAGGTTAGGTTAGGTTAGGTTAGGTTAGGTTAGGTTAGGTTAGGTTAGGTTAGGTTAGGTTAGGTTAGGTTAGGTTAGGTTAGGTTAGGTTAGGTTAGGTTAGGTTAGGTTAGGTTAGGTTAGGTTAGGTTAGGTTAGGTTAGGTTAGGTTAGGTTAGGTTAGGTTAGGTTAGGTTAGGTTAGGTTAGGTTAGGTTAGGTTAGGTTAGGTTAGGTTAGGTTAGGTTAGGTTAGGTTAGGTTAGGTTAGGTTAGGTTAGGTTAGGTTAGGTTAGGTTAGGTTAGGTTAGGTTAGGTTAGGTTAGGTTAGGTTAGGTTAGGTTAGGTTAGGTTAGGTTAGGTTAGGTTAGGTTAGGTTAGGTTAGGTTAGGTTAGGTTAGGTTAGGTTAGGTTAGGTTAGGTTAGGTTAGGTTAGGTTAGGTTAGGTTAGGTTAGGTTAGGTTAGGTTAGGTTAGGTTAGGTTAGGTTAGGTTAGGTTAGGTTAGGTTAGGTTAGGTTAGGTTAGGTTAGGTTAGGTTAGGTTAGGTTAGGTTAGGTTAGGTTAGGTTAGGTTAGGTTAGGTTAGGTTAGGTTAGGTTAGGTTAGGTTAGGTTAGGTTAGGTTAGGTTAGGTTAGGTTAGGTTAGGTTAGGTTAGGTTAGGTTAGGTTAGGTTAGGTTAGGTTAGGTTAGGTTAGGTTAGGTTAGGTTAGGTTAGGTTAGGTTAGGTTAGGTTAGGTTAGGTTAGGTTAGGTTAGGTTAGGTTAGGTTAGGTTAGGTTAGGTTATAGGGTCGAATTTCGGTAGATCTTTCTGAAACTTCGCAGAGGGGGGTTTTTAACCATGCCCCACCTGTGGTGTTTTTGGCTTGGGGTGCAAACCCCCCCCTTTTGGTACCTCCCATACATTTTTTTTGTTTTTTTATGGTTTTTATTTTTTTTTGCAAAAACTATTTACTTTGCGGAGCTGATATTCACATGCGACAAAATTATTGCAATTCTGCATCGAATGGTATTTTTTTGGACTTTCTAAGTCTATAAACAAAAATTTTAGACCCGGGTTAGATTATTTTTGATATTTTTTTTTGTCCAATTTTGACAAAAAAAAAATGTTTTTATGTAGATTGCTATAATTTTATACTACTAACGTAGTATAAATTGTTCAAAATTGAAGTCCGTTTTGCTCTATCTCTTACCGTTTCGGAGATAAAAAATGCCAAACTTTGATAAAAGCGTGATTTGTTGCGGAAATTTTTCATCAGGCGCTTTATCGAAAAATGTATGGAAAATTAAAATCCGACTCGCACTTGACCATTTTTTTTTAATAATGTTGGTTTTATAGCTTAAATTTATTCTGATTAATAGTTTGACAGGGCGAAATGGTTTGACATGCTTTCTTCTTTCTTTCCCTCTTCTCCTTTCCTTTATGTACTGTCTTCTTGTCTATGGTCAACTGACACAAAAGTGGGGGGGCCTCGGATCCCAGCGGCGCCCAGTTCAGTCGAAGGGGAATGCTCTGCCGAGCACAACGACGTGTCGCACGCCTGTCTACGCCTCCCCGTTTCCGAGCTAGGGGGGTTTGTGTCAGCCGGTTGACAGCTGTCAAAATTTCAAGATGGCTGACTTCAAACTTAAGAGCCTCGTAACTCCGGTCCAGGTGGTCGCACAGACTCGAGACTGGGCACGCTGAACTCGGGCTGGTCTCGCCCGTCCTCTGGCAGGCTCAGCTCACACTAAAGTGGGGGGCGCTCGGATCCCAATGGGACCCAGCTCAATCGAAGGAGAATGCTCCGCCGAGCACAATGACGTGTCGCACGTCTCTCTACGCCTCTCCGTTCCCGA
Source organism: Epinotia bilunana (assembly GCA_947049275.1). Lineage (NCBI taxonomy): Eukaryota > Metazoa > Arthropoda > Insecta > Lepidoptera > Tortricidae > Epinotia > Epinotia bilunana. The sequence goes on from OX346257.1 coordinate 26,722,481, forward strand.
GCTAGGAGGGTTATAGCTAGCCAGTTGACAGCTGTCAAAATTTCAAGATGGCTGACTTCAAACTTTAGAGCCTCGTAACTCCGGTCCAGGTGGTCGCACAGACTCGAGACTGGGCTCGCTGAACTCGGGCTGGTCTCGCCCGTCCTCTGGCAGGCTCAGCTCACACTAAAGTGGGGGGCGCTCGGATCCCAATGGGACCCAGCTCAATCGAAGGAGAATGCTCCGCCGAGCACAATGACGTGTCGCACGTCTCTCTACGCCTCCCCGTTCCCGAGCTAGGAGGGTTATAGCTAGCCAGTTGACAGCTGTCAAAATTTCAAGATGGCTGACTTCAAACTTTAGAGCCTCGTAACTCCGGTCCAGGTGGTCGCACAGACTCGAGACTGGGCTCGCTGAACTCGGGCTGGTCTCGCCCGTCCTCTGGCAGGCTCAGCTCACACTAAAGTGGGAGGCGCTCGGATCCCAATGGGACCCAGCTCACTCGAAGGAGAGTGCTCCGCCGAGCACAATGACGTGTCGCACGTCTCTCTACGCCTCCCCGTTCCCGAGCTAGGAGGGTTATTGCTAGCCAGTTGACAGCTGTCAAAATTTCAAGATGGCTGACTTCAAACTTAAAAGCCTCGTAACTCCGGTCCAGGT
>OX346258.1:0-2500 GCA_947049275.1 Epinotia bilunana
CTAACCTAACCTAACCTAACCTAACCTAACCTAACCTAACCTAACCTAACCTAACCTAACCTAACCTAACCTAACCTAACCTAACCTAACCTAACCTAACCTAACCTAACCTAACCTAACCTAACCTAACCTAACCTAACCTAACCTAACCTAACCTAACCTAACCTAACCTAACCTAACCTAACCTAACCTAACCTAACCTAACCTAACCTAACCTAACCTAACCTAACCTAACCTAACCTAACCTAACCTAACCTAACCTAACCTAACCTAACCTAACCTAACCTAACCTAACCTAACCTAACCTAACCTAACCTACCTAAACTTCCTACCTACCTAACCTACCTAACCTACCTAAACTACCTACCTACCTAACCTACCTAACCTACCTAAACTTCCTACCTACCTAACCTACCTAACCTACCTAACCTACCTAACCTACCTAACCTACCTACCTACCTAACCTACCTAACCTACCTAACCTACCTACCTACCTATCCTACCTAACCTACCTAACCTACCTACCTAACCTACCTACCTAACCTACCTAACCTACCTATCCTACCTAACTTACCTAACCTTACCTAACCTGCCATCTGCTGCCATAAGACATCTGCTGCGCGCTTCCAGAGGGTCTACTGCAAGCTAGTTTTTTTTTTTACATTTTTAGTCCTAATATTTAATGCATGATTGAAGAAACAAAATTTGGCTTTCTAATTGATTTATTTAATAGGAAATAATTGAATATTTTAGTATAAGTTATTTTGCCGAATAGCGGCTCTGATGCACTTTGTTATATCGTTTTTTATTGTTTTTTATCTTTTAAATTGACCAAGTTATTACCTGGTTTGTGTTTTTCGTTTTTTTCGGAAATCCATCGAAATTAAAATCATTTGGACATAGTCCTGACCAGCTCCCTAATTGTATGGACCCCTGGAAGTTTATTCCGGATCAATAGGACCAATAGCGACCGAGATCCATCGATCCTGGCCGCTTGCAGACCAGAACAACTCCTGGGCATAGGTTTGAGCCGGCGGATCTCGGCTCTGGGGACTCTCAGAGACCTGCGGTTTTCTTGGGCGGGGTCTACGGACTGAGCACAGCCATCCCTCGGTGTTTCCATCCATCCCAATTTTTTGTTCAGGCTGAGCCTGCCAGAGGACGGGCGAGAGCAGCCCGAGTTCAGCGAGCCCAATCTCGAGTCTGTGCGACCACCTGGACCGGAGTTACGAGGCTTTTAAGTTTGAAGTCAGCCATCTTGAAATTTTGACAGCTGTCAACTGGCTAGCAATAACCCTCCTAGCTCGGGAACGGGGAGGCGTAGAGAGACGTGCGACACGTCATTGTGCTCGGCGGAGCACTCTCCTTCGAGTGAGCTGGGTCCCATTGGAATCCGAGCGCCTCCCACTTTAGTGTGAGCTGAGCCTGCCAGAGGACGGGCGAGACCAGCCCGAGTTCAGCGAGCCCAGTCTCGAGTCTGTGCGACCACCTGGACCGGAGTTACGAGGCTCTAAAGTTTGAAGTCAGCCATCTTGAAATTTTGACAGCTGTCAACTGGCTAGCTATAACCCTCCTAGCTCGGGAACGGGGAGGCGTAGAGAGACGTGCGACACGTCATTGTGCTCGGCGGAGCATTCTCCTTCGATTGAGCTGGGTCCCATTGGGATCCGAGCGCCCCCCACTTTAGTGTGAGCTGAGCCTGCCAGAGGACGGGCGAGACCAGCCCGAGTTCAGCGAGCCCAGTCTCGAGTCTGTGCGACCACCTGGACCGGAGTTACGAGGCTCTAAAGTTTGAAGTCAGCCATCTTGAAATTTTGACAGCTGTCAACTGGCTAGCTATAACCCTCCTAGCTCGGGAACGGAGAGGCGTAGAGAGACGTGCGACACGTCATTGTGCTCGGCGGAGCATTCTCCTTCGATTGAGCTGGGTCCCATTGGGATCCGAGCGCCCCCCACTTTAGTGTGAGCTGAGCCTGCCAGAGGACGGGCGAGACCAGCCCGAGTTCAGCGTGCCCAGTCTCGAGTCTGTGCGACCACCTGGACCGGAGTTACGAGGCTCTTAAGTTTGAAGTCAGCCATCTTGAAATTTTGACAGCTGTCAACCGGCTGACACAAACCCCCCTAGCTCGGAAACGGGGAGGCGTAGACAGGCGTGCGACACGTCGTTGTGCTCGGCAGAGCATTCCCCTTCGACTGAACTGGGCGCCGCTGGGATCCGAGGCCCCCCCACTTTTGTGTCAGTTGACCATAGACAAGAAGACAGTACATAAAGGAAAGGAGAAGAGGGAAAGAAAGAAGAAAGCATGTCAAACCATTTCGCCCTGTCAAACTATTAATCAGAATAAATTTAAGCTATAAAACGAACATTATTAAAAAAAAATGGTCAAGTGCGAGTCGGATTTTAATTTTCCATACATTTTTCGATAAAGCGCCTGATGAAAAATTTCCGCAACAAATCACGCTTTTATCAAAGTTTGGCATTTTTTATCTCCGAAACGGT